>CAWUFW010006109.1:682894-1209010 GCA_963921515.1 Calotriton arnoldi | reverse complement strand
TGATCTGTTCTGACACCATCAATGTTGGTCACCTGGTATTTAAACTCAGGTAAAAGCTGGTGAGGGGGACTAGTTTCCTGCCACCATGGTGACACTAGCCCCTGTGTCCCTAAATGCCACAGCTTTCTGACCATTAATTATTGGCTCCAGTCTGTACCTGCCCAATGCTATGGGACCCATGGTAAAGGTGGCATATCCTACACCACCATCAGAATCTGAGGAGTCTGTTGAGGGGGTCCTGTCTAAACTAGGGCCCACCTCTGTTCCTCTTGCAAAAGCACCTAACTTTTTGGGTGCACTACTCCCAACTGGAGGATTACTACTGGTAGTACCAGGAGGGGTGGTAGTAGTTGTTGGAGGAACATTTTCTTTATTGCCATTCCTGGGACAACTGGGATCAGATTTCCAGTGCCCAGGCTTTTTACAGACATGGCAATAGGGTTTCTTTTCAGGAGAGGAAGGAGTTTGGGACCCACCCCCAGAAGAGGAATTTTGGGGCCCTGTAGTGGACTTATCCTTGGATTTATCCCCACCTTTCTCTTGGGACTTGGTAGAATCTTTCTTGTGGTCACCACCCTGATTCTTAGGCCTTACTCTGGTTCTGACCCATTTGTCTGCCTTCTTTCCCAATTCTTGGGGAGAGGTCAGATCAGAGTCCACCAGGTACTGGTGTAAAAGCTGGTTTTGACAATTATTAAGGATCTGTTCTCTCATCATTAGATTATAAAATCCTTTGAAATCAGTAACCCTACTGCCAACCAGCCAACCCTCCAGAGCCTTGGATGCACAATCTACAAAGTCTGTCCAGTCCTGAGTCTGTGCCTTCTGGGTATCTCTGAACTTCAACCTGTACTGCTTCAGTGGTTAAGCCAAACCCATCTATCAGTGCACTCTTCAGGACCTCATAATCATCAGCATCCTCCTCTCTAACAGTGAGGAGCTTGTCTCTACCTTTATCTGAAAAGGAGAGCCACAAGATTGCTGCCCACTGCTTTTGGGGGACCTGCTGTACTCTACAGGCCCTCTCCATAGCAGTTATCCACTTGTGGATATCATCCCCACTCTGGTAGGGAGGAACAACCTTGCTCAGGTTCCTATGGTCAGGGACATATTCTCTGCCTCTAGGGACACTGTTGCTGCCACCAGGGGGTTCTAAACCCTCCCTTCTGGAAGCTCTCTGGATCTCCAGGGCTTCTCTATCCAGTGCCAACTGCTTGGTTCTGAGGGCCACTTTGGCTTCCTCATACTGGAGCAGTTTGCACCTTCTCTCAGAGGAGGTCTCTCTTAAGTTAAAGTATGAGCTCCTCTCTTGGACAAATTCTCTGCCAGAGTGATAAGAGTGCTCAGATTCCCTGGAAGGGGATCTGTGCCTCTCATCCACTCTGCCAGTTCTCTTAGGGAGAACTCCTCTGTCCTGTTCAGGCTCCTTGAAGCCTGGCCCTTCAACCACAGAGTCTTGGTCATTCGGATTGTCCTCATCTGACCCAGATACTATGATTGACCCACCCACTGATTCAGACCCCTTAGCTCCTAGAGCCAATCTAAGGTCATCTGCTGTCAGCAGATCTATCAGGTGTAGTGTTGAGGGACTCTGTCCTAGTCCTCAGGTGTCTGTCAACACACATGGCTCTCAAGTCAGAGAAAGCCATGTCCTTATACTGAGGCTGAGTGGATCCACTGGGTCCACCCTTTAAGGACATTCTAGTGTTGTGCAGTGTTGTACTACCTACACTAGTTTGTGGCCTACTGATCCTAGCTTGAGCTGTGGAAAGGGTGTGCTATCCCTTGGCACACAGCTCTAAGTTCAGTAGAACTTATTGATACTAAGCTTGACTTTATATGTACCTTGAGTACCTATAATGGTTTTCAGTTAGTAATTCAAATAGAGATTTTCTGGTAAAACAATGGCAAGCTGGAATCCCACACGCTGCCCACCAATGTGAGAAGTTGGCCTGGTATATGCTGTTCACTAATTAAAGTGGACACCTTGCACCAGGGCAAATCGACTCTTATGGTAGATAGGTTTAAGACAACCTTTTAAAGAAAGCTATCCTAGTGGTAGCTGTGGAGAGCAGCCTTCAGGCTAAGTCTCGGAGGAATGTAAAGCAGCTTGTTTTACCATATAATCTCTTGAATCACCAAATGAAAAGACACCACACAGGTATATATATCAAATATATATGTATTTATTTCTAAATAACTCTCTACTAATCTCTTTATGAGATTAGAAGACAAACATATGCACAAATCAACGTTTCACAATAAGTTAAGCACAAAATATGGCTGGGGCCCTAGGGGCGTACCAGACCATATACTAAGTAAGAGACTTAGAAACAACGACTTGCAAGGAGACAAGGCCTAGGGCCTTCAGAAGTGCTGGGGCCTCACGAAACCACCCAAGGCAGGTAAGTAAAGGACCCACGGGGGACGCGTGCAGTGTGGATACACAGGCGCGAATCGCCGTTAACTTCAATGGGGCAAGTCGCGGTTGGAAATAAAGAGTTTTAGGATACTTCGGGAGAACCTACAAGCAAGTCACTTACAGGGTAAGTAGTTCTAGGGCCCACACCCACAGGAGCACCGTAGTGCTGGAGTTACCTCACCCAGGGAAGCCGGGTGCACAGGTGTCCTTTGGTGTCGGGTCGCGGCGTCGTTTTCAATGGCGAACAAAGAAGACTTGCTGCTTGCGGGAGCTGAAGAAGTGTCCGGTGGAATCCAAGCCTGGATTCTGAAGAAGGATGACCTGAAAGCAGAGGGGACAGTGTTCAAAGTCACTTGGCAGTGACCCGGGGCAAGGAAGATGGATGCCCACCGTCGTCGGTCGCTTCAGGTCGGTTGCGGGTGCCTTGACTCTTCAGCCACGTGGTCCAGGAGGCGTCGACGACGACCAGGAGCTGGATTCGGTGTGTCCCTCGACGTCTGCAGCTGACTGCGGTGTCGGCAACTCGATCGGAGCCAACAAGCCTTGGCAGCCGCAAGTCTCGGGGAGATGAAGAAAAGTCGATGGCGCAGACCAGCAAGGTCTGAGGGACTCACCCAGCGAGGGTAAGTCAGGGCAGGCCTGGAGCAACCAGGGGAGCCCTTTGGTTTCTTTAAGAAGTCTTCTGGGGACCCACAAGCCAGCGGGCAAGGGATCGCGAAGACACCTCGGGCGGAATCACTCAACAGGGGCCCACGGTCACTCGGGACGGTGTAGGCCTCTGATCTTCGGAGGGATTCCTGCTGGAGGTCGGGACCACACGTGGTCCAAAGCACAAGTTCGTGGAACGTTGTGAAGGGGTTGCACTCGACAATAGTGCACGGTACCCAGGGGTCGCGGTTCCTCGTTACTCGTGGGGTCCACTTGCCTCAGCTTCGCTGGGGACTCACGATGGCCTGGGAGAGGTCAGGAAATCCACTTCTTGGGCTGCAGGGACTTCGGACTCCGGCGGGAGCAGCGTAGTTTGCGACCGTCGTTGTCGTTTTTGGTGCCTGCCAAGCAGGGAGTCACTCCTTGACTCCAAGGGAGATTCTTCTGTCTTCCAAAGGTAGTGGAACGTCGAAGGGCCAGGATTCTTCTGTAGAGTGTCGTCCAGGGGTTATCTGCTTTGCAATGGCAAGGTTCCCCTCTTATACTAAAAAGAGGGGATGGACTAGCTCTATGACCCCACCTATGGGAGGGTCAAGGGAGGGGGTGGCTACACCCACTTCCCTTTGTCCAGTTTCGCGCCAGAGCAGGGGCAGGTAGCCCCTGAGCTGGTTTGAACTGGCATATGCACAGAGGAGCCTTCTGCTCCCCAGTGCAGGACTTCAAAGCACTCTAAGAGTGCACCCACCCAGCCCCAATACACTAAACCCTGTCTGGAAGGTGGTTACACCTCCCTGTGACAGGATGCCTATTGTTGGGCTTCCTCCACTGCGAGTTTCGGTCATCAGCAGGAGGGCAGCCCAGTGTCTGTGACTGGTGGCATCCATTTTGTGATGCCAGGGCTCTTTAGGATTCTACCGCGTTTCCACAGCAGGTACATGTCTTATCCCTCTAGAAGGGTGGAATGCTACCCCCGCCGCCAAGATTGGCGGGGGGTAGTATTCCAAGATGTTTGACACCAAACACGACATGTTTTGATGCAGCCATTCCAAAGTTAGCATTTACCGCGAGGATATAATGCACTTAAATAGTATATGGTTTAACCGCATCCACAAACAGCACCAGAGAATGGACTCTGAGAACTGCAGAAGGGCCCTGCTCATGCAGAGGCACCCCCTCACATAGAAGCCAAGCACCCTGCCCTCAGGATTGATAGGGCCTGCCTTAGGGGTGACTGATAGGTTTATATGTGTGTGCAGGAGAGATATAGGAAACCTATATCTCAGTGAGGGGTGCTAGCACCACCTCACCCAGGCTGCAGTAGCAGGCCTGTGGTGTCAGATTTAGACTGCTTCCCAGGGGTGGCATAACACATGCTGCAGCCCCTGGTAGGCCTGTGAAGTACCTATGCCCTTGGCACCTAAGGTACCATATACTAGGGACTCATAAGGCACCACAGTATCCAATCACTAGTGCACCTAGAGTGCACTCCATGTCGTTTAGAGAGAGCAGATAGACTGGGGCCCTGAATAGCAGGGTCCCAGTCCAACTAAGTCATAAACCAGCAAAACACCAGGAAAAAAGTGGGGGCAACCATATAGTCAGATTCCACCTTCCTACAATGTGCCTTAGGCACATCTCTGATTGGAATCTGCAGTGCCCTTGTAAGTCCCTAGTATATGGTATACTATGTACCCAGGGCATAGGTAACTCAGAGGCCTGCCAGGGGCTGAAGCATGTATTATGCCACCCCTGGAAGGCCAGCCAAAAGGACACCACAGGTCTGCTACTGCAGCCTGGGTAAGGTGGTGCATGCACCCCTTACTGTGATATAGGTTACCTATATCACTACATACATACACACATATAAACCTATAAGTCACTCCTATGGCAGGCCTTATCAATCCTGAAGGCAGAGTGCGTGGTTCCTATGTGAGAGGGTGCCCCTGCATGAGCAGAGCCCCTCTGCAGCGTTCGGAGACCCTTCTCTGATGCTGTTTGTAGTGCAGCCTGACCATATACTCTTAAGCGCATTATAACTTAGCGTTAAATGCTAACTTTGGGATGGCTGCACGGAAACATGTCGTGTTTGGTGTCAAACATCTTGGAATACTACCCTCCCGCCAGTTCTGGCTGCGGGGGTAGCATTCCACCCTTCTAGAGGGAGAGACATGTACACACCGGCCTGCCCGGTAACTTCTTTCCAAGCCCTGGCATCACAAAATGGATGCCGCTGCCACAGACACGGGTCTGGCCTCCTGCTGCTGACTGAAACTCCGGCAGGGGAGGCCTGGACAATAGGTTTCCTGTCCCAGGGAGGTGTAACCACCTCCCCAGACAGGATAATGTGTATTGGGGCTGGGCGGGAGCACTCTCGGGTGCTTTGAAGTCCTGCACTGGGGGCACATTTGGTGTCCCTGTGCATACCCCAGTTCAAACTGGTTCAGGGGCTTCCAGCCCCTGCTCTGGTGCGAAACTGGACAAAGGGAATGGGTGTAACCACCCCTCTTCCCTGACCCTCCCATAGGTGGGTCCCCAGAGTATGTCCAACCCCCTAACTTGGTATAAGTATGGGACCCCTGTCCTTAGGACTTTAGATTTTACCTGGACGAAACTCTGATACAGAATCCTGGACCTTCGACGCTCTACCTTAAGATTAGAGGACTGAAGAATCTCCCTTGGGGTCAAGGAGTGACTCCCCTGCTTGGCAGGCACCAAAGAAGCAATTGTCCGGTCTGCATCGCTGAAGCTCCCGTCGGACACCGAAGTCTTTGCTTCACCAGAGGTGGATTTCCAGACTTCTCCGAGGCTGCCCTGAGTCTCCAGCAAAGCTGAGGCCCGTAGCTGTCGTGGATAATGTGGAACCGTGACCCCTGGCCACCGCGCACATTTGCAAGTACATCCTCTTCCTGGGCTCCCTCAAAGTTGTGCTTTGGGCGCCGAGTAGCCCCCTCCTCCAGCACCGACTGCTCCGAAGATCACTGGCCTCCACTCCACGAGTGTCCCGTGAGCCAGCTCCAAGTGCGTCCACTTGAGGCTCCTTCGCGGTCGCTAGTCTGTTGGCTAGTGGGCCCTACCGAAGGCAACTCTTATTCTAATTGGGCTCCCCTGGTTGCCCCAGGCTTGCCCCGATTTATCTTTGCTGGGTGAGTCCCCCAGACCTTGCTGGTCTGCATCAACGTCCTTCTTCTATTTCCAAGAGACTTGCCGTTGCCAAGGCTTGTTGGGTCCAATCCGGTCGCCGATACCTCTGCAATCGACAGACATCATGGGACAGCTCGAATCCAGCTCCTGGTCATCGTCGACGCCTCCTGGACCTCGTGGCTGAAGAGTCAAGACGCCTGTCAACCTACCTGAAGCACCCAACATCGGTGGGCATCCGCTCATCGCCTTCCTGGTCACTGGCTAGTGACCCAGACTCTGTCCCCTCTGCTTTCAGGTTCTTCAGATCTCCGATCCACCTTTGGATCCACCCGAACACTTTCGACTTGGTCGCCAGCAGCACTTTGCAGCAGATCGCCATTGAAAACGACGACGAAACCCGACCCAGAAAGACACCTATGCACCCGGCTTCCCTGGGTGAGGTAACTCGAGTACTCCGGTGCTCCTGTGGGTATAGACTCTAGAACAACCTAGTTCTAAAGGGGTTTGCTCCAAGTCCTCCTCTAAGTGTCCCTTTTCTTTAAAATTCCAACCGCGACTTTCCCCATAGAAGTCAACGGCGATTCGCGGCTGTGTTCTCACACTGCACGCGTCCCCGTGGGTCCCCTGTGTCACTACCTTGGGTGGTTCCTTGAGGTCCAAGCACTTCTACAGGCTCTAGGCCTAGTGTCTAGCTCAGTCGTGGTTCTTATACCACTTTATTGGTATATGGTTTGGTACGCCCCTAGGGCTCAAATGTGTATTTGTGCTATTACTGTTGATAACTAACTTATAACTTATGTATTTGAACTCTAGCCTCATAAAGAGACTAGAGGGGTGTTTTTAGCAATAAATACATATATTTTGAATATATACCTGGTGTGGTCCTCTTTCATTTGGTCACTCAAGAGATTATAGACTGGTAAAACAAGCTGCTTTACATTCCTTCAAGACTTAGCCTGAAGGCTGCTCTCCATAGCTACCACTAGGATATCTTTCAATAAAGGTTGTCTTTAACCTATCTCCAATAAGGGGTTGTTTGGACTGGTGCAAGGTGCCCACTATAATTAGTGGACAGCATATACCAGGCCAACTTCTCACATGAGATACAAAAACAGGCAGGAAAGGTACAGAAAGAGGGAAGATGAGTGCAGAAAGACAACAGGGGTGCAGAAAGAAGCAAATGAGGTGCAGAAAAAGGCAACAGACGTGCAGAAAGAGGGAAGAGAGGTGCAGAAAAAGGCAAGAAAAGTGCAGAAAGAGGCAAAAGAGGTACATAGATAGACAACAGGGGTGCAGAAAGAAGCAAGAAAAGTGCAGAAAGAAGCAAGTGAGATACAAAAACAGGCAGGAAAGGTACAGAAAGAGGGAAGACGAGTGCAGAAAGACAACAGGGGTGCAGAAAGAAGCAAATGAGGTGCAGAAAAAGGCAACAGACGTGCAGAAAGAGGGAAGAGAGGTGCAGAAAAAGGCAAGAAAAGTGCAGAAAGAGACAAAAGAGGTACATAGAGAGACAACAGGGGTGCAAAAAGAAGCAAGAAAAGTGCAGAAAGAAGCAAGTGAAATACAAAAACAGGCAGGAAAGGTACAGAGAGAGGGAAGACGAGTGCAGAAAGAGACAACAGGGGTGCAGAAAGAAGCAAATGAGGTGCAGAAAGAGGCAACAGACGAGCAGAAAGAGGGAAGAGAGGTGCAGAAAAAGGCAAGAAAAGTGCAGAAAGAGGCAAAAGAGGTAGATAAAGAGACAACAGGGGTGCAGAAAGAAGCAAGAAAAGTGCAGAAAGAAGCAAGTGAGATACAAAAACAGACAAGAAAGGTACAGAAAGAGGGAAGACGAGTGCAGAAAGAGACAACAGGGGTGCAGAAAGAAGCAAATGAGGTGCAGAAAGAGGCAACAGACGTGCAGAAAGAGGGAAGAGAGGTGCAGAAAAAGGCAAGAAAAGTGCAGAAAGAGGCAAAAGAGGTAGATACAGAGACAACAGGGGTGCAGAAAGAAGCAAGAAAAGTGCAGAAAGAGGCAAGTGAGATGCAAAAACAGGCAGGAAAGGTACAGAAAGACGGAAGACGAGTGCAGAAAGAGACAACAGGGGTGCAGAAAGAAGCAAATGAGGTGCAGAAAGTGGCAACAGACGTGCAGAAAGAGGGAAGAGGTGCAGAAAAACGCAAGAAAAGTGCAGAAAGAGGCAAAAGACGTACATAAAGAGACAACAGGGGTGCAGAAAGAAGCATGAAAAGTGCAGAAAGAGGAAAGTGAGATGCAAAAACAGGCAGGAAAGGTACAGAAAGAGGGAAGACGAGTGCAGAAAGAGACGACAGGGGTGCAGAAAGAAGCAATACAGGTGCAGAAAGAAGCATGGAAAGTGCAGAATGAAGCAACAGGGGTGCAGAAAGAGGCAAGAGAAGTGCTGAAAGAAGCAACAGAGGTGTAGAAAGATGCAAGAAAAGTGCAGAAAGAGGCAAGTAAGATGCAAAAACAGGCAGGAAAGGTACAGAAAGAGGGAAGACGAGTGCAGAAAGAGACAACAGGGGTGCAGAAAGAAGCAAATGAGGTGCAGAAAGAGGCAACAGACGTGCAGAAAGAGGGAAGAGAGGTGCAGAAAAAGGCAAGAAAAGTGCAGAAAGAGGCAAAAGAGGTACATAAAGAGACAACAGGGGTGCAGAAAGAAGCAAGACAGGTGCAGAAAGAAGCATGGAAAGTGCAGAATGAAGCAACAGGGGTGCAGAAAGAGGTAAGAAAAGTGCAGAAAGAAGCAAGTGAGATACAAAAACAGGCAGGAAAGGTACAGAAAGAGGGAAGACGAGTGCAGAAAGACAACAGGGGTGTAGAAAGAAGCAAATGAGGTACAGAAAAAGGCAACAGACGTGCAGAAAGAGGGAAGAGAGGTGCAGAAAAAGGCAAGAAAAGTGCAGAAAGAGGCAAAAGAGGTACATAAAGAGACAACAAGGGTGCAGAAAGAAGCAAGAAAAGTGCAGAAAGAAGCAAGTGAGATACAAAAACAGGCAAGAAAGGTACAGAAAGAGGGAAGACGAGTGCAGAAAGAGACAACAGGGGTGCAGAAAGAAGCAAATCAGGTGCCGAAAGAGGCAACAGACGTGCAGAAAGAGGGAAGAGAGGTGCAAAAAAAGGCAAGAAAAGTGCAGAAAGTGGCAAAAAAGATACATAAAGAGACAACAGGGGTGCAGAAAGAAGCAAGAAAAGTGCAGAAAGAAGCAAGTGAGATACAAAAACAGGCAGGAAAGGTACAGAAAGAGGGAAGACGAGTGCAGAAAGACAACAGGGGTACAGAAAGAAGCAAATGAGGTGCAGAAAAAGGCAACAGACGTGCAGAAAGAGGGAAGAGAGGTGCAGAAAAAGGCAAGAAAAGTGCAGAAAGAGGCAAAAGAGGTACATAGAGAGACAACAGGGGTGCAGAAAGAAGCAAGAAAAGTGCAGAAAGAAGCAAGTGAGATACAAAAACAGGCAGGAAAGGTACAGAAAGAGGGAAGACGAGTGCAGAAAGACAACAGGGGTGCAGAAAGAAGCAAATGAGGTGCAGAAAAAGGCAACAGACATGCAGAAAGAGGGAAGAGAGGTGCAGAAAAAGGCAAGAAAAGTACAGAAAGAGGCAAAAGAGGTACATAAAGAGACAACAGGGGTGCAGAAAGAAGCAAGAAAAGTGCAGAAAGAAGCAAGTGAGATACAAAAACAGGCAGGAAAGGTACAGAAAGAGGGAAGACGAGTGGAGAAAGAGACAACAGGGGTACAGAAGAAGCAAATGAGGTACAGAAAAAGGCAACAGACGTGCAGAAAGAGGGAAGAGAGGTGCAGAAAAAGGCAAGAAAAGTGCAGAAAGAGGCAAAAGAGGTACATAAAGAGACAACAAGGGTGCAGAAAGAAGCAAGAAAAGTGCAGAAAGAAGCAAGTGAGTTACAAAAACAGGCAAGAAAGGTACAGAAAGAGGGAAGACGAGTGCAGAAAGAGACAACAGGGGTGCAGAAAGAAGCAAATCAGGTGCCGAAAGAGGCAACAGACGTGCAGAAAGAGGGAAGAGAGGTGCAGAAAAAGGCAAGAAAGGTGCAGAAAGAGGCAAAAGAGGTACATAAAGAGACAACAGGGGTGCAGAAAGAAGCAAGAAAAGTGCAGAAAGAAGCAAGAAAAGTGCAGAAAGAAGCAAGTGAGATACAAAAACAGGCAGGAAAGGTACAGAAAGAGGGAAGACGAGTGCAGAAAGACAACAGGGGTGCAGAAAGAAGCAAATGAGGTGCAGAAATATCAATCAATCAATTAAGCATTTGTATAGCGTGCTACTCACCCGGAGGGTCTCAAGGCGCTAGGGGAGGGGGTCTGCTACTGTTCGAACAGCCAGGTCTTGAGTTGCTTCCTGAAGGAGAGGTGGTCTTGGGTCAGGCGGAGGTGGATGGGTAGGGAGTTCCACGTCTTGGCAGCCAGGTAGGAGAAGGATCTTCCTCCCGTTGTGGCTCTTCGGATGCGGGGGACGGCGGCGAGGGCGTGGTTGGTCGATCGTAGCTGGCGGGTGGGAGTGTAGAAGGTCAGACGGTCGTTGAGGTATCTGGGGCCTTGGTTGTGGAGAGCTGTGTGTGCGTGGGTGAGGAGTCGGAACGTGATTCTCTTGCTGACGGGGAGCCAGTGCAGGTCTCTCAGGTGTCCGGCGATGTGGCTGTGTCGGGGGATGTCCAGGATGAGTCGAGCTGAGGCGTTCTGGATGCGTTGGAGTCTTTTCTGAAGTTTGGCTGTGGTTCCGGCGTAGAGGGAGTTGCCGTAGTCCAGTCGGCTGGTGACGAGTGCCTGGGTGACCGCCTTCCTGGTTTCGGTGGGGATCCACCGGAAGATCTTCCGCAGCATGCGTAGGATGTTGAAGCAAGACGAGGAGACGGCGTTGACTTGTCTGGTCATTGAGAGGGAGGAGTCCAGGATGAAGCCCAGGTTGCGTGCGTGGTCCGTTGGTTTGGGTGCGTTGCCCAGGGCAGGGGGCCACCAGGAGTCGTCCCAGGCGGAGGGTGATGATCCTAGGATGAGGACTTCCGTCTTATCTGAGTTCAGTTTCAGGCGGCTGTTCCTCATCCACTCGGCTACGTCCTTCATCCCTTCATGTAGGTTGGTTTTGGCGGTTGTGGGGTCGTTGGTGAGGGAGAGGATCAGCTGGGTGTCGTCGGCGTAGGAGATGATGTTGAGGTTGTGTTGGCGTGCGATGGCTGCGAGGGGGCTCATGTAGACGTTGAAGAGGGTGGGGCTGAGTGATGATCCTTGTGGTACGCCGCAGATGACTTCGGTGGCCTCGGAACTGAACGGGGGAGGCGGACTCTCTGGGTTCTTCCGGCGAGGAAGGAGATGATCCACTCCAGTGCCTTCTCTTGGATTCCGACGTTGTTCAGGCGTTGCACTAGGGTGCGGTGGCAGACTGTGTCGAACGCTGCGGAGAGGTCCAGGAGGATGAGGGCCGCTGTTTCCCGTTGTCGAGCAGGGCTCGGATGTCGTCGGTGGCTGCGATGAGGGCGGTCTCGGTGCTGTGGTTGGCCCGGAAGCCGGACTGTGAGTGGTCGAGGGATCCATTCGTCTCGATGAAGGCGGCCAGTTGTCTGTTGACGGTCTTCTCAATGACTTTGGCAGGAAAAGGAAGGAGCGAGATGGGGCGGTAGTTTTTGAGGTCGGTGGGGTCCGTTGACGGTTTCTTCAGTAGGGCGCGGAGTTCGGCGTGCTTCCAGCTCTCTGGGAAGGTGGTGGTGTCGAAGGAGGTGTTGATGATGTCCCGGAGGTGGGATGCGATGACGGCGTCGGCCTTGTTGAAGATGTGGTGAGGGCAGGGGTCGGTTGGTGATCCGGAGTGGATGGAGTTCATCGTGCGGATAGTGTCTTCGGTGTTGATCGGGGTCCAGGCTCGGAGGGTGGAGGTGGGGGACGTTGGAACGGTTGTAGGGTACGTCGGCTGTGTGCTGAAACTGTTGTGTATGTCTGCGATCTTGCTGTGGAAGAACGAGGCGAGCGAGTTGCAGAGGTCTTGCGAGGGGGTGATGTCGTTGTTTCCGGCGCTGGGGTTCGAGGGCTCTTTGACGATGATGAAGAGTTCCTTGCTGTTGTGGGCGTTGTTGTCCAGTCGTTCCTTGAATGCGGTTTTCTTGGTGGTGTGGATCAGCTGGTGGTGTTTTCGGGTGGCGTGTTTGAGGGTGGTCATGTTGTCTGCAGTCGGGTCTCTGCGCCATGCTTTCTCGAGGGCCCGGCAGTTCTTCTTGGATTTCTTGAGTTCGTCGGTGAACCAGGGTGCTTTCTTGTTGCCGGGTCTGATTGGGGGGTCTTCAATGGGGCGAGGATGTCAGCGCAGTTGGTGATCCATCTTGTGAGGTTGCTGGCGGCTTGGTTGGGGTTCGTTGAGCTGGCGGGAGGGTTCTGGCTCAGGGATGTGGTGAGTTGGTCGGTGGTGATCTTGTTCCAGCTTCTGCGCGGGAGCTGTTGCGGGTGGTGGTGCGTGGTGGTCCTGCTGAAGCTGAAGTGGACGCAGCTGTGGTCTGTCCAGTGGAGTCCGGTGGTGTGGCTGAAGGAGATGTCCTTGCTGGAGGAGAAGACGGGGTCAAGCGTGTGGCCGGCGTGGTGTGTGGGGGTGGTCACCAGTTGCTTGAGTCCGAGGTTGGCGAGGTTGTCCAGCAGGGTGGTGGTGTTGCGATCGTTGTTGTTCTCTAGGTGGAAGTTGAGGTCCCCAAAGAGGATGTAGTCGGCCGAGAGGAGGGCGTGCGGGCTGATGAGGTCGGCGATGTCTTCGCTGAATTGTGTGCGTGGTCCTGGGGGTCTGTAGATGAGGGTGCCTCTGAGGGTGGTCTTGGGGTCGGTGTGTATCTGGAAGTGCAGGTGTTCGCCGGCTGTGAAGGTGTCGTCGGAGTTGGTCGTAATGCGGATGGTGTTCTTGTGGACGATGGCGATGCCTCCTCCGGTCTGGTTGGCGCGGTCCTTTCGGGTGATCTTGTATCTCTCCGGGATGGCGATGGCGATGTCGGGCGCTGAGGAGGCGTTCATCCATGTTTCCGTGAGGAAAGCGACGTCTGGTGATGTGGAGTCGAGCAGGTTCCAAAGTTCCACGGCGTGTCTGTGGACGGAGCGGGTGTTGAGCAGGATGCACTTCAGGTGGTTGCTGCTGGTGCTCGGCGTGGCGGGTGCGGTGCAGTTCCGGAGGCAGGAGAACTTGCAAGATTGGCAGGCGAAGGGTCCGTGGGTGAGTCCTGGGGTGGCATGGTGGCAGCCGGGGATTCGGACGGTGTTGAGTGCGTTGAGGGTGGCGGTGTCGTAGGTCCGGTGGGTGGGTTGGCTGCTGCGGGGGCCAGGGGTTCTGGCGCTGGGCGCGGTCCAGTCGCGGACGGGCGCAGACGGGCTTGCCTTAGCGCGCTTGGCGCGCGCGCGCAGCGGCCGCCATTTATGGGGAGGTGGGAGGGAGGAGCAGCTGGGAGGCGGGAGGCAGGGGCAGCGAATGGGCAGTCAGGGGGCGGGGCCGCAGGGACGCAGCGGCGGGAATGGCGAGAGGCAACGGGGGTACAGAAGGAAAAAAAGGGGCGAGAAAACAGACAAATGCGGGCACAGTACAAATGGGGCACGGGGGTACAGAAGGAAAAAAAGGGGCGAGAAAACAGACAAACGCGGGCACAGTACAAATGGGGCACGGGGGTACAAAAGGAAAAAAAGGGGCGAGAAAACAGACAAATGCGGGCACAGTACAAATGGGGCACGGGGGTACAGAAGGAAAAAAAGGGGCGAGAAAACAGACAAACGCGGGCACAGTACAAATGGGGCACGGGGGTACAGAAGGAAAAAAGGGGCGAGAAAACAGACAAATGCGGGCACAGTACAAATGGGGCACGGGGGTACAGAAGGAAAAAAAGGGGCGAGAAAACAGACAAACGCGGGCACAGTACAAATGGGGCACGGGGGTACAGAAGGAAAAAGGGAAGGGCGTTCTTACCAGCAGCAGCGGGCGGACAACACAGGCGGAGCTGTGTGGCGGGGGAGCGACCTACCTGGCAAGGTCAAGGGTCGCTCTCCTCACCGCGCAGCGGCCGCCATTTATGGCGAGGTGGGAGGGAGGAGCAGCTGGGAGGCGGGAGGCAGGGGCAGCGAATGGGCAGTCAGGGGGCGGGGCCGCAGGGACGCAGCGGCGGGAATGGCGAGAGGCAACGGGGGTACAGAAGGAAAAAAAGGGCGAGAAAACAGACAAATGCGGGCACAGTACAAATGGGGCACGGGGGTACAGAAGGAAAAAAGGGGCGAGAAAACAGACAAATGCGGGCACAGTACAAATGGGGCAACAGGGGTACAGAAGGAAAAAAAGGGGCGAGAAAACAGACAAATGCGGGCACAGTACAAATGGGGCACGGGGGTACAGAAGGAAAAAAGGGGCGAGAAAACAGACAAACGCGGGCACAGTACAAATGGGGCACGGGGGTACAGAAGGAAAAAAGGGGCGAGAAAACAGACAAACGCGGGCACAGTACAAATGGGGCACGGGGGTACAGAAGGAAAAAAGGGGCGAGAAAACAGACAAACGCGGGCACAGTACAAATGGGGCACGGGGGTACAGAAGGAAAAAAGGGGCGAAAAAACAGACAAACGCGGGCACAGTACAAATGGGGCACGGGGGTACAGAAGGAAAAAAGGGGCGAGAAAACAGACAAATGCGGGCACAGTACAAATGGGGCACGGGGTACAGAAGGAAAAAAGGGGCGAGAAAACAGACAAATGCGGGCACAGTACAAATGGGGCAACGGGGGTACAGAAGGAAAAAGGGAAGGGCGTTCTTACCAGCAGCAGCGGGCGGACAACACAGGCGGAGCTGTGTGGCGGGGGAGCGACCTACCTGGCAAGGTCAAGGGTAGGCAACAGACGTGCAGAAAGAGGGAAGAGAGGTGCAGAAAAAGGCAAGAAAAGTGCAGAAAGAGGCAAAAGAGGTACATAGAGAGACAACAGGGGTGCAGAAAGAAGCAAGTGAGATACAAAAACAGGCAGGAAAGGTACAGAAAGAGGGAAGACGAGTGCAGAAAGACAACAGGGGTGCAGAAAGAAGCAAATGAGGTACAGAAAAAGGCAACAGACGTGCAGAAAGAGGGAAGAGAGGTGCAGAAAAAGGCAAGAAAAGTACAGAAAGAGGCAAAAGAGGTACATAAAGAGACAACAGGGGTGCAGAAAGAAGCAAGAAAAGTGCAGAAAGAAGCAAGTGAGATACAAAAACAGGCAGGAAAGGTACAGAAAGAGGGAAGACGAGTGGTGCAGAAAGAAGCAAATGAGGTGCAGAAAGAGGCAACAGACGTGCAGAAAGAGGGAAGAGGTGCCGAAAAAGGCAAGAAAAGTGCAGAAAGAGGCAAAAGAGGTAGATAAAGAGACAACAGGGGTGCAGAAAGAAGCAAGAAAAGTGCAGAAAGAAGCATGTGAGATACAAAAACAGGCAGTAAAGGTACAGAAAGAGGGAAGATGAGTGCAGAAAGACAACAGGGGTGCAGAAAGAAGCAAATGAGGTGCAGAAAAAGGCAACAGACGTGCAGAAAGAGAGAAGAGAGGTGCATAAAAAGGCAAGAAAAGTGCAGAAAGAGGCAAAAGAGGTACATAGAGAGACAACAGGGGTGCAGAAAGAAGCAAGAAAAGTGCAGAAAGAGGCAAGTGAGATGCAAAAACAGGCAGGAAAGGTACAGAAAGATGGAAGACGAGTGCAGAAAGAGACAACAGGGGTGCAGAAAGAGGCAAATGAGGTGCAGAAAGAGGCAAATGAGGTGCAGAACGAGGCAACAGACGTGCAGAAAGAGGGAAGAGAGGTGCAGAAAAAGGCAAGAAAAGTGCAGAAAGAGGCAAAAGAGGTACATAGAGAGACAACAGGGGTGCAGAAAGAAGCAAGAAAAGTGCAGAAAGAAGCAAGTTAGATACAAAAACAGGCAGGAAATGTACAGAAAGAGGGAAGACGAGTGCAGAAAGAGACAACAGGGGTGCAGAAAGAAGCAAATGAGGTACAGAAAAAGGCAACAGACGTGCAGAAAGAGGGAAGAGAGGTGCAGAAAAAGGCAAGAAAAGTGCAGATAGAGACAAAAGATGTACATAGAGAGACAACAGGGGTGCAGAAAGAAGCAAGAAAAGAGCAGAAAGAGGCAAGTGAGATGCAAAAACAGGCAGGAAAGGTACAGAAAGATGGAAGACGAGTGCAGAAAGAGACAACAGGGGTGCAGAAAGAGGCAATGAGGTGCAGAAAGAGGCAAATGAGGTGCAGAACGAGGCAACAGACGTGCAGAAAGAGGGAAGAGAGGTGCAGAAAAAGGCAAGAAAAAGTGCAGAAAGAGGCAAAAGAGGTACATAAGAGAGACAACAGGATGAAAGTGCAGAAAGAAGCAAGTGAGATACAAAAACAGGCAGGAAAGGTACAGAAAGAGGGAAGACGAGGTGCAGAAAGAGACAACAGGGGTGCAGAAAGAAGCAAATGCAGGTGCAGAAAAAGGCAACAGACGTGCAGAAAGAGGGAAGAGAGGTGCAGAAAAAGGCAAGAAAAGTGCAGAAAGAGGCAAAAGAGGTACATAAAGAGACAACAGGGGTGCAGAAAGAAGCAAGAAAAGTGCAGAAAGAAGCAAGAAAAGTGCAGAAAGAAGCAAGTGAGATACAAAAACAGGCAGGAAAGGTACAGAAAGAGGGAAGACGAGTGCAGAAAGACAACAGGGGTGCAGAAAGAAGCAAATGAGGTGCAGAAATATCAATCAATCAATTAAGCATTTGTATAGCGTGCTACTCACCCGGAGGGTCTCAAGGCGCTAGGGGGAGGGGGTCTGCTACTGTTCGAACAGCCAGGTCTTGAGTTGCTTCCTGAAGGAGAGGTGGTCTTGGGTCAGGCGGAGGTGGATGGGTAGGGAGTTCCACGTCTTGGCAGCCAGGTAGGAGAAGGATCTTCCTCCCGTTGTGGCTCTTCGGATGCGGGGGACGGCGGCGAGGGCGTGGTTGGTCGATCGTAGCTGGCGGGTGGGAGTGTAGAAGGTCAGACGGTCGTTGAGGTATCTGGGGCCTTGGTTGTGGAGAGCTGTGTGTGCGTGGGTGAGGAGTCGGAACGTGATTCTCTTGCTGACGGGGAGCCAGTGCAGGTCTCTCAGGTGTCCGGCGATGTGGCTGTGTCGGGGGATGTCCAGGATGAGTCGAGCTGAGGCGTTCTGGATGCGTTGGAGTCTTTTCTGAAGTTTGGCTGTGGTTCCGGCGTAGAGGGAGTTGCCGTAGTCCAGTCGGCTGGTGACGAGTGCCTGGGTGACCGCCTTCCTGGTTTCGGTGGGGATCCACCGGAAGATCTTCCGCAGCATGCGTAGGATGTTGAAGCAAGACGAGGAGACGGCGTTGACTTGTCTGGTCATTGAGAGGGAGGAGTCCAGGATGAAGCCCAGGTTGCGTGCGTGGTCCGTTGGTTTGGGTGCGTTGCCCAGGGCAGGGGGCCACCAGGAGTCGTCCCAGGCGGAGGGTGATGATCCTAGGATGAGGACTTCCGTCTTATCTGAGTTCAGTTTCAGGCGGCTGTTCCTCATCCACTCGGCTACGTCCTTCATCCCTTCATGTAGGTTGGTTTTGGCGGTTGTGGGGTCGTTGGTGAGGGAGAGGATCAGCTGGGTGTCGTCGGCGTAGGAGATGATGTTGAGGTTGTGTTGGCGTGCGATGGCTGCGAGGGGGCTCATGTAGACGTTGAAGAGGGTGGGGCTGAGTGATGATCCTTGTGGTACGCCGCAGATGACTTCGGTGGCCTCGGAACTGAACGGGGGAGGCGGACTCTCTGGGTTCTTCCGGCGAGGAAGGAGATGATCCACTCCAGTGCCTTCTCTTGGATTCCGACGTTGTTCAGGCGTTGCACTAGGGTGCGGTGGCAGACTGTGTCGAACGCTGCGGAGAGGTCCAGGAGGATGAGGGCCGCTGTTTCCCGTTGTCGAGCAGGGCTCGGATGTCGTCGGTGGCTGCGATGAGGGCGGTCTCGGTGCTGTGGTTGGCCCGGAAGCCGGACTGTGAGTGGTCGAGGGATCCATTCGTCTCGATGAAGGCGGCCAGTTGTCTGTTGACGGTCTTCTCAATGACTTTGGCAGGAAAAGGAAGGAGCGAGATGGGGCGGTAGTTTTTGAGGTCGGTGGGGTCCGTTGACGGTTTCTTCAGTAGGGCGCGGAGTTCGGCGTGCTTCCAGCTCTCTGGGAAGGTGGTGGTGTCGAAGGAGGTGTTGATGATGTCCCGGAGGTGGGATGCGATGACGGCGTCGGCCTTGTTGAAGATGTGGTGAGGGCAGGGGTCGGTTGGTGATCCGGAGTGGATGGAGTTCATCGTGCGGATAGTGTCTTCGGTGTTGATCGGGGTCCAGGCTCGGAGGGTGGAGGTGGGGGACGTTGGAACGGTTGTAGGGTACGTCGGCTGTGTGCTGAAACTGTTGTGTATGTCTGCGATCTTGCTGTGGAAGAACGAGGCGAGCGAGTTGCAGAGGTCTTGCGAGGGGTGATGTCGTTGTTTCCGGCGCTGGGGTTCGAGGGCTCTTTGACGATGATGAAGAGTTCCTTGCTGTTGTGGGCGTTGTTGTCCAGTCGTTCCTTGAATGCGGTTTTCTTGGTGGTGTGGATCAGCTGGTGGTGTTTTCGGGTGGCGTGTTTGAGGGTGGTCATGTTGTCTGCAGTCGGGTCTCTGCGCCATGCTTTCTCGAGGGCCCGGCAGTTCTTCTTGGATTTCTTGAGTTCGTCGGTGAACCAGGGTGCTTTCTTGTTGCCGGGTCTGATTGGGGGGTCTTCAATGGGGCGAGGATGTCAGCGCAGTTGGTGATCCATCTTGTGAGGTTGCTGGCGGCTTGGTTGGGGTTCGTTGAGCTGGCGGGAGGGTTCTGGCTCAGGGATGTGGTGAGTTGGTCGGTGGTGATCTTGTTCCAGCTTCTGCGCGGGAGCTGTTGCGGGTGGTGGTGCGTGGTGGTCCTGCTGAAGCTGAAGTGGACGCAGCTGTGGTCTGTCCAGTGGAGTCCGGTGGTGTGGCTGAAGGAGATGTCCTTGCTGGAGGAGAAGACGGGGTCAAGCGTGTGGCCGGCGTGGTGTGTGGGGGTGGTCACCAGTTGCTTGAGTCCGAGGTTGGCGAGGTTGTCCAGCAGGGTGGTGGTGTTGCGATCGTTGTTGTTCTCTAGGTGGAAGTTGAGGTCCCCAAAGAGGATGTAGTCGGCCGAGAGGAGGGCGTGCGGGCTGATGAGGTCGGCGATGTCTTCGCTGAATTGTGTGCGTGGTCCTGGGGGTCTGTAGATGAGGGTGCCTCTGAGGGTGGTCTTGGGGTCGGTGTGTATCTGGAAGTGCAGGTGTTCGCCGGCTGTGAAGGTGTCGTCGGAGTTGGTCGTAATGCGGATGGTGTTCTTGTGGACGATGGCGATGCCTCCTCCGGTCTGGTTGGCGCGGTCCTTTCGGGTGATCTTGTATCCCTCCGGGATGGCGATGGCGATGTCGGGCGCTGAGGAGGCGTTCATCCATGTTTCCGTGAGGAAAGCGACGTCTGGTGATGTGGAGTCGAGCAGGTTCCAAAGTTCCACGGCGTGTCTGTGGACGGAGCGGGTGTTGAGCAGGATGCACTTCAGGTGGTTGCTGCTGGTGCTCGGCGTGGCGGGTGCGGTGCAGGTCCGGAGGCAGGAGAACTTGCAAGATTGGCAGGCGAAGGGTCCGTGGGTGAGTCCTGGGGTGGCACGGTGGCAGCCGGGGATTCGGACGGTGTTGAGTGCGTTGAGGGTGGCGGTGTCGTAGGTCCGGTGGGTGGGTTGGCTGCTGCGGGGGCCAGGGGTTCTGGCGCTGGGCGCGGTCCAGTCGCGGACGGGCGCAGACGGGCTTGCCTTACGGCGCGGCCTGCGCAGCGGCCGCCATTTATGGGGAGGTGGGAGGGAGGAGCAGCTGGGAGGCGGGAGGCAGGGGCAGCGAATGGGCAGTCAGGGGGCGGGGCCGCAGGGACGCAGCGGCGGGAATGGCGAGAGGCAACGGGGGTACAGAAGGAAAAAAAGGGGCGAGAAAACAGACAAATGCGGGCACAGTACAAATGGGGCACGGGGGTACAGAAGGAAAAAAAGGGGCGAGAAAACAGACAAACGCGGGCACAGTACAAATGGGGCACGGGGTACAGAAGGAAAAAGGAAGGGCGTTCTTACCAGCAGCAGCGGGCGGACAACACAGGCGGAGCTGTGTGGCGGGGAGCGACCTACCTGGCAAGGTCAAGGGTCGCTCTCCTCACCAGCGCGGCCGCCATTTATGGCGAGGTGGGAGGGAGGAGCAGCTGGGAGGCGGGAGGCAGGGGCAGCGAATGGGCAGTCAGGGGGCGGGGCCGCAGGACGCAGCGGCGGGAATGGCGAGAGGCAACGGGGGTACAGAAGGAAAAAAAGGGGCGAGAAAACAGACAAATGCGGGCACAGTACAAATGGGGCACGGGGGTACAGAAGGAAAAAAAGGGGCGAGAAAACAGACAAACGCGGGCACAGTACAAATGGGGCACGGGGGTACAGAAGGAAAAAAAGGGGCGAGAAAACAGACAAATGCGGGCACAGTACAAATGGGGCACGGGGGTACAGAAGAAAAAAAAGGGGGCGAGAAAACAGACAAACGCGGGCACAGTACAAATGGGGCACGGGGGTACAGAAGGAAAAAAGGGGCGAGAAAACAGACAAATGCGGGCACAGTACAAATGGGGCACGGGGGTACAGAAGGAAAAAAAGGGGCGAGAAAACAGACAAACGCGGGCACAGTACAAATGGGGCACGGGGGTACAGAAGGAAAAAGGGAAGGGCGTTCTTACCAGCAGCAGCGGGCGGACAACACAGGCGGAGCTGTGTGGCGGGGGAGCGACCTACCTGGCAAGGTCAAGGGTCGCTCTCCTCACCGCGCAGCGGCCGCCATTTATGGCGAGGTGGGAGGGAGGAGCAGCTGGGAGGCGGGAGGCAGGGGCAGCGAATGGGCAGTCAGGGGGCGGGGCCGCAGGGACGCAGCGGCGGGAATGGCGAGAGGCAACGGGGGTACAGAAGGAAAAAAGGGGCGAGAAAACAGACAAACGCGGGCACAGTACAAATGGGGCACGGGGGTACAGAAGGAAAAAAGGGGCGAGAAAACAGACAAACGCGGGCACAGTACAAATGGGGCACGGGGGTACAGAAGGAAAAAAGGGGCGAGAAAACAGACAAATGCGGGCACAGTACAAATGGGGCACGGGGGTACAGAAGGAAAAAAAGGGCGAGAAAACAGACAAATGCGGGCACAGTACAAATGGGGCACGGGGGTACAGAAGGAAAAAAGGGGCGAGAAAACAGACAAATGCGGGCACAGTGCAAATGGGGCAACGGGGGTACAGAAGGAAAAAGGGAAGGGCGTTCTTACCAGCAGCAGCGGGCGGACAACACAGGCGGAGCTGTGTGGCGGGGGGAGCGACCTACCTGGCAAGGTCAAGGGTCGCTCTCCTCACCGCGCAGCGGCCGCCATTTATGGGGAGGTGGAAGGGAGGAGCAGCTGGGAGGCGGGAGGCAGGGGCAGCGAATGGGCAGTCAGGGGGCGGGGCCGCAGGACGCAGCGGCGGGAATGGCGAGAGGCAACGGGGGTACAGAAGGAAAAAAGGGGCGAGAAAACAGACAAACGCGGGCACAGTACAAATGGGGCACGGGGGTACAGAAGGAAAAAAGGGGCGAGAAAACAGACAAACGCGGGCACAGTACAAATGGGGCACGGGGTACAGAAGGAAAAAAAGGGGCGAGAAAACAGACAAACGCGGGCACAGTACAAATGGGGCACGGGGGTACAGAAGGAAAAAAAGGGGCGAAAAAACAGACAAACGCGGGCACAGTACAAATGGGGCACGGGGGTACAGAAGGAAAAAAAGGGGCGAGAAAACAGACAAATGCGGGCACAGTACAAATGGGGCACGGGGTACAGAAGGAAAAAAAGGGGCGAGAAAACAGACAAATGCGGGCACAGTACAAATGGGGCAACGGGGGTACAGAAGGAAAAAGGGAAGGGCGTTCTTACCAGCAGCAGCGGGCGGACAACACAGGCGGAGCTGTGTGGCGGGGGAGCGACCTACCTGGCAAGGTCAAGGGTAGGCAACAGACGTGCAGAAAGAGGGAAGAGAGGTGCAGAAAAAGGCAAGAAAAGTGCAGAAAGAGGCAAAAGAGGTACATAGAGAGACAACAGGGGTGCAGAAAGAAGCAAGTGAGATACAAAAACAGGCAGGAAAGGTACAGAAAGAGGGAAGACGAGTGCAGAAAGACAACAGGGGTGCAGAAAGAAGCAAATGAGGTACAGAAAAAGGCAACAGACGTGCAGAAAGAGGGAAGAGAGGTGCAGAAAAAGGCAAGAAAAGTACAGAAAGAGGCAAAAGAGGTACATAAAGAGACAACAGGGGTGCAGAAAGAAGCAAGAAAAGTGCAGAAAGAAGCAAGTGAGATACAAAAACAGGCAGGAAAGGTACAGAAAGAGGGAAGACGAGTGGTGCAGAAAGAAGCAAATGAGGTGCAGAAAGAGGCAACAGACGTGCAGAAAGAGGGAAGAGAGGTGCCGAAAAAGGCAAGAAAAGTGCAGAAAGAGGCAAAAGAGGTAGATAAAGAGACAACAGGGGTGCAGAAAGAAGCAAGAAAAGTGCAGAAAGAAGCATGTGAGATACAAAAACAGGCAGTAAAGGTACAGAAAGAGGGAAGATGAGTGCAGAAAGACAACAGGGGTGCAGAAAGAAGCAAATGAGGTGCAGAAAAAGGCAACAGACGTGCAGAAAGAGAGAAGAGAGGTGCATAAAAAGGCAAGAAAAGTGCAGAAAGAGGCAAAAGAGGTACATAGAGAGACAACAGGGGTGCAGAAAGAAGCAAGAAAAGTGCAGAAAGAGGCAAGTGAGATGCAAAAACAGGCAGGAAAGGTACAGAAAGATGGAAGACGAGTGCAGAAAGAGACAACAGGGGTGCAGAAAGAGGCAAATGAGGTGCAGAAAGAGGCAAATGAGGTGCAGAACGAGGCAACAGACGTGCAGAAAGAGGGAAGAGAGGTGCAGAAAAAGGCAAGAAAAGTGCAGAAAGAGGCAAAAGAGGTACATATAGAGACAACAGGGGTGCAGAAAGAAGCAAGAAAAGTGCAGAAAGAAGCAAGTGAGATACAAAAACAGGCAGGAAAGGTACAGAAAGAGTGAAGACGAGTGCAGAAAGAGACAACAGGGATGCAGAAAGAAGCAAATGAGATGCAGAAAGAGGCGACAGACGTGCAGATAGAGGGAAGAGAGGTGCAGAAAAAGGCAAGAAAAATGCAGAGAGAGGCAAAAGAGGTAGATAGAGAGACAACAGGGGTGCAGAAAGAAGCAAGAAAAGTGCAGAAAGAAGCAAGTGAGATACAAAAACAGGCAGGAAAGGTACAGAGAGAGGGAAGATGAGTGCAGCAAGAGACAACAGGGGTGCAGAAAGAAGCAAATGAGGTGCAGAAAGAGGCAACAGACATGCAGAAAGATGGAAGAGGTGCAGAAAAACGCAAGAAAAGTGCAGAAAGAGGCAAAAGATGTACAAAAAGAGACTACAGGGGTGCAGAAAGAAGCATGAAAAGTGCAGAAAGAGGCAAGTGAGATGCAAAAACAGGCAGGAAAGGTACAGAAAGAGGGAAGACGAGTGCAGAAAGAGACAACAGGGGTGCAGAAAGAAGCAATACAGGTGCAGAAAGAAGCATGGAAAGTGCAGAATGAAGCAACAGGGGTGCAGAAAGAGGCAAGAGAAGTGCAGAAACAGGCAAGAGAAGTGCACAAAGGCAAGAGAATTGCTGAAAGAAGCAACAGAGGTGTAGAAAGATGCAAGAAAAGTGCAGAAAGAGGCATGTAAGATGCAAAAACAGGCAGGAAAGGTACAGAAAGAGGGAAGACGAGTGCAGAAAGAGACCACAGGGTTGCAGAAAGAAGCAAATGAGGTGCAGAAAGAGGCAACAGACGTGCAGAAAGATGGAAGAGAACTGCAGAAAAAGCCAAGAAAAGTGCAGAAAGAGGCAAGAGAGGTACATAAAGAGACAACAGGTGTGCAGAAAGAAGCAAGACAGGTGCAGAAAGAAGCAACAGAAATGCAGAAAGAGAGGCGAAGATGGAAGCAAGAGTGGCTTGCACACCATTAGTACCAATTTAACACCCACATTTAGCAATAAGTAACACGTGACCATTCTAGGTTTGCAAATGGCCTTCCACCATGCTCTAACACTTGTCGCTGCATTTTGGTAATGTTTGACCCGTTTCAGCTAGAAACAAGGCTTTTTTTGTTCAAATCTGCAGATTAGGGTGCAGATGATGAATTATGTGGCTAATGCAGAAAATGTATAATTGTGCGAAAGTCGGTGCAGCCAAACAGTCACATAATTCCAATGGCCCTGCTCATACCTCTGACTAGGTCCACAAGTGCTCCTCAGTGATTCCATCTTTTTGTCTCACTGAGTTCATAGTTGTGCTTCTATGGAAACGAGGAAGGCTAAACCTGAGGTTACCACTCCACAACACAGACTACCATACCACATAATTACTCTCCATAACACATAATCCCACTCTACATAATTCCTATACACTAAATACCACATACTTTCTATCCACATAATTTCACTGCACAACATACCACATAATTCCACTACACACAACATACATCCACTCCAAAAAACATTAGTAAAAAACGTTTGCATTTACAACGCCAATAGCTCTAATTCTCGCAAATGCGAAACCTATTACATTGCAAACACTTCTTTAACTAGTAGTCGTGTTTGCAGAGTGGTGGAGAAAGGGTGCTGGGCCTCGGAACAGCGCTCAGGAATTCCGGTGCGTAGGGCTTACAGGAGGTACCAGTAGGGCTTCTTGGCCCCCAAAGTCCCTCAGGAGTAAATTGGACTTCAACCCCCATCCCGTAGTCTGCCAGGAGGCGCGTTTGCCGAATGGTGGAGAAAGGGGGCATGGCCTCCGAAGACGTTTTAGCAATCCCACTGTGCGGGACTTACTGGAGGTAACAAGAGGGTAGTTGGCCCCCAAGGACATCCTTGGGGGCCAACTACCCTCCTATTACCTCCAGTAAGTCCCACACAGCAGCATTGCTAAGTTCGAAGACCAGGCCACGCCCTTTGCCCACCACTCTACAAACGGGCTCCATGGCGTGCTCTTGGATGGGGATTGAAGTCCCCTTCGCTGCTGGGGGTCCTTTAGGGGCTAATTAGCCTACCTCTTACCTCCAGTAAGCCCCAGGCAGTGGGATTGCTGAGAGGTAGACAAAGGCCACGCCCCCTTTCTCCACCACTCTGCAAACGCGCCCCCTGGTGCGTTGTTAGTAGGGGAATTAATTCCCCTTGAATACTGAGGGTCCCTGGGGGCCAACTAGCCCACCAGGTACCTCCAGTAAGCGCCATAGAGCGGCCTTGCTGAGAGGTGGTCCGAGGCCACGCCCCTTTGTACACCACTCTGCAAACGCAGCTTCTGACGCTTACTGGAGGTACCTGGTGGGCTAGTTGGCCCCCAGGGACCCTCAGCATTCAAGGGGAATTAATTCCCCAACTTGCAACGCGCCAGGGGGCCATCCCCCAGGGCCGCACCCCTCTTTATTAAAAAAATAAACGGGAAGGGGTCCGCGTGGCCCCCCTCCCGAGGCCAATTCTGGCCCCGGGGACCCCATCCCCCGGGGCATGGCCAGTCTTTTAAAAATATTTTTGATATATTAGGAGGGGGGCCGCGTGGCCCCCTCCTCAGGCCAATTATGGCCCCGGGGACCCCATCCCCCGGGGCCGGCCTTTCTTTCTTTTCTTTTTATTTTTTCAGGGGAGGGGGGCCACGTGGCCCCCCTCCCGGGCCACTTCTGGTCACGGGGACCCCATCCTCCGGGGCCTGGCCTCTGTGATGGGGACCGTGGGGGGAGCCTCAATGCCCCCACGGTCCCTGCCGGCTCCCCGCGCCCTGAGCCGGCATTGCTTTTCCACACGGGGAGCTGCTGACATGCAGCTCCCCTTGTGGAAAAGCAATCTGCTTTGGATTTTGGAAGCGAGAGCAGAAACCTGCTCTCGCTCCAAAATCCAAAGCAGAGTTTGCTATGACAGGGCGGGAGCCGCACGGCTCCCGCCCTGCCATAGCAAACAGCAGTGTCCTGGGGTGGGCACCCGGGACACTGCAGGAGCTGGCCCTGGGGGGTGGCGGTCCCCAGGGCCATCATGGGCTCCTGGAGGGGGGCTGCGCGGCCCCCTCCAGTTTCAAAGCCCCGGGGAGGTGGTGGTCCCCGGGGCTCGGGGGTCCGTAGCGGACCCCCAAATTTAAATATTAAGTGCCCCGGGGAGGTGGCGGTCCCCGGGGCAGCGTGGGGGGGTGGTTGGGACCCCCCACGCATTTATTTTAGAAGCTCCGGGGAGGTGTCGGTCTCCGGGGCTGCGGGGGGCTGCGTGTCCCCTGCATTAGATTTAATAAAGCCCCGGGAGGTGGCGGGCCCCGGAGCTGCGGGGGCCCAAGGGGGTAGATGCACTACTGTTTGCCCTAAAAACCTCGAGACTTCTCGCTGTCCAATGAGGGGCGGCGTCTCAGTGAGTGCTGTACTCTACTTGTAGGTCAGTAAGTGGAGCGCTCAGTCTAGAGGTGCTTTTGCTTTGCATTCTGGTACTTGTAGTGTTCCCAAACTGGACACCGGAGTGCAGAGTAAAAACCGGAAATGGATGAGCAGTTCTCAGAAAACTTGACATTTGTGTGTACCTGCTCATTAATGCTTAGCAAATCATCCGTGGGTCCTAAGGCAAGCAAGGAAAATGAGCCCGCGCCTCCAGGATCGATAGTACAAGATAGCCACAATTGGGGTGCAGTAGTTCGCTTACAGCATGAACCCTTGGTGCTACGGCATTTGCGTTCTCACATACTGAACAAACCGTATCACCTTCTGAGCATTGCAGGTTTGTGCAACATTTAGGTATCTTTTGGACGTATAAGGAGAATGGCGCCTACTGTCTTAGCGCTTAGCTGTCCTTTGCTATTTTAAGCGCCGGGAAAATGAACTGAATTGCTTTGATTCGAAAGTAATAAATATAGAGAAGCAGGGGAAATTTGAAACCATGCGTTTATTTAATTGTGTATTTTCTAACACAGCTGTACAGCGCATCTTGTTTCGAGGTACTTATCTAGTTCATTTATATAACTGTTTTTTTAGGTCTCGCCTAGGCAGCGCTTGCCCTGTCTCGTTGAGAAATGCAGGGGCAGAGTTACGAGCCCCGTGCGCCACATTTGCGCCGCCGTTGCGTCACTTCTGTGACGCAGCGGCGGCGTAAAGCTAGCGCCATGCTGCGGGGGATTTACAACGTGACGCATCTAGGGAGATGCGTCACGTTGTAAAGCCCTGCGCCACATGAAACCTGCGTCAGGTTTCATGTGGGTGTTCTGGCGCAGGGGGCGTTCCGTCGCAGGAACGCCTCGGAAAGTGCCTGAGTGAAATCTACAAGATTTCACTCAGTCACTTTTCCGACGCCACTGCGTCAAAACCTTGCGCCTGCTTGAAGCAGGCGTAAGGCGTGACGCACCATGTTGAGGATAGGCCAGGTTGGAACAGTGCTGGAGTTGCGTCGTGCCCGCGACAACTCCAGCACTGCGCCAACCTAACGCCGGCAGATGCGACACGCATCTGTTTATCCTTGCAGCCATGATGCGCCGCATTGTAAATGCGGCGCATTTGTGGTGGCGCAAGGGTTAACTTGCGTCACGCATCTTTCAAGGCGCATCCCTGCTGATTTGCAGGGATGCGCCAGGAAACGTAAATCTGCCCCGCAGTATATACTATAGCTCCCCCTCCCCCCCTGTTGCACCACGCACTCTGTTTGTAATGTCTTGTTACTTACCGGTAATCTTCATTACCCCGATTAGGGTCCTCCCCGTCCCAGTCCTTACAACGTGAGGCAGTCCTGCCTCCACCCAGCCAATCACAACGCCAGTATTCAAAAGCTTACATAAGCCCCTCCCACCTACCGCCATGCCTGTTATCAACAAGACTCCGACACAAACACAGCGGGAGGGCGGGAGGGTAGAGGACTGGGACGGGGAGGACCCTAATCGGGGTAATGAAGATTACCGGTAAGTAACAAGACATTACCCCTCATGGGTCCTCCCCGTCCCAGTCCTTACAACGTGAGGAACTCACAAGCAGAGAACCAATAAAAAACGGACTACACCAGGGATCCATGCAAAGGCAAATCCTTAAAGATCAAGGAACAGCAGCACTCAAGACGCCAACAGAAAAACAGCCAGCAGAGGCATGTAAAATAACAAGCCGATAAAGCAGCACAAATACGTGAAGGGACAGCCAGGTGGCCGCCCAACAAACTCCTGGATAGAAACCCCGCCGTCCCAGCCCAGGAAACAGACACAGAACGCACCGAACGACCCAGCACCAGAGACGGGGAAGCCAGATCCAAAGGACCGAAAAGGCAGGCAGACCGCCAAACGCACCCACCGACCAACCGTAGAAACGAAAACCCACATCTCCCGAGTCACACCCCCACAGGAGACAAAAAGGGCAGGAGAAAACTGAAAACTGAAAACTCCAGGGAACGAGAGAGGGAAAACTGGAGAGTCCAGCGAACAACCAAGGAAGGGGGAACAAGGGAACCCCAGCAGGCAAACCAAGAAGAAACACCTCCAGCTGCCAAAGGAAACAGGAAGAAACCACAAGCAGAAAGGCCGGAACAAGCCTCAAAACAAACCGATCCGGCAGGAACATCCAATAGGGAAAAGAAACGAGCAATGCACCCAACACACCCAACCGACGAGCGGAGGTGAGGGCCAGCAAAAAGCCACCGTAGCGGACAACCATAACAAGTCCGCTACCAGCAATGGCTTAAAAGGGACAACAGCAGACCCCCCAAAACAGCAGGCAAAACCGAAGAAGGCACGAGCAAAGGAGAGACCGGCCGACGAAGCCGAAAGCTCTGAAGAAACAGACTCACCAAAGGGGCAAAATCACCAAGGAGGCCCCAGGACCCCGACAAGCACGAACCACCGCCCACTGAGCAGACCAAGCGGAAGGGGCAAGGCTCTGTAAAAAAAAACAAACAGCCCCCAACAGAGAAGCAAGATCCCCCAGCACAGGATCCACCCAATGGGAAGAACACCAAGAGACAAAAGAACCCCAATGACGACCATAGCACCCAAGGGTCGAAGGCCGACGCGACAACCGGATGTCACGAGCCACCACAGAGGAACAGCCCAAAGACGCCAATGACAGCCGCACAAGAGCCAGGCCGTCAGAAGCAAGCGACAAAGACAGGGCAAAAACCAGCTGCAGACCCAAAAGCGGAGCCGGAGTCAAGGGAGGCCGGCCAAACCCGTCCCCCGCCAGCAGCAGCAGGAGCGGAAAACAAAGACAGCGAGGCCAACGATACAGACACCTACACACCTCCCCACATCCCCCGAGTATACGGGAGGAGAAAACAGGAGAGAAGGCACACAGAAAAACCGAAGGCCAAGGAAATGCGCAGGGGCCATGCAAATCCACACCAAATCGAATCAAACAAAGAAAATGCGCCGCCTAAGCGAGCACCAGGTGGCACAAAACAGAGGACGGGAGGTAACGGCCCAAGCCGCGTCCACGAACGAAAACGCAGACGTTCCCGAACAGAAACGCAAAGCCAACAGAGGAGACACCGTCCAGAGAGAGCCGTGGGAGCCAGTGCCACCAGAGGCACAAGACAAACCAATGAGCCATAGCTTCGTGGGAACAAAACACGGAAGCCAGCAAGAACAGAGACATGCAACTGGTCCCCCAAGAAGGCCCAAGCAACAATGAGCCACCGGAATGCCAGCACGAATCAACAGACTCGTCGGCCACCAAGGAACCCAACGTGGCCCCCAAGGACAGGCGTCCGAGGACAACAAGAGGAGAGAAGGGAGCTGAAAACGCACCCCATACACCAGGTTGGGAGAGCAAAGCCACCAGGCCAAAACAGGAACCAGAACAGGGGAGAGAGGAACCAGAGCCACGGAACCTGCATGGAAAAGGACCCAAGGAGTCAAACAGAAGAAACACCAAGGACAAAAAGGAGCAGGCAAGCCCAAGGAACCACAGCCGTGGAGGCAGCCACCACCCCCGGATCCGCAACCAACCCCGAACCGGGCCAGAAGGGTGACCCAGCAGGACCCATAAAGAGTCAACAGGGAAGAGAACCGAGCCGGAGGGAGAACACAACCCCTGCAAAGTGACAAACAGGCCCGGAGAAACTGAAGGCCCAGAACAGGAACCAGATGAGAAATGGCCAGAACCAATACAAACCCCAGAAACCGGAACAAGGCCAACAACGCCAATATCGCCAGAATAGCCACAAGGAGGGTGGAAGCAGAAACCGGACAAAATCCACATAGGGAAAAAACCTACAACACCTGGCCATCCCAAGCGGCCTCCCATCCAGGGAAGGACCAGGCCGGACCCTGTACAACTTCTAAGAACAGAAGAACAGGTGCCTGCAGGGTGGAATTGCCATACAGCAAAAACCTGCACAGTAGGAGCCAGCACCGCGGAAAAACCCGGGGAGCAGGAGAGAGGCCGAAAGTCAACACACGAAAACAGGTAAAGGAACCCATCCAAAGACCGCAGGAACCGCGGACCAGCCGGAAGGATGGAACGTGAAAACCAGCCAACTCCCAAATCCAGGGAAGCCAAAAAACACCCACCAGGAAGAGGGGAACGACAGACCGCAAGGGGAACAACCGCCCAGCGGCACCAACCCGTACAAAACCCCGGGACACAGAACCGTGCTGAAAGGAACCAATGGGCGCCACGGCCAGGATCAGAGAGGAAGAGGAACCCTGGCCCCGCTCCGCCACCGGAACCAGCACAACAGTGCCCAGAGACAAAAACAGGCCAACGCCCAAAGAAGGAGGAAAAACGCAACACGGGCCAAAGGACAAAGGAGCAACCGTGAAAACAGCCCAAAAGGGGGACGGCCCTGGAAAAGAATCCGGCAACCAAGAGCGAAGACCGACAGGACCCACCAGCCGGAAAGCAGACCGGACCAACAAGCCAGGAACAATGGATCCGAGGCCCCAAAACCACAACAGCAACGGAGACAGGGAACCCACTACCAGACGAACACCAGGAGTGGAACAAAGACCCAAAGAAGAAGAGACGCAACCGCAACCACCAGGTCACGGAGACCCCTCCAGGGCACAACAATACCCAAAACCCCGGGCGATCAACACCCAGGGGCAGCCGCAGGCACATCAGAGGCCGGGAACCAAATGGAACACAGCCCCCCACCCGACCATGAAAGGGCCGAGAGGAAGACAGGGCACCACCACACAGACTGTCAGTAGAGGGAGCCAAAAAGCCAAGGAGCCACAGAAAAACAGACAATGGACCAAGGCGCCAGTGCCACGACAGCCGAGGAGAAGACGTAACCCACCGAGTCAAGACAGGAAGGAGCAACCCCCAGAACCCGTAAACAGCCAAACAACTCCACACAACCCATGAGAACGACCAGCGAAGCACAGGCCGAACAAGAGCCAGTATGCACCCCAAAAGGAGAAGCAGTATATGTGCAGGAAAGTCTGAGACAAAGTCCGCCAGGCGAAAACCGCTAACCCAGAAAACGCGGAATACCCTGCGCAACTGCCGTAAGCCATGCATAAGTCAGGATATCCAACAGGACATCGGCCAGGGATGTACCATCCCAAAAGGGGAATCGACCAAGTCCCCAACATCATCCTCAGGACAACGCACCGCAGGCTCCGGCAGCGCAGACTGGACAGCCGAAATGAGCAACTGCGTAAAAGCACAGAATGAAACATCACCACCTCAGGGCAATATGACAGCATGGGCAGGGTTCGAACCCCGTAACAGCATACAGCGCAGCCCCAGAATCCGCAAAAACGTCATCCACCAGCAGAACCAGGAAATTATGCCGCATGGAAAATAGCCCAAGCAGGCACAGGTGAAGAAGCCCCTTCACACATGGTGAGCGAACCCGAGCAAACCAAACAGGAACTCACCACACAACAAAGGAAGAGCCCAGCAACCTCCAAGTAACACTGCCCCCAATCACCAAATCACGCAACGTGAGACCGGTGAAATGAAAGATAAAAAGGGGCAGCCCTGTAGTCTCCACCCACAGCCGCAGGTCAAAAGACCAAGGCCGAGGGGGCCGGACGCTGCACTAGAGCCACAGCGCCGGAACGACCCGGGGCCAGGACACCACGAAAACTCCCCGCCCCAGCCCAGCACATGAACGGGGAGCGTCCCTGACCCCAGAACAGGAGCGCGGCCGACCGGGGGACCGGAGCGGCCGCGCCAAGAGAAAATCACACAGCAAACAATGCAGAAGTATAAAACTGCAAATGAAATACCCACGTGAAAAACATACAGTAAAAATGCAGAAGCATAAAACTGCAATTGAAACACTCACGGCACCGTCCCGAAGAAAATCCGAAACAGAAACAGGAACCGGGAGCACCAGCGTTCCGACCGCCGTCGGAGCAGAAAAAAACAGGCATGGCGGTAGGTGGGAGGGGCTTATGTAAGCTTTTGAATACTGGCGTTGTGATTGGCTGGGTGGAGGCAGGACTGCCTCACGTTGTAAGGACTGGGACGGGGAGGACCCATGAGGGGGTAATGCACTAGGACTCACGTAAATGCGAGTCCTATTGCATTGCCAGTGCTTGTTATCCTTCTAGGGGTGATTTACTAGTGTTTACCCTAGCTACGGCACAGTACCGTTTGCTTTTAAATCAAATCAATTATTGTAATTCATCTGGAACGTTTGTCCTTCAGAGAAATCACCTGACCGTTTCGCTTACGTAGAGCGAAAGTGAAAGTTTCTTGAGTGTAAAAGGTCTTTCCAGCAACAAAACTACCAAACCGAGCAGAGACTACACAGGAAACAGTACGTGCTTGCTCTTTAGCGACATACATATGTCGTTTCTGTAGAATTGTGCAAATTGAGCCAAGTATAAAAACAATATGTGCTGTAATTTGCGCTTCCTATTTGACGTTAGAATTGTACAATGTGTGAAGGAAAACATGTTTGTAAGATCGGTGTTTGCGCAGTGACTTTGTATCGGAAGTGTCCGAGTAAGGTCTTGGTTCCGTTACAATGTTATATTTCTCTTTGCGTTTCGTATATGTGGGACTGCACCGAGGATGACATATTAAGAATACAAAATCGGAGTCTAAAAAGGACAAATGGTTAGTCTCCATAGCACCCTTGTTCGTAGTGTGCCCTGGGTGGAGAGAGGATGTGGCGTAAGGGCCAGAGTTTGAGACTTTGGAACCGGGGAACCGTTTGGGCGTTGGCTCAACATCCTGTGATGCCGGGTATAAAACACTTGATCTCCTTGTGTCTAAAAAAATATGAATCTGTTCTTGTGTAAACCGCGCGAATATCTTCGGGTCGAGTTCCCGCTATATAAAAGTACCATATGATAAAAAGAAATTTGGCGCCCTCGCTGCAGCTGTTTAATGAAATTAGGCAGCGTGGGGTCCATTTTGGGTTCACAGTTCAGTCCAGAAGCGCAACTCGAGCCAAATTTCGGGGGATGGGGGGTGTTGGTAGGAAGCAGGTTAATATTTTCTCGTATTTGGAATGAAACGGTGTGAAATTGTTTTCATTAGTGACCACCGTGAGGCGTGGACACAGATGCGGTCTATCCCGCTGACATATATTGTAATTCATTTTTGTAGTTTTATATAGAGCGAACTCCATCTAAAGGTATGGGAGCTCTTTACACGAGCAGCTGTTACATTACACTAGCAAACCTTCTTTATTTTTTTTGGTACGGGGAAATTAAGTTATTTTCCAGAATGACAGGATGTTAATCCGACGCGGAGACTAGAACCTGGTCCCCCAGTTTCTAGGGCAAAACACAATTTGACGCCCCTTCCCACTCGTCTTATTTGTCACATTCCTAAATCTCACTTATGGGTGGCAGCATAGCCTTCTAATTTATGCTGTGCTTTTGAAGTTTGGGAAGGCCCACAGTTAAGTATGTTTGTGTGTATTGCATAATTCGATGTAACTCCTTTCCACCCTGGATATGGGGGTAGATTTATTCCAGCACACGGCTGGGTTAACCCCTTTCCAGAGAAGAATGGATAAGTCCCACATTTTGGGAGGGGCAGGGGTGTTAAGGCTTTCTCCGTGGGAAAAATGTATTCTCCCAAAAGTGTTTGAACAGGAGGAAGGTTTCACTCCTGTTCAGACTTATCAGCTTTGGAGAACCCTGTAGAGAAGGACTATGAGACAATGGGGATACTCGCATAACATTCCCAGAAATATGTCTAAAACCCTGCGCCTGGTGCAGCTTCCCACACATACTTCTGGAATGTTTGTCAGTTCCAAAAAGCAGTAAAAATACAGCTGCATGTAGATGTAACTATATAGGTGCAGATGTACTCCTTTTTGTGAATCGTCTCCTGTGTTTCCAGTCCTGGGCTTTCATGTGACAAATGGTCTCTTGTTTGCTGTCTTTGTTCACTTATATTATACTCAATAGACTAAGATACCCGGTAACAGTGATTTGTAAGATAAGAGTCGAGGACTGAAAACATAGGGGATATTCACCAAAAAATGGCAGAGCGCGTCGGCAAATTTTGCAGCGCCGTGCTTTGCCATTTCCAAAACGTAGGGATGCGCCGTATTTACAACAATATGGCGCACCCCTGTTTTTTCCCTAGCACTGGTGTTAAAATAGCTGCCTAGCGCCAACAGAGACACCCTTACGCCATAGTGCAAGGGTGCCTGCGTTGCAGGGAATGATTATCTATGTGCAGGAAGGTGTTCCTTCCTGCACATAAACAATCAATAATGGCGATTTGCTACTTGTAAGTGTCCCGCATTCTGCAGCACCAGTAGAAGTAGCAAATCGTCATTATTTAATGATTGTTTATGTGCAGGAAGGAACACCTTCCTGCACATAAACAATAATTAATGGCATTTGAATCTTTTTATGGGTGCTGCTGGGAAACACAGAAACACTGCTGCTGCGCTTTTGTCACATGGGGGCCGATATTGCAGCACTGCTGCAAAAACCGGAACCCAGTAGCAAAACCGGCCCCCACCCTCCCGGCCCACCGGGAAAATGGCAGGTGCCAGCTATGGCCAGTCCGACCCTGTATTGCATGACATTAGTTTTTGGCTCTGCCTCAGATTTACAGATCCTTATCAATATGGGGCAGTATCAAAAAGTAATAGGTGGTGCAGTGGTATGCCCACAGCAACACCCATTGCCGGCCACATTAGCGCAGATATCTGCATGAAAGGGTACTATATTTACAAAGCGGTGTTAAGCCACTAAAAGTAGCTTAATGCCACTTTGTAAATATGGTGCAGGGCATTGCTCGACTGGAATATCGGCAAAAGTCACATTCCAGTGACGCAATCCCCTTGTAAATATGCCCCCATAGTGTCTGTGATGAAATAGAGTTGTCCACCCATGGCAGGAGCAGCATTAGACACATCTGGAAATCAGTGTGGATAAGCATATTCTGTTTTGCGCACCAGAGAGGGAATTGGAAACGAGTTATATAAGTGTGGCATTGTTGCTGAGTAACAGTCTGTGGTGGTGATGTTAGTAAACAGTTCTTAATTTGTAAAAGTTTTGTCAGAAGCCCACAGACGATACTATTAAATGTCAGGGGTGCTGGTTAGTTTTGAGCCAAAGCTGGTTAGTTTTGATTCCATCTCATGCCTCTTTTATTCACACCAGACTCTCCAAGCTCCTTTATCTCACTGTAAAGGTTCCTTTTAATTACTGCTTTCATTCTTTGTCTCTGTTTTTCCTTGTTTGCTCCTCCTCATTCTTTCACTCTTTAGTGTTTTTCTCTCTCTCTTGCTCTGGGGCAAAGCCTGTTGAGGAAAAATAAGTGCTGGTCCCCTAAAATAAATGCTGGTGGGCCCGGGCTGCAGCCACTGGCTCAAATTAAGCACCGATGTCAGGCATCATCCTGTTCAACCTTAATGTACCCAGAAGTAGTTTAGTCAACAGTATTATAATACGAAAGTCACCTAATTTACTTGCTGGCTTGAAACAAATTTCTATCTAGGCAGGGTCACCAGGTGTTAGTCCAATTAAAGAAAGCGAAATCAATAACTTTCAAAGTTGACAGATTTGTTAAATTAAAGCCCTGGCCTGAAACATTGGTGTGTCTGTGGCATTGATTTATTTGGTCTACCTACTTCCCTTGCATATGTGAGGATTTTCTGTTTCAGCATAATTCAGAATGGCTACTTTTAAACCTGGCATCCTTGGCGTGGTTTCCCCTGACTTTTTGTCTCCTGACCTCCTGTTTTGCTGACTTCATTTTTATTTACTCTAGGATCCTGGGCACATTACCACTGCTAACCAGTGCTATTGTAATAATAACAAAACACACAAGATGATGGACGGAATGTTGCACAATGGCAAACATTCACCCCCAGTCACAGATCTGGGTTTAATCCATCGTTATTTTGCTTCACCACGCCACCCCAGTTCAGACATGGCCATATGCAAATCAGTCTTGACCCTGTGCCTCATGGGAACAGTCCAGACCGAACTGCCAAGCCATGTCTTCCCTGGACCGGAATCAAGCATCCTAGGACCGGTTTCGGGCATTCAGCCCTCATCAGCCAGGATAGCCTGACTCCAGTGGCGCAGTGAGCACGGGACCCACGTCTGGGCATACCCTTCCCACTTGGGGCGAATTGCAAAACACACAAGATGATGGACGGAATGTTGCACAATGGCAAACATTCCCCCCAGTCACAGATCTGGGTTTAATCCATCGTTATTTTGCTTCACCACGCCACCCCAGTTCAGACATGGCCATATGCAAATCAGTCTTGACCCTGTGCCTCATGGGAACACTCCAGACCGAACTGCCAAGCCATGTCTTCCCTGGACCGGAATCAAGCATCCTAGGACCGGTTTCGGGCATTCAGCCCTCATCAGCCAGGATAGCCTGACTCCAGTGGCGCAGTGAGCACGGGACCCACGTCTGGGCATACCCTTCCCACTTGGGGCGAATTGCAAAACACACAAGATGATGGACGGAATGTTGCACAATGGCAAACATTCACCCCCAGTCACAGATCTGGGTTTAATCCATCGTTATTTTGCTTCACCACGCTACCCCAGTTCAGACATGGCCATATGCAAATCAGTCTTGACCCTGTGCCTCATGGGAACAGTCCAGACCGAACTGCCAAGCCATGTCTTCCCTGGACCGGAATCAAGCATCCTAGGACCGGTTTCGGGCATTCAGCCCTCATCAGCCAGGATAGCCTGACTCCAGTGGCGCAGTGAGCACGGGACCCACGTCTGGGCATACCCTTCCCACTTGGGCCGAATTGCAAAACACACAAGATGATGGACGGAATGTTGCACAATGGCAAACATTCACCCCCAGTCACAGATCTGGGTTTAATCCATCGTTATTTTGCTTCACCACGCCACCCCAGTTCAGACATGGCCATATGCAAATCAGTCTTGACCCTGTGCCTCATGGGAACAGTCCAGACCGAACTGCCAAGCCATGTCTTCCTGGACCGGAATCAAGCATCCTAGGACCGGTTTCGGGCATTCAGCCCTCATCAGCCAGGATAGCCTGACTCCAGTGGCGCAGTGAGCACGGGACCCACGTCTGGGCATACCCTTCCCACTTGGGGCGAATTGCAAAACACACAAGATGATGGACGGAATGTTGCACAATGGCAAACATTCACCCCCAGTCACAGATCTGGGTTTAATCCATCGTTATTTGCTTCACCACGCCACCCCAGTTCAGACATGGCCATATGCAAATCAGTCTTGACCCTGTGCCTCATGGGAACAGTCCAGACCGAACTGCCAAGCCATGTCTTCCCTGGACTGGAATCAAGCATCCTAGGACCGGTTTCGGGCATTCAGCCCTCATCAGCCAGGATAGCCTGACTCCAGTGGCGCAGTGAGCACGGGACCCACGTCTGGGCATACCCTTCCCACTTGGGGAGAATTGCAAAACACACAAGATGATGGACGGAATGTTGCACAATGGCAAACATTCACCCCCAGTCACAGATCTGGGTTTAATCCATCGTTATTTTGCTTCACCACGCTACCCCAGTTCAGACATGGCCATATGCAAATCAGTCTTGACCCTGTGCCTCATGGGAACAGTCCAGACCGAACTGCCAAGCCATGTCTTCCCTGGACCGGAATCAAGCATCCTAGGACCGGTTTCGGGCATTCAGCCCTCATCAGCCAGGATAGCCTGACTCCAGTGGCGCAGTGAGCACAGGACCCACGTCTGGGCATACCCTTCCCACTTGGGGCGAATTGCAAAACACACAAGATGATGGACGGAATGTTGCACAATGGCAAACATTCACCCCCAGTCACAGATCTGGGTTTAATCCATCGTTATTTTGCTTCACCACGCCACCCCAGTTCAGACATGGCCATATGCAAATCAGTCTTGACCCTGTGCCTCATGGGAACAGTCCAGACCGAACTGCCAAGCCATGTCTTCCCTGGACCGGGGTCAAGACTGATTTGCATATGGCTGGGTCCAAACTGGGGTGGTGTGGTGAGCAAAAGAACGATGGATTTAACCCAGATCCTTGTGACTGGGGGTGAATGTTTGCATTGTCCAGCATTCCATCCATCAATTGTTTCTTTTCCAATTGTAATAATAACAGCACCACTCTCCGGCTCTAACTGTTTACATGGGACATTACTTAAAGGTTTTACGTGGTAGTAATGTATTTTCTGTCTAACCCAGTGCTGTGTGGAATAATGTGTAAAAACAGACACAAGTACAGTTTGTGTGTATCAACCCTCATTTTACATGCTCTAGACACCTGACAATCAGTGCAAATGTATTTTTGCACCTGCTATTACCATGTAGATCTAAATGACAACATTAGTATAATATTAGTAAGCCATATTCTGTCCGCGCCAAGGACCCCCAAAAGCCTTACTGTAGCGCAGTCTAATCTATGCATAGGTTACAGTTTATGGATATATGAGGGATGCTGCATGTGACTCACGTGGCATGGCAGAGTTCTTCCTGAGCCAGACATCGCGGGCAACTCCTGGTAAATTTACAGAAGAAGTGGTGTAATTATGTGGCAATATAATCCTAGGGTATGGGTTCAGATTCGTCTGTACAATAAGTGTATGTGGGTCATTAGATGTACTCAAGTGACTCAGTCCTTTTTCCCTCGCCCCTACTCACAAGTTCATTTTGTTTCCAAGTCTCCTGGGTGCAGAATTACTCCAGTATAGAAGGCATTCCGCGCTGTGCATCTAAAGCTTTTCAATCCTGCACAAAGCCAGCATTGAGATACTTATGCGTCCAGAGGTATCACGAGCCTGGGTTTTATTCATTTGTATTTATTTGGTTCTTGTACAGTGCGATCTTAACCTAAGCCAAGAGAGCTTTACGCAGCTGTTAACATGACGAGGAGATTCTACTCGTAGCAAAGGCAAGAAACATTCTTCAAGATTCAGTCACTTTATGGAGGCTGATATCAGTGCCACGGGATCAACGATCAACGAACACACAGTGGGTCATTTTTCAGACTGCTCTTGAAGAGTGTGAAGGAGGGAGCCATGCGGATCTCACCTGAGAGGGAGTTGCAGGTCTTGGGGGCAGTTCCGGAGAAAATGTGTTCCATGGTGCTGCTTTTCTTACATTTTGGGAGGCCAAGTCTTAATAAAGCCTGCCCTCCTAGGTTTTTTAGGTCTCGCCTAGCTTTGCGAGGCATGCAGTATACACTATAGTGTGGAAGCTTCGTGGAAGCTCCGCCCACTCTCCGGCCCATCTTCTTCATTGGCTTAGGTTATAAATGCTGCCTTCCGATTGGTTTTAAGCTTGTTAGTCCCTCCCCATGAAAGCCATGTCAGTCATTTGTATCCTTCCATGGCTACTGGCCCCTTTACTGACCAGACTACTTTCTCCCCCCCCCCTCCCTACCCCACCTCCCGCAGTCCGTGACATCTTGGGGCCCCACACCCCCCTCCCACGCACTCCCGGTCATGCTCGTGCCTTCTGGCGCCCGCCCACACTCCCGTTTTCAATGCAATAGGTCTCGCGTAAATGCGAGTCCTATTGCATTGCCAATGCTTGTTTAATTTGCTTGCTTCTGAAATCGGTGTTACAACCGCGATTTGTCCAATGTATAAACTGACTATTGAAATTGGTGGATGTCGACAACCTCCTTATTTCCGTTCCAGGGGCCGGATATTGGGCCCTGCAGCTGAGCGGCGTGACGTCATCGCGCGTCTCGTCCAGTATCTGAGATCGTCATACTATGCAGCATTGCGCTCCGCGCGCCGTGTGCATTTACATAAGCACATCAAGTTATGACTAACTCAGTTCGGCAGCGCTGAAAGAGAGAGTAGGGTAGGTGTTCTGTTCAAAGACCCTTCAGGAAACTACAAGTCCGATAAAGACTTCCCGGAGCTAACGATTATCCTGTTAAATGTGCGCTGCTTAACTACACAAACCAGGATTGATTGCAGCGTCGAAATCATTTGCTTAAACGGCTCTCTCCGCGGCTGTCGACAGCGGGGGCTGAGTGAGGAGGGCCAGCAGCCTGGGTGTTGAGGTGCATGCGTTCTAGCATCTGTGTGTTTTTATTTCACAGTTCCTTAGTATTTACAAATTGTATGTAGCCAGCATTCCCACTTTCCATTTCTCTTTCACTGAGCTAATCTTTTCTGGTTTCACGTCACATCCGCAAACATTAAGAGCTTAAAAGAGATAAGTAGATCGGGGTCTTTTAAATATCAATCACCAACATACATTCTAGCGTGTTCTGAAAATGATGTGGTGGATAAATTTAAAGGATTGGTCTTTGCACTGACTAACGGTGATTACAGATCAATAACTGGATGAGTTTATATTTTTTAGCTTGGTAATTGGTTTTTCGAAAACCTTGTTTTTGGCTGATTATTGGAAAGGCGTTGCTTTTTGAGTTTGTGTTTTTTTACACTAAATGACAAAACGGCCGATGTGTAATGACGTTAACATAAACAAAGCTGTCAAATGAGCGCGAGTACGACTCGCAGCCTTGGCAGCAATCTAGAGTGGAGGCGAGGATTTCCACTGGTTGCTCTTGATCCAGCACGGCTAATATATATTTCTCCTTTGGACACAAAATCCAGGTAAAGATCATTCACATCTACCATACTATATATCGGTGGGGCCCATAACACCGCATACCATACATTCACTCAATTGATCCCTGGGTTTGTATCCAACTTTTCACTAGGAGAAGAACAAATCCCTGGAAGAACGGAATACCTTTTTAGCATAATCAGTTTAATCCTGTCAGTTTAAACATCAAGGTATTCCGCTTTTTGGTCGATGGACCAACTAGTAGAATAAGTTGATGGTGATTAAGACCAGCTCAGTCACGTTCAAATCTTATTAATCATTACACTTATTATTGAGCTAAAGAAGCACAGACTCATTGTTTTAATTAGAATAAAGTTTTATCTATTTCTTAAATGCATGAGTGAGATTCAGGTTTATTAATCGTTTTAATACATTGCAATATCATATAAGAGATAAGTTTTAAAAATAATTTTATGCATACCCTTCTCAGATGGAGATAAAAAGGTTCACCAAAGCAGAAAAATCGTAGATCACAGCATGGAACTCCCAAAACTGACTGACTGTCCCGCTAAAGGCCTCCTCGACGGACCTCCCATACAGGTTTCCCGCATCGGTCTCATTCCTTTCCCAGTCAAGTCTAAAGTTCTAATGAATAAAAGAAAATGGCCTATAGAAAAAATAGCAGCAGCTTCTTCAGCATCAACGCTCAGTGCTCAAAAAATATATACGAACAACGACGACACCCCTACTTAAGAGTAGGTCCTCTTATACCCTACTACTAACTTACTAAGCATAAAAGTTGCAATCTTTGGAGCGAAAATCACGCTAATTGGTCCATTGGAGGGGTGGCGAGAATCACCTCATCGCCCTCCTTGTTCAAACTGGTTCCAGAAAGGTTTTATAAATGTTCTTTCCCATGACCTTTGGGTAAATGCAGTCCCAATTGACAGTTCGTAGTGTAACTTTTTGATGTTCAACTTTGTCAGTCCGTTGTTAATTCATCTCGGATTGTGCTCCATTCTCACGGATACGTGCTGAGTCTCTCTTGGCACTCTGCTCGTGTTAGGTCACCACGACCTTGGCCTCTCTCACTCCAGGACTCGAACTGCAATCACGTGGTTTAATTCCATTGCTTTCTCTCGAATAGAAGCCATCTATGCTTCTGCGCATAAACTCATCTGTCTCGGCAGCCATTTTCTCAAGCTGGCCTAATAGGCCCGAACAAACTATCATAAAACAAACACAAACGTAATTAATATAAAGAAAATAAGCCTTTCTGTTTCCCACCCGTCTAAGAACCCATGTTAGGTGTTACCTAGCAGAAGCGACATTTAAAGCTGTTTTTACTTACCATCTGCATTCTTTTACCACAATACAACTTTACTAAATAGCACAAATCATGCGATTTCACTCTAATTAGTACGCAAATCCCTATATTAATTATTTATTCACTTTACAATTGTAAATGAGTTAAATTTGCACATGAACAGCAATTACCATTTATGTAAATGTTTACCAAAAAGTGTAAAATGTTGATTAGTCTATCAAACAATTAGTGATATTAATATTTTAGTGTTAATTTAGTGTTCCAAAATTATTTCATTTACCTTGCTCCATCAACTCCCCCCTTTGGTGATTTTTAACATCACCACAAAAACCCATGTAACACAATTTGTTAGATTAATGTTTCTTGTCCATTTGATTTTTCGTTAGTTCACATAACAGTATCTTCTTCATCTTGTCTTTTTGATCTTCTATACATGCTTTCTTTCAGCTCTTCTAATTCTATTTCTCCCATTTCTCGTTCTCTTGCTTTAATTTTCTCATTTTCTCTTTTTATTCTATTTTGTGCTTTTCTTCTCTTTATGCACACATATACTAATTTGACTAACAACATTACTATTATTACTACTGTTACTGCTATTAATATTTTCCCAATAAGGGAACTACCTATTTCGTTAAACCATTTTTGTATTGAGGAAAAACTCTTACCAAGTTTCTCCCAGACACCTTCAACCTCCAGTGGAGCAATTTCTTTGTGCAAATCAGTAATATTCTTTATATACTTCTGTATATTTTCACTTTTATCTGGAATGTAAGTGCAACAATGTTGGACTTTAAACATTCCACAGACTCCACCCTCTTTTGCCAAAAGAATGTCAAGGGCAAGTCGATTTTGCATCGCCATAGCTCTCATGGCAACCATTTCGGTATTTACCATCAAGAACCCTCCAGCAGTATCCGTTGATAAACGATCTACTACTGTGGACAGCTTCCGAATCTTAAATGCATTCAAAGATATGCCCATGTTAGACTTGGCATCTTTTGGCGTGTTTCCCCTGAGTTTTTTTGCTTTCTGACCTCCCGGTTTTTACTCTGTTTTGTGCTGGTTTAGTGTTTCTGCGCACTTTACGCACTGCTGATCAGTGGTAAAGTGCAAGTGCTCCTGTAAGAAATGTGTAATGGATTGGTATTTCCATGTTTGGCTATTTGATTTATGTGTCAGTCCCTAGTAACGTGCACTGAGTGTGCCAGGGCCTGTAAATCAAATGCTGCTGGTGGGCTTGCAGCACTGGTTGTGCCACCCACCAAAGCAGCCCGCAAAAGGTGTCTCAGGCCTGCCACCGCAGAGCCTGCGTGCAGTCTGTGACTGCCATGTCGACGTGGCGAGTGCACCCACTTGCCAGTCCCTAAACCTTCCCTTTTGTACATATTAGTCACCCGTATGGTAGGCCCAAGGTACCCCTGTGGGCAGGGTGCGTTGTAGGTAAAGGTAGGGCATGCCCTGGTGTGCGTGGCATGCCCTGGTAGTGAATTACAGCCTATTTCGTTTTTCACTATTGAAGGGCTACCTGTTCCCCATAGGCCAGAATGGGCAGTTTCGATTATAACATCTTATAATCCTAACTGACCCAGGGAACACGGTAGAAATTCGAGTTTAGTATGCCTGGACTCAGAATGATAAAATACATCTTTTTGTGAAGTTGGTTTTAACATTCTGTGTTTGAAAATGCCACTTTTAGAAAGTAGGCATTTTCTTGCCTAACCATCCAGCTGCCTCTGCTCAGTTTGTGTATTGCCTGTCTGGGTTTGCGTGTGACAGGGGCTGGGGGATTCCAGGAGGCAGGGTGAGTCAGCCCAGGGCTGAATAGCCAGATCTACGTATAGATGGGTGGGAGGAGTACACCTGGGACCTGAATAGGGCTGGGCCTTTCCTCCACAATGCTGGCTCCACCTCCTGCGGTGTGTCTGATGTCCCTGCTCTGCACCCTGAAAGGAAAGACGGAGACTTGTCAACAAATTGCTCCAGGACTGACCAGAACTAGTTTGGACCAGGCAAAGGCCTCTCTGCCTTCAGAGAACAAAGGAATTAGGGATATAAATATTGGGGCCCTGACCCCATGAATTTAGATCTCGCTGGAATCAAGGAACCTGCCAAGAAGAAGAGCTGGAGAGCTGCTAGGAGGAGTACTGCCCCTTTGCTGAGTTATTGCCTTGTTGGGTTGGCCTGCAGCTCCTGCTTCTGCCTTGGGCAGTGAAAGGACTGGACTGAACTTTCTACTCTTTGTGCTGAGAATCTCCAAGGGCCTGAAACCGAGCTGGCCTCCTGTTAAGAAGTCTCAGGAACTGCAAAGACTTCACAACCCTCTGGGTACCGCTTCTGGAACCGCTGTTTCAGTTGCCACAGAGGAAGGGAACCGCAACCGACTCCGTCAACCGACTCCATCGCTGGCCTGGTGTCCTGTTTGCACCGCAGACCGCATCGCCCCGCTTCGCACCGCAACCCTGGTCTCACCGACGACGATGTCCGACACCATCGCCATCGAGCCGCTGCTTGCATCGTGGCCTGTGGGCACCGCCGTTCGCACCGCATCGCTTCACTGTATCAGCCGGACCCGACCGACGCGGTCGCCTGCAACTGGCTCAACAATCGTGACCGCATCGCAGTTGGGGCACCGCTCGCACGCTTCGCGACGCACCGCTCCGACTCGCACCGCTGTCCGACGCCAGCTCCCGCACTCCGGCTTGGTCGCCTGCATCGCAACCTGTCAGCACCGCATCGAGCATCGTCTCACCCTGCACTGCACGCCTTGGTCTCACCGACTCCGTCTGCACGACTGTCATCGAGCCGCTGCCTGCACCGCATCGAGAGGACACCGCACCTTGCACCGCTCCGTCTTGCACCGCGACGTACGCCGAACGGCTCGCACGCTCCGTGCCCGCCACAACGAGAAAAGGTACTGTGACCGAGTCTGTTCAGGACTCTGCTGGCCCGTATCCACGCGGTCGGCTGGAACTGTTAGACTCTGTTGGTTCTCAGCATCACGGTAGACTCGGACGGAGCTACCGACTCGCACAAACTTTGTTTTTCACGATTTCTGCAAAGAAGAAGTTATCTTGCAACGTATTCATTTTTAAAGTATTTGTATTGTGGATTTTTATCGTAATTGGTCTTGTCTTGAGTATATAAAAATATTGGCTATTTTTCTAAACTGGTGTGGTGTCCTTTTGTAGTGCTTACACTGTATTACTGTTGGTTATGTGTAAATGCTTTACACACTGCCTCTAGAATAAGCCTGACTGCTCGTGCCAGGCTACCAAGGGGGTGAGCAGGGGTTATTTTAGGAGTGTAACTCCCTTATCCTGACTAGGAAGAAGGGTCCCTACTTGGACAAAGGTGCAAGCCCTTGCCAACTAAAGACCCCCATTTCTAACATTGGTGGCAGCAGTGGGATAGGACTTGTGTTTACACTTGACTTACAGTGATTGGTGTGCACTACTACCATATCGCAGACCATTACGTACCACATACTGGTTCTTTTTCCTTTTGGCCTATTTTTGATCTTGCCAGTTTGAACTTGCTACTTCAACATGCCTGAATCTATAATAACATCAGTTGCATCAGTAGAAATTGCCTTTGAGGAGGATCGATTGGAAGCCTACAATGTAAAGGAGTTAAAATCGATTTGCAAAAACCTGAAAGTCCAGGTCAGAGGCCTCACCAGGAAGGATGAGCTACAAAAGGCGCTGAGGCCCTGGGTAGCAGCCAGACATGCCAGTGGGCAATCTGGTGATCTCACTGGAGAGGTGGAGGAGCCTGTTCCTAGGGTGGATGTGCTTTTGGGTGGGGGGGAACCCGCCAGGTCAGGCAGCAGCAGTCTGTCCCCAGAGGAGCTGGAGGACAGGCGGGAAGCTAGGCAGTTTGAGCTACAGAAGCTCAGGATGGAGAGTGAGAGGGAGGAGAGAAGATTGGCCATGGAGGAGAAGAGGATGCTCTTGGAGCATGAGAAAGATTTAAAGGAGCTAGAACTTCGGAGTAAGTCAGGCTCAGATGGTGGCAGCAATTCATCCAGAAAGGCAGACAGGATTGTGCACATTCCCAAGAATGTAGGCAAGGAGTTCAAGAAGGGGGATGACATACAAAGGTGGTTTCAGGGTTATGAGGCGGCCATACACATGAATGGGGTCCCTGAAGAGAATTGGGGAGCAGGATTGTGGCCACTTTTTCCTGAAGAAGCAAGGGATGCTCTGATAGCTTTGGGTAAGGGGTATCACCTCACCTATGCTGACATGAAGGATGCCCTTCTCACTAAGTATGGTCTTACTCCTGAAAAGTACAGGGATCAGTTCAGGTCCAGTAAGAAGTCTGATGCCAACACTTGGTTGGAATGTGTGGATGTGTTTTGCAGGTCTCTAAATGGCTGGGTAAAGGGCAATAATGTGACAGATTTTCAGGGGCTCTACAACTTGATTGCATGGGAGCACTTGTCTAGTCAATGTTTTGCACATCTGTGCCAGCACCTAGTGGATAGTAAGCTAACTGACCCCAGGAAGCTTGCTATGGAGGCGGACCGCTGGGTGAGTACCAGGGTCCACAAGAAAGCGTGGGCAGCCAAAGGTGGGCAGGGTCCCCAGCAGAAAAGTGGGGGGGACAAGGGTAAAGCACAGGAGTTCTCTAAAGGGCCCCAAACTAGTACCCAGGGTAAAGGTTCCCAGCCCCCAGGTAAGAAAGCAGTGGTCTCTTCAGGGAAGCCTGCTGAGACCGGCCCCCGCAAGTGTTATGCATGTGACCAGGTAGGCCACATGAAGGGGGACCCCAAGTGCCCGAAGGGGCCGCAGCCACCCACCGGTGGACAGTCCAAGGTGTTGGCTAGTGTAGCGCTTGGGGAGGAGGGGTGCCCACTGGAGGGTGGGGATCCCGCAGAAATGACCCTTGTCTCACTAGGGGACAGTGAGATGGTCCCAGGAAACCAGGTGCCCCCTAACACAAAGAAATATAGCACCTGGGTGACCATTAATGGGAATAGGGTAGAGGCTCTCAGAGATACTGGAGCCAGTGTGACCTCAGTCCGGTGTCACCTGGTGTCTGAGAAGCAAGTAGTCCCAGGAGCATTCCACCAAGTAGTTGCTGTAGACAACTCAGAGCGCCAATGTATGGTGGCGCAGGTTCCCTTTGAATGGGGGGGGGGGTCTCAGGTCCCTTGAGGGTGGTTGTGAGCCCTACCATGCCTGTAGATTGTCTGCTAGGAAACGACCTGGAGCAGTCCTTGTGGAAGGATGTTGAGCTCAGGTCTCACTTGGAGATGCTTGGGTTGCCAGAGTGGGCATGCGTGTCCACTCGGTCAATGGCAGCCAGAAAGGGTAATCAGGAGGACTTGGAGCCTGAAACAGTGGCCCAAGTCCCTGCCAAGAGAAAGGGCAGGGGGCGCGGGAAACCGGCCCCTGATGTTCCCACGGACCGGGAGGAGGCGGACCTTGAGGGGGACGCCCCGGTGCCTACAGGGGAGCAGGTAGCTGAACTGGGAGACATCTCTGAGCTGACCCATTGGCAGCAAGAAGGGGGTCCCACCAGGGAGGAGTTCTGCAAGGAGCAGAAAAAGTGCCCTTCTCTAGAGGGTCTGCAGCGGCAGGCTGCAGACCAGGCAGCTGGTAATCAGTCCGGGTCACATCTGATCTACTGGGAGAATGATCTCCTGTACAGCGAGCCTAGGGTCGCTGAGCCTGGGTCAGCCCGTGTGCTGGTGGTACCCCAGCGCTTCAGGACCTTCCTACTGGGTCTGGCTCATGACGTGCCTTTAGCAGGACATTTGGGGCGGGACAAGACCTTTGACAGGCTTGTCACCCACTTCTTCTGGCCCCAAATGAGAAGGCAGTCAGATGGACACTGCAGGTCTTGCCAAACTTGCCAGGCAAGTGGTAAGAGTGGGACGAGGGTCAAAGCTCCTCTCCAACCTTTTCCAGTTGTTGGAACACCCTTTGAAAGGGTAGGGATGGATATTGTGGGGCCACTGGATCCCAAGACAGCCATGGGCAACAGGTACATCCTGGTCTTGGTGGACCATGCCTCCCGGTACCCTGAAGCAATCCCTCTCAGGACAACGACGGCGCCAGTGGTGGGCTGGGCGTTAATGGGGATATTTTCCCGTGTGGGATTCCCCAGAGAGGTGGTTTCTGACAGGGGGACCAATTTCATATCCAAGTATATGACATCCCTGTGGAAGGAATGTGGTGTAACCTACAAGTTCACCACCCCTTACCACCCCAAGGTAACGGTCTGGTGGAGAGATTCAACCAGACCTTAAAGGGCATGATCAAGGGTCTAACAGAACCCATGAGGCGTAAGTGGGACGTCCTCTTACCATGCCTACTGTTTGCATACAGGGAGGTGCCACAGAAATCTCTAGGGTTCAGCCCCTTTGAGCTTCTCTATGGACACCCTGTGCGAGGACCTCTCAGTTTGGTGAAGGAAGGCTGGGAGGCAGCTCCCAGGAAATCTCCCCAGGATGTGTTTAGTTACATGCTGGCCTTCAGAAACCAAACTGCCCACTTCAGGAAACTCGCTCAGGCGAACCTAAAAGCAAGCCAGGAAGAAATGAAGAAGTGGTATGACCAGAATGCCACTCTGGTCAAATTTCAACCTGGACAGAAAGTGTGGGTAATGGCCCCAGTGGAACCTTGTGCCTTGCAGGACAAGTGGACTGGGCCATTTGAGGTGGTGGAGCGCAAAGTGACGTCACCTACCTGGTGAATTTGCAGTCTCCAAGGAACCCTTTGAGGGTCCTCCACGTGAACCGCCTCAAGCCTCACTTTGAGAGGTCTGAAGTAAGCATGCTCTTGGCGACAGATGATGGGGTGGAAGAGGAGAGTGAACCTCTCCCTGACCTCCTGTCCACCAAGGAGCACGACGGGTCAGTGGAAGGTGTGATCCTCTCCCCTGCACTGACCCCTGAGCAGCAGAGCGACTGTCACCAGTTGTTGGGACAGTTTGCCCCACTGTTCTCTCTGACCCCAGGTGTTACTCACTGGTGTACCCATGACGTGGACACCGGTGACAGCCCTCCTGTGAAACACAAGATTTACAGGTTGACTGACCGGGTCAGGGCCAGCATCAAAGAGGTGGTCTCTAAGATGTTGGCGTTAGGGGTGATCGAGCCCTCCAACAGTCCTTGGGCCATCCCAGTGGTTTTGGTCCCAAAGGCTGCTGCACCCGGTGCCACTCCAGAACTGCGGTTTTGTGTGGACTACCGTGGGCTCAATGCCGTCACCAAGACTGACGCGCACCCCATCCCCAGAGCTGACAAGCTCATTGATCGGTTGGGAGCTGCCAAGTTCCTCAGCACGTTTGATTTAAAGTCTGGGTACTGGCAGATTGCCTTAACTGATGGGGCCAAGGAGAGGTCAGCATTCTCAACCCCAGAAGGTCATTACCAGTTCTGTGTGATGCCCTTTGGGTTGAAGAATGCCCCTGCCACCTTCCAGAGGTTGGTCAACCAGGTGTTGGTTGGACTGGAGGATTTCAGTGCCGCCTACCTGGATGACATTGCTGTGTTCAGTTCCAGCTGGGAAGAACACTTGCAGCACCTGGGTGAAGTGTTGAGGGCTCTGCAGAAGGCAGGCCTCACAATCAAGGCCAGTAAGTGCCAGATTGGGCAGGGTTCTGTGGTGTACTTGGGACACCAGGTAGGAAGCGGCCAGGTGGCGCCCCTACAACCCAAGATTGACACCATTCTGGCTTGGGAGCCCCCAAGACCCAGACAGAGGTGAGAGCCTTTTAGGTCTCACCGGCTACTACAGGAGATTTGTTAAGGGCTATGGCACCATTGTGACCCCCTTAACACAGCTGACTTCCAGGAAGCAGCCCAGGAAGGTGATCTGGACTGAGTCCTGCCAGAAGGCCTTTGATGCCCTGAAGGCTGCCGTGTGCACGGCGCCCGTGCTCAAGGCACCCGACTTCTCCAAGGAATTCGTCGTGCAGACTGACGCTTCAGAGCATGGTGTGGGAGCGGTGCTCTCACAACTAAACGAAGAGGGCCTAGACCAGCCTGTAGTCTTCCTTAGCAGGAGACTACTCCCCAGGGAACAGAGGTGGAGTGCCATAGAAAGGAAGCTTTCGCTGTGGTCTGGGCACTGAAGAAGTTGAGACCATACCTATTTGGGACTCACTTCCGGGTTCAGACAGACCACAGGCCCCTCAGATGGTTGATGCAAATGAGGGGTGAGAATCCGAAACTGTTGAGGTGGTCCATCTCCCTACAGGGAATGGACTTTACGGTGGAACACCGCCCTGGTACAGAACACGCCAATGCAGATGGTCTGTCCAGGTTCTTCCGCCTTAGTGAAGAGAACTCACAGGAGGTTGGGTAGTTCTCCCTACTTTCAGCTGGAGGGGACATGTGTTAGACTTGGCATCTTTTGGCGTGTTTCCCCTGAGTTTTTTGCTTTCTGACCGCCCGGTTTTGACTCTGTTTTGTGCTGGTTTAGTGTTTCTGCGCACTTTACGCACTGCTGATCAGTGGTAAAGTGCAAGTGCTCCTGTAAGAAATGTGTTATGGATTGGTATTTCCATGTTTGGCTATTTTATTTATGTGTCAGTCCCTAGTAACGTGCACTGAGTGTGCCAGGGCCTGTAAATCAAATGCTGCTGGTGGGCTTGCAGCACTGGTTGTGCCACCCACCAAAGCAGCCCGCAAAGGTGTCTCAGGCCTGCCACCGCAGAGCCTGCGTGCAGTCTGTGACTGCCATGTCGACGTGGCGAGTGCACCCACTTGCCAGTCCCTAAACCTTCCCTTTTGTACAAATTAGTCACCCCTATGGTAGGCCCAAGGTACCCCTGTGGGCAGGGTGCGTTGTAGGTAAAGGTAGGGCATGCCCTGGTGTGCGTGGCATGCCCTGGTAGTGAATTACAGCCTATTTCGTTTTTCACTATTGAAGGGCTACCTGTTCCCCATAGGCCAGAATGGGCAGTTTCGATTATAACATCTTATAATCCTAACTGACCCAGGGAACACAGTAGAAATTCGAGTTTAGTGTGCCTGGACTCAGAATGATAAAATACATCTTTTTGTGAAGTTGGTTTTAACATTCTGTGTTTGAAAATGCCACTTTTAGAAAGTAGGCATTTTCTTGCCTAACCATCCAGCTGCCTCTGCTCAGTTTGTGTATTGCCTGTCTGGGTTTGCGTGTGACAGGGGCTGGGGGATTCCAGGAGGCAGGGTGAGTCCGCCCAGGGCTGGATAGCCAGATCTACGTATAGATGGGTGGGAGGAGTACACCTGGGACCTGAATAGGGCTGGGCCTTTCCTCCACAATGCTGGCTCCACCTCCTGCGGTGTGTCTGATGTCCCTGCCCTGCACTCTGAAAGGAAAGACAGAGACTTGTCAACAAAGTGCTCCAGGACTGACCAGAACTAGTTTGGACCAGGCAAAGGCCTCTCTGCCTTCAGAGAACAAAGGAATTAGGGATATAAATATTGGGGCCCTGACCCCATGAATTTAGATCTCGCTGGAATCAAGGAACCTGCCAAGAAGAAGAGCTGGAGAACTGCTAGGAGGAGTACTGCCCCTTTGCTGAGTTATTGCCTTGTTGGGTTGGCCTGCAGCTGCTGCTTCTGCCTTGGGCAGTGAAAGGACTGGACTGAACTTTCTACTCTTTGTGCTGTGAATCTCCAAGGGCCTGAAACCGAGCTGGCCTCCTGTTAAGAAGTCTCAGGGACTGCAAAGACTTCACAACCCTCTGGGTACCGCTTCTGGAACCGCTGTTTCAGTTGCCACAGAGGAAGGGAACCGCAACCGACTCCGTCAACCGACTCCATCGGTGGCCTGGTGTCCTGTTTGCACCGCAGACCGCATCGCCCCGATTCGCACCGCAAACCTGGTCTCACCAACGACGACGTCCGACGCCATCGAGCCGCTGCTTGCATCGTGACCTGTGGGCACCGCCGTTCGCACCGCATCGCTTCACTGTATCAGCCGGACCCGACCGTGGTCGCCTGCAACTGGCTCAACAATCGTGACCGCATCGCAGTTGGGGCACCGCTCGCACGCTTCGCGACGCACCGCTCCGACTCGCACCGCTGTCCGACGCCAGCTCCCGCACTCCGGCTTGGTCGCCTTCATCGCAACCTGTCAGCACCGCATCGAGCATCGTCTCACCCTGCACCGCACGCCTTGGTCTCACCGACTCTGTCTGCACGACTGTCATCGAGCCGCTGCCTGCACCGCATCAAGAGGACACCGCACCTTGCACCGCTCCGTCTTGCACTGCAACCGCGACGTACGCCGAACAGCTCGCACGCTCCGTGCCCGCCACAACGAGAAAAGGTACTGTGACCGAGTCTGTTCAGGACTCTGCTGGCCCGTATCCACGCGGTCGGCTGGAACTGTTAGACTCTGTTGGTTCTCAGCATCACGGTAGACTCGGACGGAGCTACCGACTCGCACGAACTTTGTTTTTCACGATTTCTGCAAAGAAGAAGTTATCTTGCAACGTATTCATTTTTAAAGTATTTGTATTGTGGATTTTTATCGTAATTGGTCTTGTCTTGAGTATATAAAAATATTGGCTATTTTTCTAAACTGGTGTGGTGTCCTTTTGTAGTGCTTACACTGTATTACTGTTGGTTATGTGCAAATGCTTTACACACTGCCTCTAGAATAAGCCTGACTGCTCGTGCCAGGCTACCAAGGGGGTGAGCAGGGGTTATTTTAGGAGTGTAACTCCCTTATCCTGACTAGGAAGAAGGGTCCCTACTTGGACAAAGGTGCAAGCCCTTGCCAACTAGAGACCCCCATTTCTAACAGCCCACTGCTGGTATCAATTTTCCAAAAATGTCACCTACTATTTCTGAAAAACTTTCTCTCCTTCTACGTGTTAGTGTTCTATCTATCTCATGTATTTCTTTTTCTCCTCTCTCCACATGAAAAATCTTAGGAAAGACCAAACCTAAATAACATGACCCGTACCAGTGGTCCGGCAACCTATAATAAGCTTTGTTTCCACATACATAATAGATCCCTGGAAATATTGGATCTTTTCCTCCTTTAAATCCCCAACCACCTCAAATTTTATATGTATCTCGGCATTCACTAAAACCTACAAAATAATTATCATATCTAGTTTTATTTCTACTGATACACAACTTTCCCTGTTGAGGCCAATCCAAAGGGTGGTATACAAAGGGGGTCACTGTTCCTTAAGAGGAGAGTTCAAAGTGGAGAAAGAAGAAGGAAAAGGTGTCCTGTGCTACTCTATGTGTGGGGACAGTGTGTCCTCATCATGATGCCCTCACACACCCGAAGGATGTCATGCTTCATCATTGGGCTTTTTGCTCCTCGTCGGGCCGGCGCTGCAATGCCCTACGGGTCCCCCGAAGGGTCTCTTTTTCGGAGATCTTTTGATGAAACAAGCCGTTAGGTGCGTGCGTGTGAGTGGAAGTGAGGTCTCAACTAGTGTGTTAAAAAATGACTGGAGGGAGAGTGGCTATTATTTATTAAAGTGGTCCCTCTGTCATTAGTAAAAGGTGTGTGGTGCTGCTAGTGGGATATTATGTCCCTCAGCTAGATATGAGTCCTTAGTGGGTGTCTCTAGTGGTCCAATCCAAAGTCATAGCTGCATTTGTCTCTCCTTTATCATGTTTTTTCTCCTCAAACGCCCAAAGTGGTGTTTTTATCTTCTCTTCTACTACCTTTCTTTGAAACTTAACTCTTCTGTTCTCTACCATCTCTAAGAAAACCTTTTCTTCTTTCTGTAATTCACAGGTAAGATTGTGTCTAATTACATATTCTAGTGTTAAACTCTTATTTTCTAAGAAAAATTCACCAAACACTTTTGCCTCTTTCACCTTATTTAGTTCAGGAATAATTGGAATTTTCGCAAACCCACTATTTATGTCAGTATAATAATATTCTAATCTACCTGTTTTATAAAATAAACTGGCTAAAACACTACATGTTATCCCATACGTCAAGGGAAGGTGATGATAGGTCACACCTTCTGTGACAGATGCTGGTAATTGCATACAGACATAACAATCCCTTACATCCATTGTCTCTACATACTCATACAAAAGTTTCGTAAAGACATTCTTAGAAAAATCAGTTATAGACTTATCCTTATGCAAATCAGTACTATCTATTAATGCTGCACTATTTTGTGTTTTAACTTCTTTGTCCTTTTTCGTGTTGTTTTCCCTTACCAATGCTTCTTCTACAGCTAACCTTAACGGTATTGTTATTGCTAAAATAAGCCACACAAACATTATTAATCCAGTGCAATAAAAGCACATCCTACACCATCTACGTAAAAATTCACATCTAGATTTTCTATTATCATTATCTACCATTTTGTACTATTACCTAATTATTTATATATTATACAAAATATGTCACCACACCTCAGAATGACTTCTCAGCCAATCTACCCTTTTTCTGTGTCACGTTTTGGTCCTTCTTTAGTTCTTTTCAGAACTCTTTCTTGTCTTGTCCGGGTTTTGTGTCTAGTCCGGTCGTTTTCCTTTTCTTTTCAGGTTTGTTGCACTTCACTCTCACCCATCTGTTCACAGCTTTCGTCTGGGCTCTCGTGAGTGTTATCTTTTTCCTTAATGTCTGTCAAAGCGATGTATAACCATTCAGGTGACTTATATTTCTGATTAGGTTTCTTCACTCTTCTGGTTATCTGTGATTGTTTTCCTTTTTGACTTATCTCATTTACTTGTTCCGCATCATCTCTGTTCAAATGTATTATCTTGTATCTCAGTCTTTTGACTTCGTGGGGCCAATTATCTCCTTTTCTTGGCCTTTTTGGATCACTTTCCTTCTCTTCTCGTTCTGCTCTCCAGGTTCTCTTTCTTAGTCCTAGTCTCTCTTTTCTTTCTTCGTCACTTTCTTCTGATTCTGTTTCAGATCTCCCTTCACTTCCTCTAACATTGAACTTTATGATCTCTGTTTCATTCTCCGAATCCGAACCTTCTGGTATTCCTCCTGTTAGTTCGTTTGATTCTATCCCTCCTCGAGTTTCTTCCGGATTTTTACTAACTTTTCTGTCTTTTTCTAAATTTCCCTGTATTTCTTTAAATTGTTGATCTGTCCCTATTACTCCTCGAGTTTCTTCCACTTCTCCTGTCTCTCTATCTGTATCTAGCACTCCCTCAGTTAGTTTCACTATTTCTGGAGGAATTTTCACATAACTTGTACTTGGTTGTTCACTATCACTGTCTCTTAATTCAGTTTCTTCGTTTCTAATGGCAGCGTGTAATTTCTTTTCATCGATATCCGATGGGTCTGTTTCAGTCTCTGAACTGGTGTCAGATGTTTCCAGATGTCGACTTACAGGTCGATCTTCAAATTCTGGATTTTCAATCGGTTCAGGTTCTTCTTCAGTTGTAAAATTTGTACTATGTTCTTCCAGATGTCGACTTACAGGTCGATCTTCAAGATCTGGAACTCTGCTTGTCTCAGGTTCAGCTTCAGATGCTGAACTGGTGTCAGATATCTCCAGATGTCGACTTACAGGTCGATCTTCAGGATCTGGAACTCTGATAGTGTGGCTGGCATGCACCCAGTGTTTCACTCCAGCACATTTGACAGCGGTTGTTGTCACCAGGATCACTTGACGTGGCTTATCCCAGCGAGGAACCAAACAGTTTCTTCTTCTGTGGACTTTTATGCGGACCCAGTCTCCTGGATTCAAATCATGGGCTGGTTTTCTTTCAAGAGTGGTCGCATCTGGTCCAACCTGATGAAACACAGAATGTACCACATCAGCCAATCCTTTGCAATAGTCCAATACGAGATCATCAGTTATAGTCAGCAGTTTGTTGACAGGTACATGTGCTTGTCTCATTGCTCGTCCCATTATTATCTCATGAGGGCTTAGACCTGTTTTTCTGTCAGGTATGCTTCTGATAGTCATTAACACCAATGGTAGGGCATCAGGCCATTTGAGTCCTGTGGCTTGACACATCTTTCCTAGCCTATTCTTTATTGTCCCATTTACCTGTTCTACCACCCCAGAAGCCCATGGTCTGTAAGCACAGTGTAATTTTTGTTGAATGTCAAGAGCTTCACATATCAGTTGAATTAGCTCATTTTGAAACTGTGTACCTCTGTCTGTTTCAATCGTTACCGGAAAGCCGTATCTTGGAATGAATTCTCTCAGCAGGAGCTTAGCTACAGTAACTCCATCATTCCTTCTTGTCGGATAGGCTTCCACCCAACGAGAAAACAAACAAACGACCACAAGGACGTACTTCAGTCTATTGCTTGGAGGCATTTCAATAAAATCGAGTTGCATTTTGGTAAAAGGACCTCCTTCATGTCCTATTGTACCTAGACTCACTACTGTTTTCCTTCCTGGATTTATCTGTTGACATGTGAGACATCTTTGGCAGAGACTTTCAGCTGTGGCTCTGAATTTTGGATTGTACCAGGTCTGTCTAAAAAGTCTAATCATGGAATCCCTACCAATATGAGCTTGTCCATGGTACATCCGTGCCATGTTAGAAATCATGCTATCAGGCATAACTGGTCTTTCATCTCTATAAACCCAAACGTCATCTTCTTCTCTTTTCCTGCAACCTGCTTTTATCCAACCATCTTTTTCCTCCTCATTTGCTTCTTCCTGTAACTGCGTTACCTCATCCCATGTTTCGACAACGTTAGTAAACAGCAATGGACATGAAACATTTTCCTTTTCTCTCCTTCTGTTTAATGCGCACATATTTCTGGCACAGTATTGGGCTATTTCGTCCGCATACTTGTTGCCAACTGCAATATAGTCTGCCCCGTTTTTGTGTGCAGCACACTTCACCACTGCGATCTGTTTAGGCAGCTGTATCGCCTCAAGCAATTTCTTTACAAACTCACCATTCCTAATTGGGGTTCCTGCAGACGTCAAGAAACCTCTTTGGGACCAGATCTGTCCAAAGTCGTGGACCACTCCAAAGCCATACTGGCTATCCGTGATCACCGTAATTCGGACATTCTTTCCCAGTTTGCATGCTTGAATGAGAGCAATCAATTCAGCTACTTGGGCTGAACGTATCCCTCTCAAACAGGATGCTTCCATTATGGCAGCTACAGTACATACAGCATACGCAGCTTCACTCGTCCTCAGACATGATCCATCCACAAACATCACATAATCCGATTCTTTCAAGGGCTCATCCTTAATATCTGGTCGAGGCTTTGTGCAGAATTCAAGCACATCTAAACATTGATGATCAACTTCATCCTTAATTCCTGCATTCTCTTCGTCTGGCAATGAAGTAGAAGGATTCACACTTGTGCATCTATCAATGGTTACATTGTCTGCACTCAAAATCACCTTTTCATACCTAGTCAGCCGACTATGTGTCATAAATTGGGTTTTGGTTCTGGTCAAAAGAATTTCAACTGAATGTGGAACATATACCCTTAATGAATATCCCATTAAAATGCCTTCACTCTGTTCCAGACTCACACAAGTAGCAGCTACTGCTTTCAGACAACCAGGCAACGCCTTTGCTACCGGGTCTAAAACAGCTGAAAAATAAGCAATGGGTCTTTTCATTCTTCCATGTCTTTGCACTAAAACTGAAAATGCACATCCATCTCTCTCACTACAATATAGTTAAAATTCTTTTTCGTAATCAGGCATTCCCAATGCTGGTGCCTCACACAGCTTCGACTTTAATTCTTTGAAAGCTTTCATTTCTTCTTCATTCAGCTCAAATGGATCTTTTACATCTCTTTTTGTCAATCGCTGTAAAGGTTTTGCAATCAATGAAAATCCACTTATCCACTGTCGACAATACCCAACCATTCCAAGGAACATTCTCACCTCTCTCTGTGTCATTGGAGGTCTCATTCCTCGAATAATCTTTATTCTTTCTGTTGTTACTTTTCGCATCCCCTTTTCAATCTTATGACCTTGATACTGTACTTCCTGTTGACAAAATTGCAATTTTGACGGAGATACTTTGTGCCCTCCTTCTGCCAAGTAATTCAATAAAGCAATTGTGTCAGTAACACATGCTTCTTTGGTCCTTGATGCCACTAGCAGGTCATCAATGTATTGGACCATTACAGATTTTTCAGGCATCTTTAAATTTTCCAAGGATTTCTTCAGAATCTGATTAAAGATTGAGGGACTTTCTGTATACCCTTGAGGAATTCGGCACCATGCCAAAATACGCTCTCCGAACCGGAACGCAAATAATGGCTGGCTATCTGGATGTAATGGAATAGAGAAAAATGCATGGCACAAATCAATAACTGTGTATCACAGCGGGGTTTGGCACAATTGGACAACAAGGGATAATGATTTTATTTATTTTCCTCAGGTCTTGTACTATCCTATATGTTCCATTCGGCTTTTTCAAACCCATTATAGGTGAATTACATGGGCTACTCATTATTTCTTTTAAAATTCCCTGTTCGATCATTTTATTAACTACGGGTGTAATTCCTTCAATAATTTCTGGCGTTAATTTGTACTGTGGAGTATTTGGGAAATTTGTTCCTTCTCTTACAGTAATTTGTACAGGGTCTACTCCTCTCATTAACCCAATGTCTTCGCCTGTGAAATCCCATACATCAGATCTGACTGTTTCTTTTAACTCAATTGGGATTTTCTCTACATCAAACATAGGAAACATATCATTTACTCCTGGTTCTAACTCTCCCATTGTCATTTTATACAGAACATCTTCATCTGGCGTCTGAAATGCGATACCATCCGGGGTACAATAAATGGTGCAATTCATTTTACAAAGCAGATCACGTCCTAGTAAGTTTACAGGACTGCAATCACACAACACGAATCGATGCATTTCTCTGAATGGTCCAACTTTGACTTCTACTGGTTTGGTAAGAGGCGCTTTAATCTGCTGGTTCGAAACACCTACAACTTGGATAAATTCACCTGAGAGAGGAAGGGTTGGTATTTCCACTGATCTAACAGTAGAACAGGTAGCTCCAGTGTCCACAAGGAATGTAACATTTACACTATTCACTTCTCCATCCACAAATGGACCTGACTGATCTACCTCTAGAGTTGCGCCAAGCACGCACTCTTCCTCCTCTCCTAGGCACCGTCATAAACTTTCATCCGATTCATTTCCATCCTGCTGCAACCAATACTGTGATATTGCAGCTGCGCGCGGCAATTTTGTTACCTGCTCTCCTCCGTAGAATCCTGTTTCTGTACTGTATCTCTGGGGGTTTACACTCTGGGGAAGAGGTGGTTGTGGCACCTGACTCTGTTGAGTAACTACCTGTTGCTGCTGCAGCTGTTGGCAACTCACCTCATTCTGCACCTGTGGATTTAATGATTGATTTTCCATATTAGCTTTTGGAGGGAATTTACACTCGTTTCTCCAATGCCCTAATTTTCCGCAATTATGGCAGGGCCATGTCATTTTGGCCTCTTTTATACTCATTTGTCCTTTACCTTTACCTATATTTGGTTTAGATTTAGTCTGTCCTGTCTCACCGGACTGATTATTCATTTGAGCTTCTTGCTTTTCTGCAACCTTTACTTGTGCCCACATCGTTTTCTCCTTCAATTTACGTTGTCTACACTCAATGTCATCACTACAATATTTAGCATATCTTAATACCTCGTCTACAGTGCTATTCTGCCAACACAACATGTGCTGCTTACTCATTTCACTTATCTCTGGTTTCAATCCATAGACAAATCTATATACAAAATGACTCATGTCCTTTTCACTCAAAGTCTCATAACCACTATACTGTTTAAAGACCAAAAGTAGCCTTTCATAGTAGGCATGTACAGATTCCTTACTCTCCTGTGTTGTTCTATCAATCTTTACCCAATCTGTTTCTTTTGGTGGAAATTTGTTTTTCAAGAATGTAATAGCCTGGCCATACTTTCTCATTACTTCTGGACCTGGCGCTCCAGTGTTTACATCTCTAGGATATTCTTCTGTTGGCCAATCAATGGTAATCTTACATTCTGTCGATAAATCTGCTGGTACTACAATGTCAAACAATCCATCTAAATCTACCCACAACACCTTTGAAACTTTGACAAATCTTTCCACTTGTCTATACCATTCAACAGGTTTCTCTCTTAATTTTGGAAAATCATTCGTAAATGACAATATATCCTGTCTAGACCATGGGACATGCACATAGCTTCCTCCTGGTGTTTCTCTCATTGGACATTCCATCACCATTGTTTCCTTTTCTGTCACCGCAAAAGCCAAAGACGCTTTATCGGTCATTACTTCTTTCTTTTTGGTCCACCTGCTCCTCCATCTGTTCACATCACCCCATTTTCTCAATAACACAATCAGTTCTTTTATCTGTGTTAATCGTCCTGATGTGTTCAGATTTTCTATATCTTTTTCACAAAAATCTACCCTATACGGTTTCTGCAAATTCTTGAATTTTGCAAATTCTACTCCTAGCTCATTCGCTGTCTCTTCCAACTTTTCATGTAAATTTCTAGCTCTCCAAGTAATGCTCTTATATAAGAACATTATCTCTTCATCCTGATATGTTTTCAATTTTTCTGTACCAATAGTCCCTAAAATCAACTCTTCCATGTCTATCTTTAGTCTGATTACATCCAAAGGTTTTGGTTCTGCATCTTTCTTTTGTAAATTCCTCATCCACTCATGTAATTCTTCTGGAGTCGGACCTACAGGTGTACTATTTATTTCTATCCAATTTGTGCTTCTCTCTGGGGTCTCACTTCCCATAGGAATCCTTCTCATCTCACTCTCATTTACCGTCAAGTTAGTAGGCGGACTCGGTCTATATGAACTGACAAAATCTTTTGTTTCTCTAGTTTCTGTATTTATCCCTTCTCTCATTCTTTGCATATTTGACTTCATTGGGATGGTTAAGGAATGCTCATCTATTCTTTGGTTTTCAAACACTGGTATTACAGGTCCTATTGTCACTGGTACAGTCACAGCTTCCATATTCATTGTTAACTCTCTTATTTTCTAGGTCAATTCTCTTGTGGTTCTTGCTAATTCAGCTGTATTACCACTGTCAGGCTTCTCATTTTGTGGAGTTTCTAAATGCTCTTTTGACCTATTTATACCATTTCTCCTTTCTGAGCTTTTATTCCTCCCAGTTTCCATTGGTGGTGCATTGGGTGTCACCGCCGCAGAATTCTGTTGATATGGAGGTGGTTTTCTGTTTAAAATGTCTTCCAACAATTCATCCTCTGTTTCGCTACCTCCATACCCATACCTCTCTGTAGCTGTACATACACTTTGTTCCTGCACCCTCTCCAACTGTCAAGGCTGGAAACAAACCATCCGTCATATTAGCATATCTCCATCGCCTCATTCTGTCTTCATGATTCACTCCCCATACTCTTCCATGAACTAAACTATAATTCTTTGCACCTCTGTGTCTTTCTCTTTCATACATCTCATCTTCCCATTCACCTAACGCTTCAAACTGTGTCGGTCTAGGTCTTGGCTCCAGTTTAATCATTTTCTCTCTCAAATTCCGAAGTACAGCAGTGCTGAATGAACCATGTTCCGGAAAAGCCAATACTCCATCATTCGGAGTATATTTTGTCCAATTTTCTAACCAAATGCAAGTATGATAACCATATTTCAACATCATGTGGGAAGCTGGCGTTTTCGGCGGAGGAATTACTTGTCCTTCCCTAGTCACTACCTTTTTGTCCTTCTTGAAAAGGTTCTTAAATTTCGCCATCCATGACGGTTTCTCTCTACAATACTTATAATAAGCCATATTTCACGATTCTTCCTTTTCGTCAAGCTCACAGCTCTTATTCTGTATATTGTGTGTTACTCGGACCTATCCCAGCACGTCTCACACCAACGCACCAATCCGTAAGTTCCTACGTCACTCTCCATGGACATCTCAGCGCGTCTTCACACCAATGCACCAATCCGAACGCTTTTCGTCCTTTCCCCCACTGGCCAATCCCAGCGCGGTCTTTCCCAACGTCAGTTCTACTCCTGACCCCTCCTTTACAAAAATATCGGCAGTTTTTCTCTTGACTGTTCTTATTAGTTACAACATAAAACACATTTCCATTGCCTGTTTTCGCTAAACAAAAGAGATAGTTTATTCTTTCTTACAAGAATACTGTTTCGTTCAATAAGCGTAGCACTTCCCTCTACCTTACCCTTCTTTCAAGCAAGGGGTAAACCCGTTTCTCTGGGGATAAAACACATGCGGAGACTACACTGCTCCTGAGAATTAAGGCCAGAGTTTCACAAGAAAACCGGTTGCTATTTCACTCACACGGGTGTTACACATGAAATGTCCCTATCATAACACAATCCTGTGTTATCACCAATTTTGAAAAATCAGACAATGCACAATTCCATGTGACTTCTCTTGCCACACGTGTCCACTTCCTACTTCCTGGAAGCTTTAAAATTTCGACTTACATATAACATAATACAATTCGACATAAAGTGTTAAACATGAATAATCAATAATCACCAAACTAATCTATAGTAACCATAACTCTGCTACCAAGAAATCTGATCCAGCGCGGCTAATATATATTTCTCCTTTGGACACACAATCCAGGTAAAGATAATTCACATCTACCATACTATATATCGGTGGGGCCCATAACACCGCATACCATACATTCACTCAATTGATCCCTGGGTTTGTATCCAACTTTTCACTAGGTGAAGAGCAAATCGCTGGAAGAGCGGAATACCTTTTTAGCATAATCAGTTTAATCCTGTCAGTTTAAACATCAAGGTATTCCGCATTTTGGTCGATGGACCAACTAGTAGAATAAGTTGATGGTGATTAAGACCAGCTCAATCACGTTCAAATCTTATTAATCATTACACTTATTATTGAGCTAAAGAACCACAGACTCATTGTTTTAATTAGAATAAAGTTTTATCTATTTCTTAAATGCATGAGTGAGATTCAGGTTTATTAATCGTTTTAATACATTGCAATATCATATAAGAGATACGTTTTAAAAAGAATTTTATGCATACCCTTCTCAGATGGAGATAAAAAGGTTCACCAAAGCAGAAAAATCGTAGATCACAGCATGGAACTCCCAAAACTGACTGACTGTCCCGCTAAGGCCTCCTCGACGGACCTCCCATACAGGTTTCCCGCATCGGTCTCGTTCCTTTCCCAGTCAAGTCTAAAGTTCTAATGAATAAAAGAAAATGGCCTATAGAAAAAATAGCAGCAGCTTCTTCAGCATCAACGCTCAGTGCTCAAAAAATATATACGAACAACGACGACACCCCTACTTAAGAGTAGGTCCTCTTATACCCTACTACTAACTTACTAAGCATAAAAGTTGCAATCTTTGGAGCGAGAATCACGCTAATTGGTCCATTGGAGGGGTGGCGAGAATCACCTCATCGCCCTCCTTGTTCAAACTGGTTCCAGAAAGGTTTTATAAATGTTCTTTCCCATGACCTTTGGGTAAATGCAGTCCCAATTGACAGTTCGTAATGTAACTTTTTGATGTTCAACTTTGTCAGTCCATTGTTAATTCATCTCGGATTGTGCTCCATTCTCACGGATACGTGCTGAGTCTCTCTTGGCACTCTGCTCATGTTAGGTCACCACGACCTTGGCCTCTCTCACTCCAGGACTCGAACTGCAATCACGTGGTTTAATTCCATTGCTTTCTCTCGCATAGAAGCCATCTCTGCTTCTGCGCATAACCTCATCTGTCTCGGCAGCCATTTTCTCAAGCTGGCCTAATAGGCCCGAACAAACTATCATAAAACAAACACAAACGTAATTAATATAAAGAAAATAAGCCTTTCTGTTTCCCACCCATCTAAGAACCCATGTTAGGTGTTACCTAGCAGAAGCGATATTTAAAGCTGTTTTTACTTACCATCTGCATTCTTTTGCCACAATACAACTTTACTAAATAGCACAAATCATGCGATTTCACTCTAATTAGTACGCAAATCCCTATATTAATTATTTATTCACTTTACAATTGTAAATGAGTTAAATTTGCACATGAACAGCAATTACCATTTATGTAAATGTTTACCAAAAAGTGTAAAATGTTGATTAGTCTATCAAACAATTAGTGATATTAATATTTTAGTGTTAATTTAGGGGGTTCCAAAATTATTTCATTTACCTTGCTCCATCACTCTCCCCTGGCTGGAATATGTGGCGAGTGCGCAGGTTTTCACTGTGTTTCTTTCTCGTTTGCTAGAATGGCAGGAAGTGAGGGTTTGCACCGTGTATGCTTCTCATTCGCTAGAATACCTGGCGGAGGTAAGGTTTGGAACTGTGTTTACTTCTTTTCTAAAATTTGTGAAGGAGGTGAGGGTTTACACTGTTTGCTTCTCACTGGCTAGCCTACATGGAGGAGGCGAGGGTTTACACTATTCCCTTCTCCTTGCGTGGTATATGTGGAAGATGTGAGGATTTATGCTCTGTTTGCTTCTCCTATTCTAAAATTTGTGAATGAGGCGAGGGTTTACACTGTGTTTGCTTCTCCCTGGCTAGCTTACACGAAGGAGGTGAGGGTTTATGCTGCGTTTGCGTCTCCCTGGCTAGCCTAGATAGAGGAGGTGAGGGTTTACACTATTTCCTTCTCCTTGTGTGGCATATATGGAATATGTGAGGATTTGCGCTAAGTTTGCATAACCTTTTTTATAAATTGTGAAAGAGGCGAGGGTTTACGCTGTGTTTGCTCCTCCCTTGTGTACCTGAAGGCCAACTTATATGTATACTGTGAGTGGGAACATGTGTTTACGCTTTGCTCCGCAGTCTTAGACCTGGTAACTGTCAGTGCATCACTGTGTGTTTCCTCATAGGGTTGACAACTCGTTTTTGAAAAAATACACTATAGCGCCCTGGCTGCCGGCTGTGAGCTATGTCACTGTGTGCCCATTGCCTAGCCTGTCTGTGGGGCTGTAGTTAGCGAGTCAGCTGACTGTGTTGGCAATATTCAAGTTGAATTGGGACAAAGAACGCCCTCTTGCCTGGATTCACTTGTGCAGCTTCGGCACTTTGTCTAGCACGCATGAGCAATTCAGAATGATTCTGAAACAATGTAGTGTTCCTTAATTTGGGGGGGGGGGTGCTTGGACCATGGTGCCAACAATATTCCATGTTTGAACAGGGCCTTTTAGCTTGTCAGTATGGGACGCTTGCAGTTTAAGTGTCAAATGGAGAAACCCCTAGTCACAAAGGGTTTGTGGTATCTGGTGGGAGAACTCAGCAACCTTTGTGGGTGTTGAGAGTAATGGAGGCATACACATGCAGGGTCACAGTCTCTCGTTGAGAGTGCTGGATGGTGTGACCTTTGCTGTTGAGGTGCAAGCACTTGTCTTGCAACGGAAAACGTGGGAAGGCTGCTACAAGCCCACGAGTCATGGAGAAGTCGCTTTCTGTTGTACAGGTGAAAAGCCCCTTGGCAATCCACAAGGCAATGATTAGCCCCAAGCGTTTTTGATCTCTTCCTTAGGCTGCAACGGTGCCAATCAATAATGGGCCGCTTGCAGAGGCAACTGACAGAGCAAGAGAACCAATTTCTCTATCAGTGCATCTTGGGAGTATGAGCAGAAGCAACAGAACACTGATTTGAATAAGGCTCCTTTTCCACAGGCAGCAACTACTGGTGTTAAGGCTTTGAGCAACTGGGCCTTTTTGGTTCTTGGGATGAGCTTGTGAAGATTCTACCTCTTTTCTCCAACCAAGGTAACATATGGCTTTCTTTCTTATTTTTAGAGCTTACTCTATCCCTTGAAGGAGGTCCTGCCCCAATCCGGTGCTTTCTCTTTGTTGATGGACAGAGCTTTACTAGTGCGAATTGATCCACGGTGATAGTGGTCCAGAAGGCCATCATTTATTTCAACATTGTGGCAGTCAGAACCAGGCCAGCGCAACACACTGATCCTGTGATACCCTTGAGAAGTTAAAGGGAGGCAAGCAAACTCAGGTGATTCCTTCTTTGTTCACATTTCATTCTCATGATGGTAACGCATTGTATAAAGCTTGTAATGTTTAGGAACCCATGGTGACCACAGGCATTCTTTTATCAGCGACTCTGTGGTGTATATGGACGGCATTCCTCCTTGCGTAGTGTGACAGTTCAGGTTTTTATTTGTTTTTTTAATGTAAGGTTATTTTCATTTTATTACAAGAGGAAAAAAACACTACACTTGGATACCATCTATCATCACTTGGGCTTGTTCGACTTCATAGTTTCTTTTAACTTAAATCTCCGGATTAAGGGAATCAAAACCTCCCATTCCGTAGCACCCACCCCAACCCCTGTGGTTGTACTCAAATGTCGAAATTGATCCTTATATCAAAAGAAGACTGGATCATTTTACACATTAGAATCCTATCCGGTCAAATCTGAAGTCATCCCAACAAAGTCCTCATGGATGTTGCTTTCCTCTCTGTCCTACCCACCCAAGTCCGAGCCTTTAAGACCCAGGAACCTAAGCCTTGGCAAGCATGCAAAGTTTAGTAGCACCCTACCTTTGACAAATAGTCAAATAACTACTTCCCAAATGACATCCACTCTAGTATACTCTCCTTGACTGCACTAATGAATGGTTTTATGGCCGAAATATTACATAATCATCAGTGCCATTGATTCAGAGAATGCGTGTCATCTTTTTTCCGGAAGCATGCCATGGCCCTTTAGTCACCCATAAGCACTTTAAAACTCCTGCCCCGCCTCCCTCAGTTTTTCAGATATACAGTGTCTTTGTTTCTTTAATGGCAGCTTTAACTTCTTAACTCCCTTCCATAAAGGAGCTATATTAAGCAGGTGCAACGTGTATGCCCACAGTTTGCCCACAGTACCCTCAACACTTATCACTCACACTAAGTAACATACAATGTCATTTTTCTAAGGTATTGTACTAGTCAAAAAGGATCTTGTTCAAGACTTCTGTTTTGAATATTTATTGTGCTTCTAGCCCTGGCCATGTCTTAGTAAAGTTTGTTCCATTCTGGGCATAGAGTTTCAGAACTTCATCTATTTATATAAAACCACTGAAGACGGAGTGTAAATCCAATAAGCTAGAATACAATTATGATATCTGACCCCTAGTGTTGGTAGCGGATGTGAACAATTTTTCTATTAGTTTTTTAGGTCAAGCCTATATCGGCAGCGCGCATGCGCTGTTCGCTTTGCGAGGCAAGCAGTATTCAGTATGGAGTGGAAGTAGATGTTTCAGCACCCAGGCTAATGTGCTGCATAGATAAATACATATACGGTCCCAAAGGCGAGACCGATTATATTGCAAATGCTTATTTATATAGATCGCGCTACTAACCACTGTTAGTGTCTGCGTGGAACAAAGACCGCATTGTGCGTTTTGGGATGAATTCACAGGGCAACGTCAAGCAGTTATTTTGCTTCCACTGGGTCATAGGCAATCAGGTCGTCCATGCTGTTTTATGACCAAGAAAGAACCTACAGTAATTAAAACAAAAAAACAAGGTCTCATTTTCATGTAGGTTATTCTTGCGGTGTCCGATGCAATCAAATAAAATCCTGAACGTAAATGCACATTCTGCTACATAGCATATGAACCAGCCCTTTCTTACTGAGCATTCCACGTACTTTTCACACCACTTGTCACTCCGCAATAATTGCTCTATGGAGCACTCTCTTCTCATGGAGTCCAGCACATGTGCCAGGGAGTCAGGGAAGCGAAATAAAACATTCTACATTAAACTCGTTTTCCTATTGAAGGACGTCTTTTGCCAATGCAATAGGCTTCGCATATGCGAGAGTTTGAGCTGTTGGCATTGTAAATGACAATGCCTTTTATTTACGTGTCGGTTTTTAAAACTTAAATAAAAGGCATTGTCATTTACAATGCCAATAGCTTAAACTCTCGCAAATGCGAGACCTATTGTATTGCAAATGCTTGTTTATATTAGGAGGTGTTACGTGGATGGTGATTTCTCTTAGGAATTACCATCTAAATAACCTAGAAATCTAGGTGGGCGGAGCCCCGACGCTCTGTACGAGCAGCCGCTGCTGGTGCCATGGGTGCTTTGGTAGGTGTTCCCACTCAACGCCCATAGTAATTGACACATTCCCAGATGTACAACACAGCATGAATCTGGGGAAGTGTCAAAACCTTGCACCTCCCCAGGAGTGGTGTAACGAGGAGAAATAACTTTATTTCTCCTCAGTTTTTCCTCTATTTGTGCTGCATCCTGCAGCACACATAGATAGAAAACACGCCTCTACTGGTTGTTTTTTTGCAGGAAGTTATCCCTTCCTGCACTAAAACAATCATGCCAACAACGCAGACACACTGGCACCATGGTGCAAGGGTGCCTACGTTGGCGCACAGCTGCAACCTGTGCGCCGGAGCTGGATGAAAGGACAAGAATGCACTGTATCTTGTAAATATGGTGCATTCCTGCCCTTTTGAATTGGCGTAGGGCAGCGCAGCTAAAAGCTTTGCGGTGCTGCAATTCTGCCAATTTCTTGTAAACGAGGCCCTTATTTTCTTGCTTCTGAATAATACCATTTTCTCCCACACCTCCAATGCCTGCTCCGTATGTTCCTAGCAAGATCGTTTTTAATTTTTAGATCTTTGTTTGGTTTGGAGCCTAATTTGTTAGCAAATCTGACTAGACCTTCATTATTTCTAGTCATGTTGGACATGCATGTTGTTTCCAGTCTGTTTTTGAAGATAGCTGTGCTCCTAGATAATTAAAGGTTTAAGTGGTTTGTACCTTGCTCCTCTTAATATGGAATAATTTCAGGCCCACTCCTTATTTGACCAAAGCTCATAGTGAATGTTTTTGCTATATTAATTTTCAATTCTCTCTCTTTCATAAAGTCAGAAAAGCAATTAATCAAATTCTGCAGATTTCTTGGGATTAGGGCCATGATGGCCGCATTGTCGGCATACAGAAGTATAGGAATCTGCCTTCCTCCCAACTCTAGGGGTGTCTTTCCTGCTGCCTGCAGTGCTTCATCCACTACACTTATACATAGGGGGAAGAGTAAGGGAGCTAGTATGCACCCCTGCCGAACCCCTCTCCCTATGTCAAAGAGTGGGGTCAGCTCTCCCTTTGTCCCATAGAGGACTGTAGCTGTGAGATTGGCATACAAGTGTGCCCAGAGCGACATTATCTCCTATGGGGCCCCCGGTTTGTCCATGCAGACCCAAAGGTTGCTGTGGTTGACCAGGTCAAAGGCGTAGCTTAGATCAATAAAGCATAAGTGCAATAAGCCTTCTTTTGCCAGGGTGTACCTCAGGGGCAGCGCCTCCGTAAGAGTGGAGGAGCGTCGCCCTGCAAACTAAAATGCCCCCAAAAGCCCCAGAGATGAGAATAAAATGGCAATAAAATTAATGTATTTACCATTTTATTTTTCATCCACCAGTCCCAAACTGAGGGTCAGGGTGGGGCAGGGCTTGCTGAGTGGCAGCAGCAGAGAGGAGGGTGGGCTGCCTAGGCACTTTTCAAAGTGCACATATCCGTTTGGCCAGCTGTTTTGGGATGGCCAGCCAGCCATGCTCACTTTGAAAGTTCTAACCCAATTGTTTTAAGACAGCTGGGTTACAGCAAGTGCAGGTCTCTAGTGCCCTAGGCAGTGCAGAGACAGGCTGCTCCATCCAATCCTGGTGCTGCTCTCATGCTGTTTAACAGCATGAGAGCAGCACCAGGATTGGTTAAGGCAGTTGGCTGGGGACCGTGCTGAACACCGGACTGCAGCAGCAGGAGGAGGGCGTGCAGCGAGGAGAAGGTGTTGAAGGTAAGTGGAATTTTTATGATATTTTTACCCTCCACACACAACCCATTTGCCCACCCCACCACTTCCCATAGATGCCAGCCTAGATGCCAGCCACGACTGGTGTGCTTCGCCATCAAGAGGTTCAGATTGAGCACCTGCTCAACCATTCCAAGCCTTTCCTAAACCTATAGTTGGCATTTGTTAAAATGGCTTTCTCCTCTACCCAAGTTTCCAATTACTCTAACAGGACCCTCCCCAAAAGCTTGGTGGGGGAGTCGAGTAGGTAGATTGGGCAGTAACATTTTGGGTCATTTCTTGATCCCTTCTTAAAAATAGGAATGATGAGTGAATGCGACCAGGATGGGGGTACATATCCTGCTCTGGCCGCATTTAGGACCTTAGTCATCAGTGGAGCCCATAGGGCCGGTTCTGATTTATAGGTACCCATTGGGACCCCATCAGGTTCGGGGGCCTTTCCCTTAGGGCTTTTGTTTATCGCTCTTATCACCTCTTCTAATGTAAAGACCATAGTGGTTGTTAAATAGACCACTGGATACTGTTGAGTTCCCTCAACTTCTTTTGTGCATGGAAATATCGAGCCAAAATGGGCCATCCATTGAACGGGGTAATTGAGGATTCCAGGTCCGGGCCTATCCCCTTGGTGAACAACTGGGCATTAATTGTACACCAGACAGGGTACTGTCCTTGTTTTATGCAGCCGGTAATAAATTCTTCCAGGCTTCCCCTTGCAATTCTTTCTTTCTATTTTTTATCAAAGTGTTATAAATTGATCTGGCTTACTGTACAACCAAGGGATCCCTTTGCCACTGGTGTATTGTTTTGATGAGATTGCTCCGTGCCCTTGATCATTGCTGTTTAAACCACCCCCTTCTATCACTCTTTTGTCCCTTTGACCTCCCAGTCAGTACTTGGTTTATAAGATTTGCATGTGTACTTCCCAGGCGTATTCATGATTGTTTTCTTGGGCTAGGCCGATTCAAAAGAGGTCCATGTTTTTAGCCACTAAATCTTTTAAGAAACTAGATGGATCAACACCTACCCACTTTATTCTAGTGCTCTTCATGCCTGAGGGTGTGATGGTGTCAATTTTCCCTCCTTGGTGATTTTTAGAAGGAATACGCTTTAATTTTAAAAGGACCGGGGTATGGTCACTTATGCAGTTGGGTCTCACCTGCAAAGCTTGTACACTAACTCTGTCACTATCTGATGTGAGAAGGTGGTCAATGTTATTGTTGAAGCCACTCCCTATGAAAGTTCAGGGTTGAGTAAAATTGCTAAAGCTACCATGCTCCACTAGTTTCAAGTTGAGTTTCATTATAAGATTATTGAGAGCTGTTCCATGTGGGTCGTGTGTAAAATAGGCCATGGTGTTCCCCTGGTGTCATTAAATCCACAAAACTGTTGGGACATGCAGTGATGTTAAAATCCCCAGCCCAAATTGTATCGTAATCCTTACTAGACTGTTTAAGCAAGTTGTCCAGATCTGTATCAAGGGCTTTAACAACATCAGCCCTGGTTGAATCAAAGACATTGTTATAAAACTTCATTACTAATATGTTTGGGTTCCCTTCTAAAGAGAACAGGATAAATTGATAATAAGAAGATGTTAGGGAGCTCCCCTTTACTATTGGGAAAAGACTGGTAGAGATAAGTGTTACAAGGCCTCCCTTGGCCCTTCCCGTATTAGCAGGGGTGGCTATGGTACAAAATGATGCAAATTAGTCAAGATCAATTGGATTGTTCATCCAGGTTTCTTGTATGCATACTATATGTGCATTCTTAACATTTTTTACCAAGTCCTCTGAGTCAGCTTTATTGGCAAGGCCAGCAATGTTCCATGAGATAACAGTTTTCACTTGGTCCTCATCAGTTGGGGCGGGGCCTAGCATTTCCACCTTAGGGCCACACTCTTTGTGGGGGGATTAGCTGAGAGGAAAATTTGTTCGGTCAGGGAGTCAAACCAATTGGTCCAGCTCTACAAGGGGTGAAAAATTATTAGTGGTAGGCACCAAATGAGAGGTGGGCACAGAGGCTGATACCATTCGCCTCTGCGGTCTGTAAAACAAGCCCAGAGGGTGTGCCTCAATTTGGTGGGTGGTCATCCAAAAAAATGGATCTTTGTCAGGATGTCCTTTGTGACTGCCTTATCTTTAATGTTGACAACAATGCAATCAAAGTCATCTGGCTTTGTGGTGTGGCCCACACAAGCCACTCTCCGAATGAGGTTGACCTGATTATGCAGCAGCGGTGGGCCCTCTGTTCTACCATTTATTCAGTACGCTGCCTTGTTCAATAGCTGACCATGGTCTTCCCTCATTTCCTGCCTCAAAGCGGGGACGCCTTTGAGCACCACCACATGGGGGTTTGCTAGGGGTGGAAGCTGCAATGTTGGAAATCTTGGGGGTTCCTAGAGGCAATTTGTTGAATTGCTTGACAGACCACACATTGCCAGTGTTCGGGCTTGGTCTCCGTCGCTCTCATTTGATGGTGTAAGAAACTGGCTCTATATATACTACACCAAAATGAGGTATAGTGTGTGTATAGGGTCCAGGTGACTCCAGAGGTAGGCAGAGGTTAAAGTTAGATAGAACCTTACTCTCTAATAGTGGTAGCTTGGTCGAGCAGTAAGGCAGTATCAGAGGACAGTTTTAAGCATTTGATGTACACACTCAGTCAGCAAATTAATTCACACACTCAAGAACTGAACTCTAGGCCAATTGTTTTGTATAAAAAATATACTGTTGTTTATTTTTAGAACCAAGCAAGCCTGGCACAGGTAAGCATTACATACTTTTCAGTAATAAGTTACTGGATATAGAACAGTTTGAAAATGCAATAGAAATTGTACTTTGTTTGATTTACAGGGGAGCAGTAGTATGCAACACTTAGCAAATGCAGTACATTGAAATGAATGGGCTTTTTCAGTAAAATGCAGGTAAGTTACTTTTACGTTACTTTTTCTAACTCAGTGCTGGATGCCTGGATTCAGCACTGGGACATTTCCTGCAAACAGGTAAGAAAACATGTTTTGGTTATTTGTACAATTTTTAAAGAATATCTTTAGTTTTCAAAACTCCACATAGTCGTTTTTTCGAAGAAAAATTGTCAATGTTATCCTATGGAGGGAAAACAGGTTATCGGTTTGCAGGTAAGTAAATGACTGGGGGGAGTTAAGGTTCTGGGGTTAGAACAAGGGTTCCCCCAGGGTCAGTCATGCACTGTTGTTGCACCCTTAGCAGCACTAGGGCGGCCGGGTGCAGAGTGTTGAGGCCCAATGTTATCCTATAGAGGATAGGGGGTCTCCGGTTGGTGGATGCTGGCAAGCAGGCCACTGGGTTGTGGGAGCAAAGCTCCTAGGGTTAAGGTCAGGGCAAATGGGGAAACAAAGTAGCAAAAAAGGTGCACCTGAGGCGGCCGGGTGCAGAGTGCTGTTTCGACGTCGGGCGCCCTGTTATTTTCTATGGAGAGCCTTCGGTTTGGAAAAGCGCTGCAGGCAGGGAGATGAAGGTCTTCTGGGTGCGACCACCACTTCGAGAGGTAAGTTGGGAAGTTAAGGGTTGGTTAGGCACCGTTGGTTTGGGCACACAAGGCCGTGGGGCGTCGGGTGTAGGGGTGCCTTTTGGGGTCGGATCTTCTTACCAGCTACGGGTCGCGGTCAGGGTGGCCTTCTGGATTTAGGCTGCAGGCGTCGTCTGGAGGCTTGAGGCAGGTCAGGGGTCGCCGGATCTCGTGGTGTTTTTCCACTCTAGCTCGGGCCGGGTTTGGCGGGGGCAGAGTGGGCTGGATTCGCGGTATCCGATCGGAGCCAGAAGCTGCAGTTTAAGCACGACCGGTGTTCTCGGGAGAGACCGTCTTGGAAGTGAAGGCAAGCAGGTCCTCTGGGGTTTGTGAGGTTGCTGGCTGCTGGACACACCGCGGTTTCGCAGGAGCAGGTTCGAGGGGAGACAGGCCTGTAGGGCTGAGGCCAAGTCAGTGGGCGTCGTCCTCTTGTTAGCTCTGCACGGCTACTCGTCCTTCTTCTTTTCTTCTTTTTGGTAGGCTGGATCTGAGGAAGTAAGGTTCAGGGTGCCCCCTAAATACTAAATTTAGGGGCGTTACAGGCAGGAAAAGGGCAGGGACCAATGGGTCCCTTCCCTGGGGTGGGTACACCCCCTATTCTGCCACTCTCCAGTGGGAGGGGCGCAGGAGCCTGTCCCTGGTTGGCTGGGTCCCCCCATCCTCAAGATGGCGGGGACTCGAGGTTGTGCTTCACCTCGCCTCCCCCACCTGAGGGGTGGAGTTGGCAGAGGTGGGCACACCTCCCTTTCTCACTTGTTTTTCCCACCAGTTCTCCCGCCCAAATTGGGGGGTAGAACCAGTGGGGACCAGTTGCTGAAAGCAGCAAATGGTCTGGAGAGGCTCACAAAGGCGGCATGCCTTTGAAGCTTCTCCTTCGTGAACCCTGCCCATCCTGGGAGAGGAGGCTTGGCACCTCGTCCCAGGATGTGCATTGTTTCAGGCACCCGAGAGCAGCAGGCATAGGGCACCCAGCTAGAGGGGTGACTGATGTATGCCAGGGCAGTGGTTTGTGGGCATGGCACACAGGGAGGTGTCCATGGTCTAACAGGATGAAATCCTGAATGCAGTGTGTACTGGGTCTGTAGAACCAACCGTTCTATATATTATCCTTACTCAAAAAGGCTTTTAAACTGGTATATTCAACGATAAAAATAAATAAACAAATTTATATTGTTTATGAGTTATTATTCATCAATGATTCTTGTAACTCACAATTTTACATGTATATGTTTCTGATACATGTTTTCATGGCAAAAAATGCAAACAAAATATCCATCTAATAATACTCTTTTACATCACAAACAATATATATACACACAATTTTTTTGTAAACATGGCATTGACAATTAAATGAATTGTTGATGCAAAGCCCAATGCATTTCGGGACTCCGGGGTCCCTTCCTCAGGGGAGAATTCTGTAGACAAAGAAATAGTACAATTTACATTCATGTAAACTTGTGTTTATAGAGGAGAGTCCCATAATCCAACAAACAGAAAATGCCTCATCTCTATAATCTGCATGAAGTTCAAGAAGCCCGAGTCATTGCTAATAACAGAGAAATTAGTTAGTGTGTGAAGAATCTATCATTGCTGTCAAAAAACCAAAGCAGTGTTCACCAGAGTTGTATAATTGAAACACCATTTAGCGTGAGGATGAACCGAATAAACTGAAACATCATTCCATACCTCCACTAGAAAGAAAAGAATACTGTGTCCTGTGGAGTAAAACAAGAAACCTATTGTGAGGAATGTGCCCAAGTGAAGAAAATATTTGTTTGAAAAGGTGTAAAGACTCGTACTTGGTCCTACCTGCTGAATCACGATGCAAACCGCTAAGCGTCATAAGCCTGAAGAAAACCATAATATACATTATAATACCCGTAAATCATTGAATGAACCTCCAAGTATACGCGAAAAACTCAGAACTGTTAAAATAGCGTTACTAGTTCTGAGTGCTCCTCAAACCCCCAGACCTCTTCACACAGGGAGGTGTGCCATGTCGACTCTTCACTTTGTTCTGCACCAAGACATGCAGCCTGCAAAGGCAGTGTGTGAGTGTCAGGGTACAGGACCTCTTAAGAGTGGCACAATAAGTGCTGCAGCCCTTTAGAGGCCTTCTCTGGTCACAGTCCCCTGGGTACCTGTGGTACCATTTACCAGGGACTTACATGTGGCCAGAGATGCCAATTGGGTTTAGGCTTCAATGCAGTTTTAGGGAAGGAACATAGGCCCTGGGCACCTGATTAGCAGGTGCCCAGGGCACACACAGTCAAAGAACATCAGCAATTCAGCAAGAAGTGGGGGCATACCATGCAGAAAGAGGGCACTTTCTCACACAACCCCCTCCCCCCCAAACGAAAGATGATGAGACTAACCTTTCCCTAGAGAGTCTTCATTGTCTAAGTGGAAGAACCTGGAAAGTCCATCTGCATTGGCATGGGCAGTCCCAGGTCTGTGTTCCACTTCAAAGTCCATTCCCTGTAGGGAGATGGACCACCTCAACAGTTTAGAATTTTCCCCTTTCAATTGCATTAGCCATCTGAGAGGTCTCTGATCAGTTTGAACTAGGAAGTGAGTACCAAACAGGTATGGCCTCAACTTCTTCAGGGACCAAACCACAGCAAAGGCCTCCCTCTCAATGGCACTCCAACGCTGCTCCCTGGGGAGAAGCCTTCTGCTTATAAAAGCAACAGGTTGGTCTTGGCCTTCATCATTGGTCTGGGATAGGACTGCACCGATCCCTAGCTCAGAGGCATCAGTCTGCACTATGAACTGCTTGGCATAATCTCGAGCCTTCAGGATTGGTGCTGAGCACATTTCTTCTTTCAGAGTGTCAAAAGCCTTTTGGCAACTAACTGTCCAGTTAACCTTCTTGGACATCTTCTTGGAGGTGAGTTCTGTGAGGGGAGTCACAATGGACCCATATCCCTTCACAAACCTCCTGTAGTACCCAGTCAAGCCAAGGAATGCCCTGACTTGGGTCTGGGTGGTTGGAGCTGCCCAGTCCAGGATGGCCTGGATCTTGGGCTGTAAGTGCTGTACCTGGCCTCCACCAACAAGGTGGCCCAAGTACACCACAGTGCCCTGCCCTATCTGGCATTTGGATGCCTTGATAGTTAGACCTGCAGTTTGCAGGACTTTTAAAACCTTCCCAAGGTGGATCAGGTGATCCTGCCAGGTGGAGCTAAAGACAGCAATATCATCAAGATAAGCTGCACTAAAGGACTCCAACCCAGCAAGGACTTGATTCACCAACCTCTGGAAGGTGGCAGGGGCATTCTTTAAACCAATGGGCATAACAGTGAACTGATAGTGCCCATCAGGTGTGGAGAATTCTGTTTTCTCTTTTGCTCCTGGTGCCATGCCAATCTGCCAGTACCCTGCAGTTAAGTCAAAGGTACTTCAGAATTTGGCTGCACCTAACTTGTCTATCAACTCATCTGCTCTTGGGATAGGGTGAGCATCTGTCTTGCTGACAGAGTAAGAGCCCTCTGTAATCCACACAAACCCTAATTTCTCTCTTTCCATCCTGTGGGTGAGGTTTGGGAACCAGAACCAATGGGCTAGCCCAGGGGCTCTCAGAGGGTTCAATAACCCCTAACTTCAGCATCTTGCTGACCTCAGCTCTGATGCTTTCCTTGACTTGATCTGACTGTCGATTGATCTCGTTTTTGACAAGTGCACTGTCACCAGGGTCCACATCATGGGTACACCAGTTTGTCAGACCAGGGGACAAGGAAAAGAGCTTAGCATACTGCTGCAAGACTTGCTTGCAGTCAGTCTGCTGTTGGGCAGAGAGGGTGTCTGAAAAGACCACTCCATCTACTGACCCATCTTTTGGGCTGTATGAGAGGAGGTCAGGGAGAGGTTCACTCTCTGCTTCCTGCTCCTCATCAGTCACCATCAGCATGGTGATGTCAGCCCTGTCATTGTAGAGCTTTAGGCGGTTCACATGGATAACCCTTTTGGGTGTCCTGCTTGTGCCCAGGTCAACTAAGTAGGTGACCTCAATCTTTTTCTCCAGGATAGGGTAAGGGCCACTCCATCTGTCCTGGAGTGCCCTTGGTGCCACTGGCTCCAAAACCCACACCTGTTGCCCAGGTTGAAATTCAACCAGTGCAGCTTTTTGGTCATACCAGTGCTTCTGAAGCTCCTGGCTGGCCTCAAGATTCTTGGATGCCTTTTCCATGTACTCAGCCATGAGGCCAAGCACATAGTCCACAATATCTTGTTTGGGTTCTTGGAGAGGCTTCTCCCAACCCTCTTTTACAAGACAGAGTGGTCCCCTCATAGGATGGCCAAACAGAAGTTCAAAGGGGGAAAAACCTACTCCCTTCTGTGGCACTTCTCTGTAAGCGGAAAGCAGACATGGTAAGAGGACATCCCATCTCCTTTTGAGTTTTTCAGGGAGCCCCATAATCATGCCTTTCAATGTCTTGTTAAATCTCTCAACAAGGCCATTGGTTTGTGGGTGATAGGGTGTAGTAAACCTGTACTGCACTCCACACTCTTTCCACATGCGTTTCAGGTAAGCAGTCATGAAGTTAGAACCTCTGTCTGAAACCACCTCCTTAGGAAACCCTACACTGGTGAAGACACCAATGAGGGCCTTGACTACTGCAGGAGCTGTAGTAGTCCTAAGTGGAATTGCTTCAGGGTACCTAGTGGCATGATCCACTACCACTAGTATGAATTTGTTCCCTGAGGCTGTGGGAGGTTCAAGAGGACCCACAATGGCCACACCTACCCTTTCAAAGGGAACCCCCACCACAGGCAGTGGTATCAGGGGGTCCTTTGGGTGGCCACCTGTCTTGCCACTGGCCTGACAGGTAACAAAGGAGCTGAAAAACTCCTTTACCTTTTGGTGCATCTGGGGCCAGTAAAAGTGGCTAACTAGCCTTTCCCAAGTCTTGGTTTGGCCCAGATGCCCAGCTGGGGGGATGTCATGAGCTAAAGGTAGGAGGAACTCCCTGTACCTCTGTGGCACTACCACTCTCCTGGTGGCTCCAGGATGGGGGTCTCGTGCCTCGGTGTACATTAATCCAGCTTCCCAATAGACTCTGTGGGTACCACTGACAACTCCCTTTGCTTCTGAAACAGCTTGCTGCCTCAGGCTTTCAAGAGTGGGACAGTCTTGCTGCCCCTGGCACAGCTCTTCCCTAGAGGGTCCCCCTGGGCCCAAGAGTTCAACCTGGTAAGGGTCAAGCTCCATAGGCTCAGTTCCCTCTGGGGTGTCAAGTCCTCTCCCTGAGGAGAGGGGTCCTGATCCTTTTGCTGAACAGAAGCTGTTTCCCCTGTCTTCTTACCTTTTCTCTTGGTAGGTTGGGCCATACTTTCAGGCTCCAACACTTTTTCACCCTGCCTTTTGCTCTGTGCTCTTGTTTCTACACACACCAATTCAGGGATATCCAGCATTGCTGCATGGGTTTTTAGTTCAACCTCAGCCCAGGCTGAGGTTTCCAGGTCATTGCCAAGCAGACATGCAGCTGGTAGCTTTGGAGAAACCACTACCTGTTTCAGGCCAGTAACCCCCCTGCCCCCCCAGTCTAATGTCACCATAGCCATTGCATGGTTAGTGGTAACACTGTCAGCATTGGTGACTGGGTAAGTATGCCCAATAAAATATTGCTCAGGGGAAACCAGTGTGTCTCTCACCATAGTGACACTGGCACCTGTATCCCTCAAAGCCTCTATCCTAGTTCCATTGATCCAAGGGTATTGTAAGTATTTCTTTTAGTTGGGTGGCCACACAGCTACAGTGGCAAACTCAACTTTCCCCTCTGAAACTAGAACTGCTTCAGTGTGCAACCTGATTTGCTCTGGGCACACTGTTGATTCCATCTTGAGACTTGCTACACCAGGAGTAGCTGTCGGACTAGGGGCCTTCTTGCTAGGGCAAGCCTTGTCTCCAGTTAAGTGTCCCAACTTCTTATTGTTGTTACACCAGGCCTTTAAAGGATCAAAGTTCTTCCCCCTATAGGGCTGTGGAGTATAGGGAGTATTTTGGGACCCACCCCCCTGTGCAGGTTTTTGGGGCCCTTTGGAAGACTCAGACTTTTTATCTTGGGGATTCTCACCACCTTTCCCCTGGGGAGGTTTTGTAACCCCATTCTTTTGATCACCCCCAGTGGTTGTCTTAGTCACCCTAGTCTTGACCCAGTGGTCTGCCTTCTTTCCCAATTCTTGGGGAGAAATTAGACCTAGGTCTACCAAATGCTGATGTAACTTTTCATTCGTGCAATTACTTAATATATGTTCCTTCATAAACAAATTGTAAAGTCCAGTAAAGTCATGCACATTGTGTCCAGTTAACCAACCATCTAGTGTCTTTACTGAGTAGTCTACAAAATCAATCCAGGACTGGTTCTGGGTTTTGTTAGCCCCCCTGAATCTAATTCTGTACTCCTCAGTGCTGAGTCCAAATCCCTCAATCAGAGTTCTCTTCTTGAGGTCATAGGACCCAGCATCTGGCCCAGAAAGGGTCAGAAACCTGTCTCTGCAGTTACCAGAGAACAGTTCCCACAGGAGTGCCCCCCAGAGAGGTTTCTTCACCTTTCCTATGTCACAAGCCCTCTGAGGCTGTGAACCATTTGGTGATGTCATCACCCTCCTCAAATTTAGGGACAATCCCTTTGGGGATTTTAAGATCATAGGATTGCTCCTTATCCTTATTAAGATTGCTGCCACCATTGATGGGTGCTAAACCCATCTCCTTTCTTTCTTTCTTTCTCTAGAGCCAGGAGTCTGGACTCTAGATCCAGTCTTTTGGCCAGCCTTGCTAAAAGGCTGTCCTCTTCATTGAGGCTGTCCTCAATGCCCTCACCAGAACCTGAGCCACCTGTGTGGCCTCTAGGTCCCCAGAGGTTAACTCTTGGAAATAAGGGTGCAGGGACCCTTTCTTCCCTAGGAAGTGGTGGAGGTGGGTTCCTATCTCCATCCTCCTCACTTCTTTCTTCCTCTGACTGGTCATCACCATTTTCAGAGGGGTGGGCCTTTGAATACTCAGCCAATAGCTCCTGGAGCTTTTGTTTGGTTGGATGGGGGCCCATTGCTATGTTTTTGAGTTTACATAAGGACCTTACTTCCTTGAAAGACAAGTGAAGGTAAGGGGTAAGGTCGAGCTCCTCAACCATGTCCTGTCTGTCATCATTATCTTCACTAATAGTTGGGTTCTTTTCTTGAGACATTCTAACAAAAAGTTCTAACCCCTCTACCCTTGACTATAGTGACTTTTTAATTTCTAAAATTCTAAAGGGACTTAAGCAAGGCCCTAACAAGACTTTTAGTAGTTTGGAAAAAATGCCAATTTGAAAAAATCAGAATTCTAAAGGCAATTTAAGAGTTCTGTCGTGTGATCAGGTGGTAACCAAGTGGTCCAACAAATGCAAGTTGTATATCCCACCGCTGATCCACCAATGTAAGAAACTGGCTCTATATATACTGCACCAAAATGAGGTATAGTGTGTATAGGGTCCAGTTAACTCCAGAGGTAGGCAGAGGTTAAAGTTAGATAGAACCTTACTCTCTAGTAGTGGTAGCTTGGTCAAGCAGTAAGGCAGTATCAGAGGACAGTGTTAAGCATTTGATGTACACACTCAGTCAGCAAATGAATTCACACACTCAAGAACTGAACTCTAGGCCAATTGTTTTGTATAAAAAATATACTGTTGTTTATTTTTAGAACCAAGCAAGCCTGGCACAGCTAAGCATTAAATACTTTTCAGTAATAAGTTACTGGATATAGAACAGTTTGAAAATGCAATAGAAAATCAATCAATCAGTGGTTTGTTAAAGCGCGACTACTCACCCGTAAGGGTCTCAAGGCGATAGGGGTAGGGAGAGGGGGGATGCAGGTTCCATTCCATCAAGGAGGGGGTCTGTCGAAGAGCCAGGTTTTGAGGTTTCTTGCGAAGATGGGGAGCGATGTTGTCTGTCTGAGGTGGAGCGGAAGGGCGTTCCATGCTTTGTCCGCGAGGAAGGAGAAGGAGCGGCCTCCCGATCTGGTCTTTCTGGTGCGGGGGACCACGGCGTAGGAGAGCTGGGCTGATCGTAGGGTCCTTAGGGGTGCGTGGAATTTGAGTCGGCTGTTCAGGTATGCAGGTTTGGTGTCGTGGAGGGCCTTGTGTGCGTGGGTGAGAATCTTGATGGTGATTCTAGCCTCGATGGGGAGCCAGTGGAGTGTGCGCAGGTGCTGGGAGATGTGGCAGTGTCTTGGCAGGTTGAGGACCAGTCTTGCGGCGGCGTTCTGGATGTTCTGTAGCTTGCGGGTGAGGTTTTTGTTTATTCCGGCGTAGAGTGCGTTGCCGTAGTCGAGTCTGCTGGTGACCAGGGCGTGAGTGACGGTCTTTTGGTGTTCGAGGGGGATCCATTTGAAGGTCTTACGAAGGAGGTGGAGGGTGTGGGAGCAGGAAGACGAGACAGAGTTGATCTGGCGGTCCATTTTGAGCTCGGAGTCCAGGATGATTCCCAGGTTGCGTGCGTGGTCCGTGGGGGTTGGCGGGTTTCCGGGGGCGGGGGGCCACCAGGTGTCGCTCCAGGCGTCGGGGTTTGGGCCCATGATGAGTACTTCTGTTTTGTCGATAGCTGTTTTTCATCCATTTGGCGACGGCTTCCATGCCTTCTCGAAAGTTGCGTCTGGCGGTGTTGGGCTCGTTGGATAGGGAGAGGATGAGCTGGGTGTCGTCTGCGTATGACACGATATTGAGTCCGTAGATTCTGACGATGGGGGCAAGTGGAGCCATGTAGACGTTGAAGAGCGTCGGGCTGAGGGAGGACCCCTGGGGGACTCCGCAGGTGGTAGGTGTGGGGTCCGAGAGGAAAGGGGGGGTCTGACCCGCTGCGTCCTGCCGGAGAGGAAGGAGCGGATCCAGTCGAGGGCCTTGTCCTGGATTCCTGCGTCGTAGAGTCTGCGTATTAGGGTGCGGTGGGAGACTGTGTCGAACGCCGATAATAGGTCGAGGAGGATGAGGGCTACTGTTTCTCCTTTGTCCAGTAGGGTGCAGATGTCGTCTGTTGCGGCGAGGAGGGCGGTTTCCGTACTGTGGTTTTTTCTGAAGCCCGATTAGGAGGAGTCGAGGATGTTGTGTTCTTCAATCAATGTGGCGAGTTGGCTGTTGATGGCTTTCTCGATGACTTTCGCTGGGAACGGGAGCAGGGAGATGGGTCTGTAGTTTTTGATGTCGGTGGGGTCCACTGAGGGTTTCTTTAGGAGGGGGTTGACCTCGGCGTGTTTCCAGTCGTCGGGGAACGAGGCGGTCGCCAGGGAGCGGTTGATGGTGTGGCGGATCATGGGTGCGATGGTGTCGGCGGCTCTGTTGAAGATGTGGTGGGGGCAGGGGTCCGTGGGGACCCCTGAGTGGATTGTACTTTGTTTGATTTACAGGGGAGCAGTAGTATGCAACACTTGGCAAATACAGTACATTGAAATGAATAGGCTTTTTCAACAAATAGCAGGTAAGTTACTTTTACGTTACTTTTTCTAACTCGGTGCTGGATGCCTAGATTCAGCACTGGGACATTTCCTGCAAACAGGTAAGAAAACACGTTTTGGTTATTTGTACGATTTTTAAAGAATATCTTTAGTTTTCAAAACTCCACACAGTCGTTTTTTCGAAGAAAAATTGTCAATGTTATCCTATGGAGGGAAAACAGGTTATCGGTTTGCAGGTAAGTAAACGACTGTGGGAGTTAAGGTTCTGGGGTTAGAACAAGGGTTCCCCCAGGGTCAGCGATGCACTGTTGTTGCACCCTCAGTGGCACTAGGGCGGCCGGGTGCAGAGTCTTGAGGCCCAATGTTATCCTATGGAGGATAGAGCGTCTCCGGTTGGTGGCTGCTTGCAAGCAGGCCACTGGGTTGTGGGAGCAAATCTCCTAGGGTTAAGGTCAGGGCAAATGGGGAAACAAAGTAGCACAAAAGGTGCACCCTCAGCGGCACTGAGGCAGCCGGGTGCAGAGTGCTGTTTCGATGTCGGGTGCCTTGTTGTTTTCTATGGAGAGCCTCCGGTTTGGAAGCGCTGCAGGCAGGTAGATGAAGGTCTTATGGGTGCGACCACCACTTTGAGAGGTAAGTTGGGAAGTTAAGCGTTGGTTAGGCACCGTTGGTTTGGGCACACAGGGCCATGGGGCGTCGGGTGCAGGGGTGCCTTTTGGGGTCGGATCTTCTTACCAGCTCCGGGTCGCGGTCAGGGGGGCCTTCTGGATTTAGGCTGCAGGCGTCGTATGGAGGCTTGAGGCAGGTCAGGGGTCGCCGGATCTCGGGTCAGGATCGCCGGGGTGGCCTCCTCGTGGTGTTTTTCTACTCGAGCTCGGGCCGGGTTTGGCGGGTGCAGAGTGGGCTGTATTCGCGGTATCCGGCCGGAGCCAGAAGCTGCAGTTTAAACACGACCGGTGTTCTCGGGAGAAACAGTCTTGGAAGTGATGGCAGGCAGGTCCTCCGGGGTTTGTGAGGTTGCTGGCTGCTGGACATGCCGGGGTTTTGCAGGAGCAGGTTCGAGGGGAGACAGGCCTGTAGGGCTGGGGCCAAGTCAGTGGGCGTCGTCCTCTTGTTAGCTCTGCACGGCTCTTCGTCCTTCTTCTTTTCTTCTTGTTGGTAGGCTGGATCTGAGGAAGTAAGGTTCAGGGTGCCCCCTAAATACTAAATTTAGGGGCGTTACAGGCAGGAAAAGGGCAGGGACCAATGGGTCCCTTCCCTGGGATGGGTGTACCCCCTATTCTGCCACTCTCCAGTGGGAGGGGGGCAGGAGCCTGTGCCTGGTTGGCTGGGTCCCCCCATCCTCAAGATGGCGGGGACTCGTGGTTGTGCTTCACCTCGCCTCCCCCACCTGAGGGGTGGAGTTGGCAGAGGTGGGCACACCTCCCTTCCTCACTTGTTTTTCCCGCCAGTTCTCCCACCCAAAGTGGGGGGTAGAACCAGTGGGGACCAGTTGCTGAAAGCAGCAAACGGTCTGGAGAGGCTGACAAAGGCGGCATGCCTTTGAAGCTTCTCCTTTGTGAACCCTGCCCATCCTGGGGGAGGAGGCTTGGCACCTCGTGCCAGGATGTGCATTGTTTGAGGCCCCCGAGAGCAGCAGGCTCTCGACCCAGGGGTCCAGAAACATGTCTGGTGGTGGCAGCCTAAGCAGCCACTCAGTCAGGTCATTAGAAGTTGGTCGAGTTTCAGGGGGCATCTCTAAGATGCCCTCTGTGGTGCATTTTACATTAAATCCCACACTGGCATCAGTGTGGGTTTAATGTGCTGAGAAGTTTGATACCAAACTTCCCAGTCTTCAGTGTAGCCATCATGGTGCTGTGGAGTTCGTAATGACAAACTCCCAGCACCATATACTCTTAATGGCAGCACTGCACTTACAGTGCCCAGGAATGGACTGGGGCACTGTAGGGGTACAGGGCTCATGCACCTGTACCCTCACCACTGGCGTAGGGCACCCAGCTAGAGGGGTGACTGATGTATGCCAGGGCAGTGGTTTGTGGGCATGGCACACAGGGAGGTGTGCCATGTCGACTCTTCGCTTTGTTCTGCACCAAGACACGCAGCCTGCAAAGGCAGTGTGTGAGTGTCAGGGTACAGGACCTCTAAGGGTGGCACAATAAGTGCTGCAGCCCTTTAGAGGCCTTCTCTGGTCACTGTGCCCTGGGTACCTGTGGTACCATTTACCAGGGACTTACATGTGGCCAGAGATGCCAATTGGGTTTAGGCTTCAATGCAGTTTTAGGGAAGGAACATACAGGCACATGCATCAAGGAAGGCTTTTGCGATTCCTTAATTGCGATTAATAAGGAATCGCAAAAGCCTATGCATGTAGGAATCGCTATAAAAATAGCGATTCCTAAACATTCCTTAATTGCGACTCGCAAATTGCGAGTCGCAATTAAGGAATGCCTTCCTATTCATTCCTATGGGCCTACAGGCCCATAGAAATGAATGGGAGATTGCCTGCGCAATTTGCGAGTACCAGTAGGTACTCGCAAATTGCTCATGCAATTTCAAGGGTGCAAGGGTGTCAAAATTACACCCTGTTGCACCCCTGAAATTGTGATGTGCACCCATGTTGCGCACACACATGCCCCAAGGGCATGTGTGTGTGTAACCTAAAACTTAAAAGAATGCATTTTAGAGCATTTTTCGAAGTTTTTGCAAATTACAGACAAGTTTTATTTGTCTGTAATTTGCGGTCCCAAATAGCGAAATCGCTATTTGAAAGTGCTTCTAGCATTGCATTTAAGGAATCGCAAATTGCGATTCCTTAAATGCAATCGCAATTTAGGAATTCGCAATTAATTGCGAATTCTTAAATTGCGCATAGGAAACACTTTCATGCATCTCCAAAGGCCAATTTGCGATCGCAAACGGACGATTTTTGCGAATCGCACCGTTTGCGATCGCAAAAACCTTTGATGCATGTGCCCCATAGGCCCTGGGCACCTGATTAGCAGGAGCCCTGGGCATACTCAGTCAAAGAACATAAGCAATTCAGCAAAAAGTGGGGGCATACCATGCAGAAAGAGGGCACTTTCTCACAGATGGTCCTTGAGGGCTAAGGTTCCCTTCCCTAAGAAAGCTCTGCCCCCACCAGTTGGGTGGTTGGACATCCTTGACGACAATTTCACAGGCTCCCTATAAGGATGTATTCCCCTTAGTGGCAGTAGATTTGGGGCAAGTCCTGTTACATCAATCTGCCTTTGGGGTTGTAACCCCCCTGGAGGTAAAGCAATTGAGGGAATGTCCACCAGGCCAGTTTGCAGATGGCCAGTATGCCTGACTTCCCCAAGAGCCAAATTCAAATTGGATAGATTTTCTTAAAGTTTTCCCAGATGTATCAATATAGGACTCAGAGTGGCTGAGAGAGATGTGAGCTCACCCCTGGTGATGTTTTCAACTATAATGGCAGTTTGCTCCCCCCAGGCAGTAAGTTAGACTTGACTGTTGGTCGCCCTGGGCTATGCAAGCCTGTTGGTAATCCTCAGCATTGTCTTTTGGCCTTTGACCCCTCTTCAGCTTTTTCGCTTTTTCCTCCTCCGATCTTTGTTTTTTTCCCTTTACCTGATTTTTTAACTGGAATTTGTGGTCCTTCTCCCTGGTCATCCTTGCTTAACAGGGAGATAGTATCTGGAGCTACAGGTTATGGCATAGCAGCCTGATCCTTAACAAGTGGTCCAACAGAGGTCACTATATCAACCGTTGGCTCTACCGGGACACAAATTAGGGTACTTGCCTTTCCATAGTAAAAATGACAATTTGGTGTTTTTACTATTAGGACATCTAAAATAAATCCCCTTCTTAACAATTTACAGCACCCAGTCGGCCTATCTTAGGAGTGACTTAAATATATTAAAAACTGAGGTGTGAACTTTGCAATTGGTTTAAATGTCAAAGTTGAGTTATCAGTTTCAAACTGCTCTTCCAGTCTGCGGTGGCAGGCTGGGTGCCATGTTTTACTTTGTGACACTCAGGGTGGTACAATAAACGCTGATGTCCTGGGGCACACCTTAGCTTACAGGCCCTGGGTACCACTGGTACCATACACTAGGGACTTGTAAGTAAGCTAAACTATGCCAATTGGGTAGAAGCCAATCAAATGTACTTTTAAGGGTCAAAGCACTGGCACTAAGGTCTGGTTAGCAGGCCTCAGTGCACTCTCAGAGTAAAAAAACCAGCAGCATCAGTCCAAAGCTTTGGGGTTAATCATGCAAAAAGAAGAATTTCCGTACAAATGTACCACCAATTTTCCACTTTTTCATATGTGGTATGGAATGGACTCACTGGAGCAACCATTTTCGCACTAGTCCCTAGTACAAGAAGGATCTTGCCTGATACAGAAATGAGAAAATTGATTATGGACTAATTTCTGAACATGCAGAGTGCATTTTAATTTTATAAATCATTTTATACGTTTGATATTTAAAAAAGATACCCGAGTTCATGAACATGCCTTCTCTTTTAAACAAATCTGACTGCTTTTGCACAGTTTTGCTACTGATGTAACTAAGCTGCAAGAAATTGATGTTGACTTACATCCAGCTCAATCTTTTCACTTGAAAAGTGGATATCCGTATTTTCTCTACTTTCTACTATGTAAAGCAGCAAAAAGAATGTGAATTATTTTGTGCCACTGACTTTCATGGTGCAAATGCTATTTGCTCTGTTCCATATCAATCCAGCAACAAAAATGCTTCAAATCAAATTTTTATGTATTTTAACATCAGAGCAAAGTTGTTGAATGCTGCCCTGGCCTCTCACGTGTGTAAAACTGAACAGCCTGAGAGAACATGATGCACAATTTCACAAATGATAGAATCAGTTTGGGTTTTTAATTATTGCAGTAATTTAATTGCCAGCAAGCTACCAAATGAGCTTGTTGAAGTGTTCATGTGGAAACAATAGCAGGATCTAGAACAAGCATTGGCAAAGCCAATAGGTCTGTTGTTGGCCGCCAGTCTTTTGGTAATTCTTGTTTTGTCATGGTTCTTGCAAAACTGTTTTGTTCAGGAAGCTATCGAGCCTTCATCAATCTAAAAAAAAAAAACATTGGCTAAAGGCAAAAAAAAATTGGTCTCAAAAGAGCGCACATTTCAATAGTCCTCCCTGGCACTGAAGGGAACTACTATGTATGTGGATGTGTTCCTTGTGAAAGGGCAGCATGACATAACCCATAGTGAAAACAGCCAAGGGCTGAAATGAGCTGACAAATTGCCCCTTGATGCATGCTGGAGTGGGTACAAGAAAAATGTGACTGACACAGCCACAGACTAATTGTTTAAATCTGACTAAAAACCTCATAAGGAACTATGTTATACACACAATTATAGTAAATACAAAATGTCTTGACTAATACAGACCTAACAAAGTCAATTGGTCTTGCGTTGACTGTCAGCCTCTTGCCTTTGAGAAAGGGGTCAAAGAAGGGAAGAGAAGAAAGAAAAAGAAAGAACGAAAGAAAGAAAAGTGAGTGAAGAAACTGAGGAAAAAAGATAGAAAGAAAGAAAGAAAGAAAAGTTAGTGAAGATGAAAAAGAAAGGAGGTATGAAAGAAGTGAGGAAGGAAAGAACGAAGGAAAGAAGGAAGGAAAGATAGTAGTAAAGAAAGAGAGAGAACAAAGAAAGAAAGAGGCTAATCAAATAGAAATCAAATCATTTATTGTTGGATTAATAGAAACCATTACAATAGAAATCTCATAGGAATACAAAACTTAAAAATGCAGTTATTAAAATCGTCAAATCGAACAGACGACATAGAAAGAACGGAAGATGCCAAATTGTGCTACCTAATGAGAACCCTTGTGCAGCTGACTATTCAACTGTGATCCTTAGCAGGTGGTTTGCAACTTTATAGTTCTATAAAGTATACTATTGTAATTGTCTGTAGACTCAAGTCCTTGATCTCTCATGGATCATTTAGTCTCATGGGGAGGGATAGCACACTGATCTGATGCAGAGTGTTAGCATATAGATCATTGAGTTTAAAAGTGGCAATTGCATAAGTAGGAATTGTCTTGGGACTAGCAACTGGCCACGCTTAAATGAAGGAACATAGAGTGCTGTGTGCAGGTGCCATTTCGCACTTCCATATATGCCTCACGCTCAAACATTATGCATGCCATCAATGTAATGCAAGTTGAACACGGTAGCACAATCGAGTCAAGAGATCCATTAATGCAGATGGCATGACAAGCATGGAGGGCCACTCTTGTTTTCCACCAGATAGATGTAGCTAGAGACAGAAATTCCAATAAACGTCTCTAAGAGCTGTAGATCTGCCCCTTCCACGCACTCCTTGATTGCAGCCTTAATTGACATTTCACCAAGTAGACTGAAGCATGAGCGTAGGAGCTTCCCTCTGGAAGGCAATAGGAGCGTACATGAGCAGTTTGTGTGCTGTTGATTCCAAGCGCTATCTACACCCTCTGCAACAAGCACACACCGCAATATTCTTCAGTGTATCTAAAGTTTTGAAGGCCAGCAACAGGAACCACAGTCTTATAGTTTTATTTGTTGTAGTTTGTTTCACGTTTAAAAGAAGATATGATTGCGGGGGCAGCGAGAAGTATGATATCAAAGGTAGCTGTGCTCTTGGCAAAGTGCTAAGGGCCACTATGATTTTCTTGAATGAAAACAGCTTGCTGATAACTTGGCAATCACTTTAAAATTATTATAATCAAACTTGTGATCCCAATTCTCCCTTAGCTCTATCTCTAGGATTTTGCCCAAATACGAAATGCCATTACTGTTGAATATATTGGAGAATTCGACTAGCTCTTTCCAAATCAGATTTTTGTGTGACTTGACAGGTGCATTCCCCAGTCCTAAGCAATAGTTAATTAATGGAAGTCAGCAAGGATTGCTAAATCGACCGTACCAAACTCTAGTCTCCGACTGGCATACTTTTTGGTAGACCAAACAGAGACTTGATTGCTCCTGAATATATTTTCTCCATTTCAGTATGAAGCTTTGAGACCCAGGTCGAAGACCTATACGGAAAAGCTGACGCCAATTTTGCTATGAAAACATCTAGGATGTTGGAGCATTTGGGTCTATTTAAAGTTTTATTGATTTCCTAGAATGGATTTTGCAGGTAGCTGTCTCGGTTTGAAATAGCTCTTAGGTGATTTTTGTACAAACGTTTGGGATCTAATCATACTCCTAGTATAGATATGTTATGTTAAAAAATACTTCTAAAGCGCACGTACACCAAACGGTTTCTTGGCGCTGAGGTCTAAGGAATTCTGCCGTTGAGTCATTCATTCAATCATAGGACTGGCGAAAAAACCTGATTTTTAATAGTTTACTAAATTGGAAATAAGATGTCGCAGATCAGATGTTCAGGGGGAGAGAGTTCCAGAATTGAGGGGCCAGAACTACAAATCCTAGTCCCCCTAATTTCTTGAGTTTGAAAGTGGGGGTAGCCAAGAGGTTAAGGTGAGAAGACCTGAGATCCCGAGTGGGAGCATATTTCTGAACTCGAGTAGATACAAATTCTGGGCAATTGTCATGAAGAGTTTTGAAGGCGAGACATCCAATCTTGAATGTGCTGTGTTCGGTTACAGGAAGCCAATGTAACTTCTTCTTTATGGGGGTAACATGATGTCATCTCGGCTGACGATAGATTAAGCTTGCAGCCTAGTTTTGCACCAGTTGCAGTCTTTTTAAAAGATATGCTGGTAGGCCAAAGTAGAGTGAGTTGGCATAGTCAATATGAGAGATGACTAAAGCCAGCACAGCCTGAGTAAGGGCTTCAGGAGTGAGAAGTCTACTGATCTTCCGGAGTTGAAAGAAACAGGTCGAGACCAACATCCCTATTTGGGATTTCAAGGATAGATCATAATCAATTGTGATACCAAGGCTTTTGATAGATCTTGCCGGTAGGGGGGGATTTCCCAACTCAGTCGGCCAGAAGTTCGAATTTCAAGGGTTTAGCGGCCCCCCCCGAGTAAAATCAACTCTGTTTTGTCTGGATTTAACTTTAGTTGATTACTGTTCATCCAACTACTTATATGTGGCATTGTTGTTTGGAAATTGTTGACGGAGGCAGCAGATTTATCAATGGTAAAGATCAATTGAAGATAATCAGCATAGTTGAAAGTGCGTACATTGCTCTCACCTAAGGATTGAATTAATGGAAATAAATACAGATTGAAAAGGCGAGGAGACAGGGAAGATCCCTGCAGCACACTACATTTCAATTTGACGTTAGAGGCAGTGAATTGGGAGAGAAGTACAGATTGAGGTCGATCATCTAAAAAAGACGTGAGACACCTAAGGGCCAAGCCGTGGCTCCCCGTGTCCCTGACTCAGTCCACCAGTAATACATGGTCGACTGTGTCGAAGGCAGCGGAGAGGTCGAGCAGCACCAGGGCCTGAGTAGTGCCCTTGTCTGCCTCTTTCCTTAATTCATCTAGTATAGATATGTTTCTGTGATTGATATTCTTTGTCCATTTATACTTGGTCTTGGAATTGCCAGTTTTCAGTATTTTGGATTTTGACAGGTTAAAAAAAGAACTACTGTTTTGTAGTTTTAAGGATTATTTGATGGCCCCATCTTGTCAGTGGCTTTTATTTTCGGTACCGCCTGAGGTTTGCTCTTAGGTCAGATAGTAATTGAGCTGCTGAAATGGCTTTCCTAGTCCTTGCATGGTGATCAAACATAGTAAAGATTTAATACGTTTCTCCGATCACATTGCATCTATATTGTTTATTGAGGTATGCGATGATTCTTATTTATGAATCAGCCTCCAAAATTCCTCATTTTTTCTGGTATGGGACCATTTGTTAATGCCATACCATCTCCTGAACTCAAAAGCTGATTGAGCTTCCCAACATTTTGTTTTATATTTGTGTTTTAATTGTTTTACAGTTAAATTATGTACCCTGTACTCACACTTTTGACACTGTGATAACAGTTTGTTTATTTCTTTTTCTTAACTACTCTGTATGCCATGTGAGTTTATCCAGAGTTTCACTTCGCCTATGATTGTCTGGTTTTGTATCATCCTTTGATTGGTTTTCATTTGCTGGCAATCTACCAGTGATTTCATGATATTTTTGCATACACGCAGGTAACCAGGTCAAGAAACAACAAAGGGCGCTCAGCACTACGTATGGGGAAAATAGAATCCAAGAATATCTATAAATGGTGCTCAAAGGAAAAGAGGTCTGTTACCCTAAACACCCCTGATAAGTCCCTCAAAAGAGATGGGCAAACTGTATCAACGGACTATTCTGAGCACTCAAATAATAAATAAAGGCCAACATTCAGTCCAACAGTAAATTGGTGTATAGTCGACTTTAATCCAATTTATCTGTTTGAGCCATTGGAGGTGTAATCTATAAATCTTTACATAAAAGACTTGTTGAAGTACGCACAGCCAATTAAAATTCCAATCAATATTAGAATTGTACAGCCATCACAGATCAGTTCAGCCAACTCGTGTTTCGTCATTATGCAAGTAATACCTCTACTTCTTCAAGGCAGCAAACAATTTTAAATACAAATACCACAGTCAAATATACAATATCAAAATGGTAATAACCTGCACCCACCACAAGTGTCAGGTAGCAGAAAAAAAAAAAAGTAAGGAAAAATTAAATGAAAAAAATGGACTGCAAAATTATATAGTGGACAAAACAGATAGTAATACAATCCAAATGACTACACATAGAATATGAGTGAAGAGTATCCACAATATATACTCCGTGACAATTTGACACTAGATAGATCCATACTCCCCAGCATGCTAAGGCATTCCAACCACGAGTGCCAGATCTCACACCAAATAGAATGGTGAAATAGAAGAGATGTCAATATAAGAATGTCCATAATAACCTGATACATAAGTAGAAGACTGCTCAATGATGATGAAACGTTTAACAGGATACCCGGCTCAGTGGTGCTGGGAACAGAAGTCAGCAGATAGATGCACTACCGAAGTAAAGAGAAACAACTGTATTCACAAGAAATGAAAACAAAATATCAGTTAATACACCGAAGTCATGGACTTTTGTGTCAAACATAGTCCAAAGATAAATACATGCAACTTTAAATTCACCTGAAAAGAACAGCACCAAATAACTTATACCATTCTAGTTGACGCAGGTAAATAATTATGGTATAAGGACCTCTCGTCATGTATACCGTTATTGAAGGAGACCATCTCGAAATGGAGCCCAAACCAAATGTTTAACAAACACGTACTAAACGTGAGTTTGTAAAGGGGGACTATATTTTACGGAAGACACAAGGAATAGCCGATAAAATCCTGATAGTCAGAGTTTGAACATTTATATTTCTATCTTTATTAGGGCATTATAGTTATTCTTAAAAAGACATCCGGAACTCCATTAATGCAAAAAGAACAATTGATGGACAGAATGCAGAACAATATCATACATTCACCCCAGTACAGCGATCTGGGCCTAAATCCATTGTTTTTTTGCTCACCATGCCATTCCAGTTTGAACCCAACCATATGCAAATCAGTCTTGACCCTGTGCCTCATGGGAACAGTCCAGCCCGAACTGCCAAGTCAGGCCCTCCCTGGACTGGAAACAAGCATCCTCTGACCGGTTTCGGGGTTTTACCCCTCATCAGCCAGGATAGCTTGACTCCAGTGGCATGGAGAGCACGGGACCCATGTCAGGGCATACCCGTCCCACTCGGGGTGACAAATGCAAAAAGAACAGTTGATGGACAGAATGCAGAACAATGTCATCCATTCACCCCAGTACAGAGATCTGGGCCTAAATCCATCTTTTTTTTGCTCACCATGCCATTCCAGTTTGAACCCAACCATATGCAAATCAGTCTTGACCCTGTGCCTCATGGGAACAGTCCAGCCCAAACTGCCAAGGCAGGTCCTCTCTGGACTCGAAACAAGCATCCTAGGACATGTTCCGGGGTTTCACCCCTCATCAGCCAGGATAGCTTGACTCCAGTGGCATGGAGAGCACGGGACCCACGTCTGGGCATACCCATCCCATTCGCCACTGTATTCAAGCTAGCCTGGCTGATGAGGGCTGTTAGCCTGAAACCGGTCCCAGGATGCTTGTTTCCGGTCCAGGGAAGGCATTGCTTGGCAGTTCGGGCTGGACTGTTCCCATGAGGCACAGGGTCAAGACTGATATGCATATAGCTGTGTCTGAACTGGGGTGGTGAAGTGAGCTAAAGAACGATGATGGATTCAACCCAGATCTGTGACTGGAGGTGAGTGTCTGAAAAGTTTCAGTGCTCCATCCATCATCTCCTTGTGTTTGCTTTGTTCACCCTAAGTTGGCAGTGTATGACCAGACTTGGGTCCCTTGCTCACTTTGCCACTGTATTCAAGCTAGCCTGGCTGATGAGGGCTGTTAGCCTGAAACCAGTCCCAGGATGCTTGTTTCCGGTCCAGGAAAGACATGGCTTGGCAGTTCAGGCTGGACTGTTCCCATGTGGCACAGGGTCAATACTAATTTGCACATCGCTGTGTCTGAACTGGGGTGGCGAAGTGAGCTAAAGAACGATGATGGATTCAACCCAGATCTGTGACTGGGGGTGAGTGTCTGAAAAGTTTCAGCGCTCCGTCCATCATCTCGTTGTGTTTGCTCGGAACTCCATTAAGGCATAAAATTAAGCAAGTAAAAATAACTTACAGTACAGACGCAGAGTGACACGTAAAGGAGAGTGCTCCTCGAGTATGCTGCAGCGTGGACCATAAGCGCCATCTTGAAAGTCTTATTTATAACCGACACGTGGATTAGTCGTGGATGCTACCACAGCGGTCATCTTATAATTTCTTGATAGTCAAAGCATGAATATTTATATTTCTATCTATATCAGATCATTATAGTTAATTATGAAAAAGACAGCCGAAACTCCATTATAGTATAAGATTAAGTAGAAAAAATTACTTAAAAACGGTAACTAAGTGACGCGTCAAGGAGAGTGCTCCTCGTGTATACTACGGCATGGACCATAAGCACCATCTTGAAGGTGTAATTTGTAACCACACAATCCAGACATTTAGGTTAGTTGTGGAAACTACCACGGCGGCCATCTTATAATATACAAAAACAAAGTCAGTATAAAATATATTTCTATTCTCATCATATAAATAAGACAATAGAAAATATCCTGAACAATAGTGTATACAAAGGAGGCAAAAAATAGAGCCTACTAGATACCGTAATATATATATTCCATATTAAAATAGAATTACCACTAAGAGTAACGCCAATTGTGTCAACATAGAATACTAATTAAATTTACCACATCGTTTCACCCGTTTAGGCCTCTAGTGTAACTATAGCAGCCATCTTGTAATGAACGCCAAAGAATACGGAATAGCAGAACCCCTATGTATCAAAAGCTAAATTAAGGCTAATAATCTAAGCATGTCTATTTAAAAAAAACTAGTCTAACGACAAGCAATAATTATTCAAACATAATACGCCGAGCTAAAGAACACTAAAAAAAAACAAATTACATGCCATATTGGGAGTTTCCACTTACAAGTCAGGTAGACACATAATTACAGCCATGTTGCATTGCAACAGAAACAAAACAAGTGGGTAAATCTCTAAAATGGAACTCCTAAAATTGATAATCCACACATCTACAATTATGTTAATACAACAGAATAAGTATTACAGTACAGAAACACTATATCAAGGTGATACTACCCGATGAATCTACCCATATCATAGGGAACGAGTGAGAAGTCTTACGAAAGACAGACCTACTTGCTAGGACATGACCTCTCATTAAACAGAAATGAGAGTAAATAAAGTTAAAAAATTGTTAGATGTACAGTAAAAGAAAGAGCCATCTTATTGGGATTCGTACACAAAGCATGTAATCAAAACCCGATATACAATAACAAATCAGTGTTAATGAGAATGATGAACGAATAATCATCAAGTAATCAAGAACACTCTCAAGAAAACATAAAAGTGATGGTACAATGTGAGTGATTGCAACAAAGTGAAGGGGAAATATAAAAAGTCAGAAAATTAACTGAATTATAATGTGAGGTCTGGTATTATGGGTACAAGTACACCCATGGTAAAGGTGCACGGCTCCATTCATTACATTATCCAAAATGTCAATGATAACTGATAAGTTGTATATACAAGCATATTCGTCTAGATCAGAGCATAATATACAACCAACCCCACTTTTCATATGCACAAATAATAGACAAATTGTGATTCCAGGATAATCTAGTTCCAACACAGTTGGTAATTGCAATTGGTCAGTCAAAAAAGGTAAAAAAGGAGAAACTCTATTTAGCAATGTAGGACAACTAGTTCCCTAAGAAATATTGCATTTCTTTATCTGTATTCAGTCCAAGTTCCACAGCTCGTAGTTTCATTATCCAAGACGCTTCACATCGTCTGAGTTTAAGTTCTCTGTTACCCCCCCAGACATCATTTTTCACATGGTCAATGCCATGTAAGCTAAATTTGTGAAGCTGTTTCTGAGACCCCCTATCCAGAGTGTGCATCACAATCCGGTATTTTAAATAATTGGTTTTGAGTGCTCTGGAATGCTCAGCAATACGTTCCTTTAGGGGCCATATGGTGCTCCCAACAGAGAACTTAAACTTAGACGTTGTGTGTGTGAAAGCAAGAGCACAATGCCTAATACAGGGTGAAAAGGGAGGATTGGAGCCTGGAATGATGGTCCAGCCTCCCCAGAGGAAAGGGGGGGGGGGAAGACTGGTGAAACAGCTTCCACACAGCAAAAAGATCAGGACCCCTGTCCTCAGGGAGAGGACTTGTCAGCCCCAGAGGGAACTGAGCCCATGGAGCTTGAACCTTACAAGGTAGAGCTCTAGGGACCAGGGGGACCCTTTAGGAAACGGATGTGCCTTGGGCAGCAGGTCTGCCCCGCTCTTGAAGGCCTGAGGCGGCAAGCTGCTGCACAGAAGCAGGGAGATGTCCGTGCCAACAAGGACTATTAGGAGGAAGGACTCCTCTACGCTAAGGCCAGGAACCCCAAACCTGGTGCCACTAGGAGAGTGGTCGTGCCTCAGTTGTATAGGGAGTTCTCACTTTAGTACATGACATCCCCCTAGCTGGGCATCTGGGCCAGACCAAATCTTGGGAAAGATTGGTCACCCACATTTATGGGCCCCAGATGTCCCAAACAGTGAAAGGCTTTGTAAGCTCCTGTGTCACTTGTCAGGCCAGTGGCAAGACAGGAGGACACCCAAAATCCCCCTTAATTCCACTACCTGTGGTTGGGGTACCCTTTGAGAGGGTAGGATTGGATAAAGTGGGTCCGCTTGAACCACCCACAGCCTCAGGAATCTAATTCATACTAGTAGTAGTAGATCATGCTACTAGGTATTCTGAAGCCATTCCCCTTATGACTACTACAGCCCCTGTGGCAGCCAAGGCCCTCATTGGTGTCTTCACCAGGGTAGGCTTTCCTAAGGAGTTAGTATCAGACCGAGGTACCAACGTCATGTCTGCATACTTAAAACACATGTGGATGAGTGTGGGGTGATCTACAAGTTCACAACACTAAACCACCCACGAACCAATGGCCTTGTTGAATGATTTAACAAGACATTGAAAGGGATGATAATGAGACTCCCATAAAAACTCAATGGAGATGGGATGTTCTGTTGCCCGGCCTGCTTTTTGCCTACAGAGAGGTGCCTCAGCAGGGAGTAGGGGTTTCACGCTTTGAACTTCTGTTTGGCCACCCTGTAAGGGGACCACTCTCACTTGTGAGGGAAGGATGGGAGGGACCCCATATTGTACTAATGCAAGATGTGGTGGACTATGTACTAGGCCTTCGTTCCAGGATGGCAGAGTACATGCAGAAAACATCTGAACACCTTGAGGTCAGCTAGGAGCTCCAGAAGCTCTGATATGACCAAAAAGCTGCACTGGTAGAATTCCAACCAGGGCAACATGTGTGGGTTTTGGAGCCAGTGGCTCCAAGGGCCCTCAAGGAAAAATGGAGTGGCCCTTACCCTATCCTGTAGAAAAGAGTGAGGTCACCTACTTGTTAGACCTGGGCACTAGCAGGTCCCCCAAAAGGGTGATACATGTGAACTGCCTTAAGATCTTTTGTGACAGAGCTGATGTAACCATGCTGATGGTTACTAATGAGGATCAGGAGACCGAGAGTGAAGCTCTCCCTGACCTCCTCTCTTACATCCCCAAGATGGGTCGGGGGATGGAGTTGTCTACTCAGACACCCTCTCTGCCCAACAGCACGCTGATTGCAGACAGGTTCTGCAACAGTGGTCAGACACCCTGGTGTATACATGATGTGGACACTGGGACAGTTTGCCTGTCAAAACAAAAATCTATCACCAGTCTGAACAAGTCAAGGAAAGCATCAAGGGTGAAGTCAGCAAGATGCTGGAGTTGGGGGTTATTGAGCCTTCTGAGAGTCCCTGGGCCAGTCCAGTGGTCCTAGTCACCAAACGTCATCCATAGGGTGGAAAGAGAGAAATTGGGTTTTGTGTGGGCTACAGAAGCCTCAATGCTGTCACCAAGACAGATGCACACCCCATCCTCAAGGCTGATGAATTGATAGGTAAGTTAGGGCTGCCAAATACCTAAGTACCTTTGACTTAACTGCAGAGTACTGTCAGATTGACATGACCCCTGGAACAAAAGAAAAGACAGCATTCTCCACACCTGATGGGCACTTGCAGTTTGCTGTGATGCCCTTTGGTCTAAAGAATGCCCCAACCACCTTCCAAAGGTTGGTGAATCAAGAACTTGCTGGGTTGCAAGGCTTTAGTGCAACTTATCTTGATGATATTTCTGTGTTTAGCTCTTCCTGGCAGGATCACCTGGTCCACCTGGGGAAGGTTTTACAGGCCCTGCAATCTGCAGGCCTAACTATCAAGGCATCCACGTGTCAGATAGGAACGGGAGCTGTTGTGTATTTGGGCCACCTTGTTGGTGGAGGCCAAGTCCAGCCCCTTCAACCTAAAATCCAGACCATTCTGGATTGGGAAGCTCCAACAACCCAGACCCAATTCAGGGCATACCTTGGCTTGGCTGGCTACTATAGGAGGTTTCTGAAAGGATATGGGTCCATTGTGACTCCCCTCACAGAACTCACCTCCAAGATGCCCAAGAAAGTGAATTGGACAGTTGGCTGCCAAAAGGCTTTTGACGCCCTAAAAGAGGCAAGGTGCTCAGCACCTATTCTCAAGGCACCAGATTACTTCAAGCAGTTCATAGTGCAGGCTGATGCATCTGAGCTGGAGATAGGAGCGGTCCTATCCCAGATAAATGATGATGGACACGACCAACCTATTGCTTTCATAAGCAGAAGGCAACTCCCTGAGGAGCAGCGCTGGAGTGCATTGGGAGGGAGTCCTTTGCTTTGGTTTAGTCCCTGAAGAAGCTGAGACCATACTTGTTTGGTACTCACTTCCTAATTCAAACTGACCACAGACCTCTCGGATGGCTAATGCAGATGAAAGGAGAACACCCAAAACCTTTGAGGTGGTCCATATCCCTATAGGGAATGGACTTTACAGTGGAACATAGACCTAGGACTGCCCATGCCAATGCAGTTGGCCTTTCCAGATTTTTCCACTTAGACAATGAAGACTCTCTTGGGAAAGATTAGTTTCATCCTCTTTTGTTTTGGGGGATTGTGTAGGAAAGTGTCCCTTTTTGCATGGCGACCCCCCAATTTTTGCCTGGCATCTGATGCATCCTGACTTGATGTGCCCTTTCCCAAAACTGGACCTTTGTACCCACAATTGGCACATCATTGGCCTCAGGTAGGCCCCTTGTAAAATGTACCATGGGTATCAAGGGCACTATGACCAGGGAAGGCCTCTAAGGGCTGCATCACCTATTGCGCCAACCTTAGAGGCCCTGTACCTTAACACCCACACACTGCCATTGCAGGCTGCATGTTCTGGTGCAGAGAAAAGTGTGCCATGCCTACAACCCACTGACTGAGGCCTAGGTAAGTCACTAGGGTGCACTAGTCCTAAGGAGAGGGTACAGTGGCATGAGTCCTGTGCCCCTACAGTGTCTAAGCCCATTCTTAGAAATTATAAGTGTAGTAAAGCCATAAAGAGTTTATGGTCTGGGAGTTGGTCATTACGAACTCCACAGCTCCATAATGGCTTGGCTAAAAACTGAGAAATTTGGTAGCAAACTTCTCAGCACAATAAGCCCACACTGATGCCAGTGTGAGATTTAATGTAAAATGCATTCAGCGGGCATCTTAGAGATACCCCCTGAAAATCAACCAGCCCTGGTGTGGTTCCTGAATGGCTGCCCACCATTTGCCACCACCAGACATTTTTGTGGACCCCTGGGTAGAGAGCTTCCGCTCTCTAGGTCCAGACACAAAGCCCATCCTGGGCAGAGGTGTCCTGCCTCCTCCCCCAGGATGGCTGGATCCATGAAGGGGAAGCTTCAAAGCCTGCTGCCTTTGGCAGCTGTCCCTGCCTTTTGCTGCCCCAGCTCTGGCTCCCACCAGTTCTGGCTCCCACTTTGGATGGGAGAGAATCCGCAGGAAAACCAAGATAGGAAGAGAAGTGTGCCCACCTGTGCCAACCCCACCCCTCAGGTGGGGGAGGCGAGATGAAGCACACATCTCAGTCCCCTCCATCTTGAAGATAGGGGGACTCAGCAAATTAGGGATAGGCTGCAGCAACTTCCCTGAACCAAGGGTCTCCATTGAGAAGCACATGATCCCAACGTCCTATTGGCACCGTGCAACCAGCCGTCCCAGTGCCGCTGGTGGTGGAGCTCCTGTGTTGATTGTTGGCCCCTGCAGTGCTGACCTTAAACCCAGGAGCTTTGCTCCCACACTCGAGTGGCCTGCTCATAAGCAGTCCCTAACCGGAGGCCCCTTAGCCCCATTGGCTAACATTTGGCCCCTGCACCCTGCACACGGCCGCCACAGTGCCGCTGGTGGTGCAACTCGAGTGCCCAGCTAGACCTTGAGGAACCTTGGTCCTAACCCCCAAAACTCCCACTTGTCAGTCGTGTACTTACCTGAGAAACCGCTAACACTTTTTCTCCCATAGGAACCCATGATAAGAGATTGTGGGCCTAAAATGTTCAGTGTTGAACTGATGTTAGTATGGAGAAAAGAGAACTAAACTGCAAAGTATAAAAGTTTTTTACTTACCGTGTATTGTGAGAACCTTAGGTCTTGTATCTAGGCAAACCACCCCCAGCACTCAAAGTAATCCAAAAGTAACTTAAAAGTATTCTGAAAGTAATTACTGTGTAATTCAAACTACATTTTAAAGTGACAAAAACCTTTAACAACTGCAAATCCATCCTCAATTGCATTTCTGTGTGAAGGTTTACAATTGAAAGTATATTTTACCTACCTGTACCAAGTCCTGTTTGGTTCTAGACATAAAATACAAGTATACCTTTTTATACTTACCCAATTGGTCTGGATTCTGTCTCTCAGTGTGTGCCATCAGTCTTGATTGAGTGAATACAATAAATGCTTAACACACCCTCTAGATAAGCCTAACTGCTCGGCCACACTACCACACAGAGAGCTGTTAGTACTTACCTAATTTCGCCTCTGCTATACCTCTGGGGACTTCCTGGACTCTGTGCACACTATGCCTTACTTTGGTATAGTATATACATAGCCAGCTTTCTACAGCATGGGACAGTGGATTAGTCCACTTCAGCTGGTGGCTAACTGTGAATTTAGTGCTTTCATAAAGTGCAAATCCACCCTCAAAATACTTGCCTCTAGAGCCAGTGCCTATTACGTGTTTTTTTTAATCTGAAAATACCTTTGCTTTAGGGATTTTGTTTTATTTTAGCAAGGGTCCTGAATCTTCCCCAACAATAAAGATTTGCAAAAGCCATGACAAGGCCAAAGGTCTGGCAGCCAACGCCAGACCTATTGGCTTTGTCAATGCTTGCTCAATCAGGGAGTAGAGGTGACTATTATTAAAGTGTTCATTAAATGTTAACTGAGAATAGCTCACTTGTTATATTTGGATGAATATCTTACTGTCTGTTAGAAGCTTCCAATTGCTGTTTCATTTCTTTGCAAATGTTCTGATCCACCATACTCTCATAATATGGTGAGGCATGTCTTCTTATTTCATTCCTGTATTCCTTGCAATCTGACTCCTTTGAGATTTCTGGCTCAGGTTCTATGCCAGTGGTCCCACTGTGTGTCTCTGTTGCCGTTTCATACATGGCATTAGAAGTGGGGCGCTATTAATTTCTCAGCTCTTTTTAGGTCTTTCCTAAGACAACGCATTCTCTTTTGCATGCGACAATCGATTGTTTCTTTCTTAAAATAACTAAAAAAAAAGGCTTTTTGTCTGCCTATTACCTACCATTGGTTAGCTTCACTGTCAATCTTTTTTTCTTTTCATTTGTGAACAAATGACAATGCCTGTTGGCTTCACTTTCTCTCTTTGTTTTTTAAGCCTAGGTGGTGAACTCTGCTCCGTTCGCTGAGTTTGAAGAGTTTTCCACACTCCGTGGAGCACGCAGAGCTCCAAAAACCTCCACTCCATGGACCAGAGTTTTTTCCTAACTCGCGCTTGCCAACTTTAAGTTGGCAAGCACGAGCGAGGAAAATCCAATGCTAGACAACCTCCCAGCAAGATTTCTCAACGCAGGCGGTCATGGATGGTCGCAACCGCTCACGTTGAGAAACCATCCGTTCGCGTTGAGGAAGCTCCCGCTCGAGTAGAACATCTACTTGAGCGGCAGAAAGAAGCAGCACCCTCTGGCGCTGCGCATAGTGTCGTTCGTGCTGATTTTCCAGTGCGGGACAAACACCCGGCGCTAAAAATCAGCGCAAATAGCGAGACCTAATGCACTCCACCGCTTGCAGAACTCTGCATAGCGCGGTGGAGTTTTTTGGTCACTTCACGGAGAACTCCGCGAACTCCGCCCAGGCCTAGTGTTTTTGTTTCCTTCCCTGGAGCATGGACTGAGTACTGATTGAATTTTTGATTAATGTTCTTCCGCCCTGCTTGTGATCAGATTGCAGTACTTTTTTATTTTTTTTATTTTGCTTGCAAGACAACTTGAAACAATCAGAGTTAAAGCTAGTACGTCTGAGTATTTCCAAGATCTGAGAGCAAACAAATACCAATAACAAAACTTTGTGGTATGTGACCAATTTCAGAAATGTACATTTTAGCAGCCTGTTGCTGCTGAAATGTCACTTTTTTTTTTTACTGTTACCATACAGCATGTGGTTTTCTGACTAAACTTTTGCCACTGTGTCACATTTCATATTTGTGATTAACTCTTCTATATTTTAGGGAATGTTTTATTCGTCATCAAACACACACTGTTATTTAAAAAGGTTTGTATTTAATCTTTACCTCTACATAACCCTGTACCATAAAATCACCCTCTTTACCTCTACCCACCCCTGAACCATAAATTCACCCTTACCTCCTTTTACCACCAACAACCCCGACCCCTAAAACTACCCTTACCTCCTTTACCTCTACCTAACCCTGAATCTTGAATTCTGCCTTAACTCTCTTTACGTCTACCCACTCCAAACCCAAAATTTACCCTTACCTCCCTTACCTCTACCCACTGAAACCCAAAAATCACCCTAACCTTCCTTTGCTTCTACACACCCTTGAATCCTAAATTAACCCTTTCCTCATTTACTTCTACCCAATCCAAGCCTTAAAATCACCCTTCACTTCCTTTGCCTCTACTCACCTCAAACCATAAAATCCCCTTACCTCCATTTACGTCTATTCACTCTTTATTTACCTCCACTTACCCGTAAACCTTAAATTCATCTGTACCTGCCTTTATCTCTACCCATACTAAACCCTAAATTAACAATTACCTCCCTTTACCTCTACGCAGTACTGTAACCTAAAATCATCCTTACCAACCTTTACCGACCCATGAACCCTAAATTCACCTTTACCTCCTTTACTCCTGCCCACCTCTGAACCCTAGAGCCACCCCTATCTCTTTTTACCTCTACCCACCTCTGAACCCTAAATGTAGCCTTACCCCTCTTTATTCATCTACCCCCTTCTCCCCCCAAATCCTAAAATCACCCTTACCCCCCTTTATCTCTACCAAAAACTAGTTGTTATAAATGGCACCTTTGGTACACCTGTTTGTTAGCTAATGGCACTTTGTCTATGGGCACTTTCAGAGCTATTCTGTATTTCTAGTGGGAAAAGAAAAAAAAGACTCATCATGGAAAGTGAAGGGACTGGCGAACGTCTGGCGGTGATACTGATAACTTGGAGACATTTGACATCCAGGCTGTCAATGCGACTGAGCAAAGGTCTATTCATTCTCGGCACTCCGTACGCTGGACTGTTGACAAACAGGCCCTATATGGCCGTGGGAAATTCCCCTTAAAGACTCCAGAGTTACTGCCTGGATGAACAACCATTCTTATGCTTACTTCCAAACGAGACAGATATTCTTGCTGTGGTCAGGTCCACGTACATTCTGGGATATTTCTATATACTTATGCTGTATCCTTCACAAACTACTCGGTGTCCCCTTCATAAGGGTGATTGCCCTGAGGAGCCCTGATGAAATTCTCCTAGAGAGAACGAAACGCGTTGGCTGAAACATAATGTTTTGAAATTTCATAAGAATATATAAATAAAGATTTCTGAAAATCTCATTATCTTTTTCTGGACTCTGTCATTCTGCGCACACCCAGTACTTGCTTTAAAAGGATCTGGATCACAGAGGCATCACTGGACGGTTGATGCCTGGGCTTGTTGCGCAGGACTTATATAAGATTTGAAACTGGCGCGAGGTGCAGGAACATTAGTCCACGGTCTAATCTCTTTTGTTGTCTGTCAATGCGACTGAGCAAAGGTCTATTCATTCTCTGCAGATCGCAGGCCACTTTGCAAGGCGGTGGCAAACACCCCTTCAGGAAAGTCACATGACTTCCTCTAAAAGAGCCCAATGTTATCTTTTCCTTTCTCGATTGCTCAATCTTGGAAACACCTTCTCCCCAGGTCCCACTGATCCAGCGGCGTACTAACAACAGATACTCCACTACCACATACTTCACCTGGGCCCATATAACTTACTCACACCGAACAACTAGTAAACCGCCGGATGCTTAGTTTATGATTTTCCTCTATCAGGATTAGTTACCTCTCATTTCTAACTAAACCTTTACTTAATCAAATAGTTCTTTCCTCTGGTCGATGGACCATTTAGTTGGAACTAGTTGATGGCGATAATTAACATAACTTATTAAACATTTCTATTTTAAATGAAATAATCACAGATTCGGGAAGTTTTTAAAATCTTTATCTAATAAGAATTTTTTGAACCATCTCAAAGTTTCAGTAGAAACACCCTCATCCGCAAGAGTGTCAATTCAATCAAATCTCTTTAAGCAAAATAACAATTCAGATCCCCACAATAACAATGCTCAGAAAGAAGAGGACAGAGAGAGAAGAACATTTATCAATACGATGAGTTCATAGTTACCAAGAATGGTGTGAAGACCAACCCCCTGGCCAAAGGGCTGGTAAGGGTCCCCAGGATAGATCAGGAGACAAAGACTTCAGGATCAGGACAGAATACATCACCTCTCTAAATACCGACGGCTGCGTCACACCCCTCTCTGACACTCTCTTCCTCCTCGTGGTTCTTCCGCGATCTTCTTTCTAATCCAATTAAGTTAAATAGATGGTTCAGCCTTCAATTTCTTCTTCAGCATCTCACAGCATCAGCATCTCCTCTCTGCAACTGCTCCGCCACCGCATCAGCGCTGCACATTCATTCTCATCTAACTAAAACTACCTCAATTATACTTTTCTATTACCATGTACCACCCATTAATGTTTCAATTTTGTAAAATACTAACTCTGATTGGACAGGCGAGGGGGGGATGATCATCACACCATATTTATACTTCATTTTATTTCTTTAAACCATTGTTCCCAAACTCCTCCCTTCAAAACTTTATTCCGCTCTTCCTTTCCCATACATCTTTAAACTTTATTAATACAATTGTAACACTTTTCTCGAATAAGTTCCTTCATATGAACTCTTCACCCTCATGTTCCCAGGGCACATCTCCGTCGACCTTGGACGCGTGACAAGTCCTTAGTCATCCTTTCAAGCTTCCACACCAGGGCTCATGTGTTGCGCCACGTCAGTCTGCTCGACTCGGACAACTTTACCAGGCCCAAACACGCACTAATAATAGTCAAAAGAAAAGATATTATTCTCAAAAATAAATGATTTCACTGTATACCACCACCCTCTATTCTAGCCCATACCATTTATTATTTCTCTTTCTGCATTTGCGTTAATGTAAACTCAATTTCTAATCTTCAGCAAGCAGGTGCCATGCATGTGAGCTTTCAAGCGGCCATTTTATGCTTCTTTGCACAAGCGCCAGAATTTCCCTCCAAGCAACAGTACGTCATACTACGTAGATGCAGTAGACGCATGCACAGTAAAGATCCTGTGTTAGAATGCATCTTAGTCCTTCGTCCATGTTATTACAGTTAGTAAACACATAGGCAAGCTTCATTCTTTTCCCGCGTATGATGGAAATGCGTATTATTAATCACAAAACACGTTGTTAGTAATTCGCTGGTAAGTTAGAACGAGAGGATTGTTTCCGAGCAAGTCTCATGTCCGAAACCTTGCTCCATAAATCCCCTCTCTGATGGCATATTAAGCCATCCCAAAATTTCCCATCCATCCCAGATACCAACTTTAGCACTTCTCAGTTTTTCTCTATTTGTCCTCCCAACTTTTCATCAATGATTTCATTCCCTTCTAAATCTCGCATCTTCTTATATAACCTGCCTTTCATTTCTTCCAAACGTATTTTCGCTTTCGTGTCTGTCCTTTTTCTTTTCTATTCAAGTGTACCTTTTCTACAACATCTATATGTAATCATTATTAACATCACTATCATTATAACTAATCGTATTATTATTTGACCTAGAAAACTTTTCCCAAAATCAACAAACCATTTCCCTTTTGATGTTATATTTTTCGTTAGTCTTCCCCACACACTGTCAACCTCCAGTTGGGTCAAATCTTTATGCATTCTCGTAATGTTTTCAATATATCCTTTAATTTCTCTGCTCTTATCTGGAATATAAGTGCAGCAATGTTGAACTTTCAACATACCACAAGCTCCACCTTCTTTTGCTAACAATATATCAAGAGCAAGACGGTTCTGTAAAACCATAGATCTAATTGCAACCATTTCTATGTTAATCATTAAAAATCCTCCTGCAGTGTCTGTAGAAAGACGATCAACTATGGTTGATAACTTACAAATTTTCTGTGAATTTAGAATGACTCCAACTGAGGGTATCAGTGCACTAAAAATGTCTCCTACAATTTCAGAAAAACTAGCTCTTCTTCTACGTTAGTACATTAGAATTCCCTTTGGTTCCACTGATTTTATCTACATGATAGATTTTTGGAAAAACTATTCCAAAATAACAGCTCCCGTACCATCTTGCAGGTAACCTATAATAGGTGTTGCTCCCACAAACATAATACACTCCTGGAAACACAGGATCAGTTCCCCCTTTTAGCCCCCATCCTCCTAATATTAGGAAGTTATGTTCACATTCACTGGAACCAATGTAATTATTGTTATATTCTGTCTTTAATCTATGGAGGCAGAATTTTCCCCTTTTCACAAAGTCCAGGGACATCGCAGCATGAGCCTTGCCACTTGCATAGATTCCCTCTTTCCCAACCCATGGAGGTACATGGGTTTTCTGTGTAGTTGCCTTCCTCATTAAATCCTGTCTCCTTTCTTCTACTAAATTCAAAAAATCTTTTTCTTCTTTTCTTAATGTACATGTTAGATTATCCTTATGTGCCTGTACTAAATCTATTGAACTCATTAAGAAAAATTCACCCATAAACTGCATTTTTACTACTGACTACTGGATTCATATTCTTTCTAATAGGTAATTCAGAAAATACTACATCTATATCCGAATAAAAATATTGAAGTCTCCCTGTAGCATAAAATAAACTTGACCAAACACTACACGACACACCATATGTTAAAGGTATATGATGATACGTCATTTCTTCTGATACTGATGAAGGCAATTTCATACATACGTAGCAGTTATTAATCTCCATAGTACTAACATATTGAAATAACAACTTAATAAAAACATTAGAGGACTTATTATAGTCTGATTCATTATGATAATTTACTTCGTCTTCTACCCCTATTTCAATTTCAGTTTTTCTTATTCTATCCACCTTAACGTTAGTATCTGTGTTATTCTTGTCACTTGTTTTCATTATTAAAGGTACTCCTACTGTTAAAAATAGCCATCCTAATCCTGCTAATAAAATACTACAAAAACAAAATCTAAAACACTGTCTTTTTAGTCCACCCTTTGGTTTCTCGGTCACTTCAATTTCTGCCATTTTACTTCTGAGAAAATTTCTTCTCATCTTTTCTTTTTCAGGTTTAGCCTTCCTTTTTGTTCTTAAGGAAGTTTCAATTGGCATTCATCAATTGGTGCAATATGGACCTCTTCTGTCTCATCAGACAGATCCAGGGATTCAAATTCCTCGAGAATAATGTATGTCCACTCAGGAGCCTTGTATCTCCTGTTTAAATTTCTCAATCTTGGACTTCTTCGAGTGATTTTAGCTAAGGTTTGTTTAGGTCTTGTTTGACTTGTGACTTCGTTTACTTGTTCTGGTTTCTTTTCAGATCTTCTCAAAGGATATTTCAGTTTCTTTACTCCAGTGGGCCAATTGTCTCCTCTCCGGACTCTTTTGATTTGTACTGCCTATTCACCTTCCTTGTCTCTTTGTAAAGTTCTTTTTATTTCATCTATTTTTGGCACAATCTGTTCTCTTCTTCTGTCTTCTGTGCTTGTACCTTCTCTTGCTTACTTCTGCTCAGGTTCTACCGTATTTTGTTCTTCTGCCTGAACTTGTTCTTCTAACTCTATCTGGTCCTGTTCAGGTCTAAATTCAAACTTTTCTTCTTTTTCTTCCTGAACGTGTTCTTCTACTTTTCCCTCCTCAGGTTTGTTTTTATCTCTTTCCGCTTTCACCTGAGTGTGTTCTTCTTCTCCTGTCTCTTCCTGACTACTTTCTTGTCTTTTCAGTTCTGTTCTTCTTCTGGTTTCAATAGCATCAATTATTTCAATCACTGGGACCCATTCTTCCTGACTTATCTCAAGCTGTTCATCATGTGGTTGTCTTTCAGAATCTATCACTCTAGATTCTTCAATTTCATAATTTACAACTCCTGATGCTTCAGCCTGCTCAGTCAGTGGTGGTTCTTGTTGATCTGATGGGCTCGGAACTCTTCTGGTATGGCTGGCATGAATCCAATTGGGCAGACCTGCACACTTCACTGCTGTGGTTTTGACTAGTATGACTTGCCGTGGTCCATCCCACCTTGGTGCTAGACACGATTTCCTTGCGTGATTCTTCACTAGCACCCAATCTCCAGGATTCAAATCATGCGCTTGGTCTGGCTGTCTTTCAACTGCGTCTTGTCCAACCTGATGAGAGAGAGAATGCATCATTTCAGCCAATCCTTTGCAATAGTCCAATACCAGATCATCAGTTGTACTTATTAGTTTATTTCCAGGAATAAATGCCTGTCTCATGGCTCTTCCCATGTGAAACTCATGTGGGCTCATTCCTGTTTTCCTGTCTGGAATGCTTCTGAGACCCATCAGTACAAGAGTTAATGCATCTGGCCATTTCAGCTTTGTGGATGCACACACTTTTCCCAATCTTGATTTGATTGTGCCATTCATTTGCCCAACAACTCCAGAAGCCTCTGGACGATAAGCACAGTGCAGTTTTTGTTCAATGTTAAACGCAGCACAGATTAATCTAATTATTTCATTATTAAAATGAGGGGCCTCTATCTGATTCCAAAGTGACCGGAACACCAAATCGTGGCACCAACTCCCTCAACAATAATTTTGCAACTGTAAGACTGTTGTTTCTTCTAGTAGGATAGGCTTCCACCCATCTTGAGAAAAGACATACTATGACAAGTACGTATTTCAATCCATTGCATGGAGGTAATTCAATAAAATCTAACTGTAATCTAGTGAAGGGTCCTTCTGCCTTTCCGATTTTTCCCCAGCTTACCACTGTCTTTCTACCTGGGTTCTGCTGTTGACAGGTTGGCAAAGGCTCTCTGCGACTACCCAGAACTTCGGATTGTACCAACTCTGTCTGAATAGCCTGATCATTGAATCTCTCCCTATGTGTGTTATTCCATGGTATACTCTCGCCATTTTTGAAAGCAAACAATCTGACATGACTGGTCTTCCATCCAAATACACCCATACTTCATCATGTGGTCTTTTGGTACAGGCTGCCTTTATCCAGATTTCTTTCTCCTTTTCCTCAACTTCTTCCTGCAATTGTCTAATCTCATCCCATGTCTCTGGTACTGAGAAGTACATAAGTTGGCATCTGGTTTCACCCGTTTCAATTTTTCTGTTTATAGAAAGAGGAAAAAGCCTCCCAGGATTGTTTTTATGCAGGAAGGTGTCCTTTCCTGCACAAAAACAATCCTGCATGCAATGGAGGCACCCTTGCACTATGGTGCAGGGGTGCCTACGTTGGAGCTAAGCTGCTGGTATGGCCCCAGCGCAGCTAGAAAGGACAGGAATGCACCGTTTCGCTTAAATACGGTGCATTCCTGCCCTTTCACTTTGGATTTGGGCAGAGCAGCAAGGTGACTTGCTGTGCTACCCTACGCAAAAATGCCATAAATGAGGTCCCCAGTAACAAAAATGCTTCCCTGTATTTTGGCATCAGAGCAACATTTTTTAATGTAACCCCAGCCCGTTCATATGCGTACAGTTTGGCAAATGATGTCGTCAGTTTGGGATTTTAATTATGGACGTGGTTTAATTGCCCGCTACCAAATGAGCTGGTTGAAGCACTCATGTGGGAACAACAGGAGCATGTAGAAAAAAACAAATTACCTGAATCATTGCTCTCTGTACGGACTCCTGAACAATGAAAAATAGTTATCTGAAAGACATGATACACCTACACCCTTACTTGGACAGAAAAAAATGCCAGCATGCTGGAACAATACTCAGAGGTTTCTGGATCTGCAATTATCAGAACTGTATTTACTCGCATATTCCAGCTTTATCTCAATTGCAGATATTCAACATTCATACATACCAGTGCTGGCTGAAATTTATATTTTATCTATACATGCATCACCAAGAAAGAATATCTGCAACAAATGTGAACATTTTGGTACAAAAGATGGGTGTGCCTTCGGGAGCCAAAGGAGCAACAAAATGAGTCTGTTGGGTCTGGTGTTAGCCAAGACCCTTACATCATGGGACGGAGGATCAGTGCACTTCAGCTGTCAGCTAACTTCACTGTGAATGATGGCTTCTAGCTCCTTCATAAGGTGCGCACCCACCTTATAGTAGTTCCCTTTAGTTCCAGTGCCTACTATGCGTTTTTGAGTCTATAAGAAATTATTTTAAATTGGCAAGGGCCTTAAATCTTCCCCAACTGCAAAGATTTGCAAAAGCAATAACAAAAGAAAACAAAGCAATGGCAAAGCCAAAGGTCTAGCAGGCAACGCCAGACCTATGGTCTGTTCCAATACTTGTTCAATCGGGGAAGAGAGGTGAGTATTGTTAAAGTGTTCGTTAAATGTGAACCGAAAGCAGCTCCCTTTGGATGAATATCTTAATGTCTTTTAAAAACTTCCAATTGCTGTTTCATTTCTTTGCAAATGTTCTGATCCATTCACTTTATGGCGACGCATGTCCTCTTATTTCATTCCTGAATTCCATGCGGCTGAGACGCTCACTCTACAGATGACGTCTGTGTGATTTCTCGTTCAGGTTCTGACAAAGGGCCCACTGTGCGCCTCAGTTGCTGTTTCATACATGGCATTAGGAGTGAGGGACTGATGATTGCTCAACTCTTTTTTTAGGTCTTGCCTGAGACAACACATGGTCTTTCGCATGCAGCAATTTTTGGTTTCACTAAAAATTGATCACATGATAGCACCTGTTGGTTTCACTTCGTCTGTGTTTTTGTTTTCTTCCCTATTTTCTTGCCTGTAGCATGGACCAAGTACTGCTTTCTTGATTAGTGTTCTTCCGCGCTGCTTGTGATTAAATTGTATTTTTTTTGTTTTTTTGCTTTTGCTTCCAAGACAACTGAAACCATCAGAGTTAAAGTTTGCGTTTGTGAATGTGAGAAACCAGGACCTGTTTGCAGTGTTCCCCCACTTTTTACCCCATTTTGACTACTAGATGATGGTTTTCTGACTTTGTGCCCTGGGCTCTGCTAACCAAATCCAAGGCCTGTGCTCTGTGTAAAAGGAATATATGACGTTACAACGCAAACATTTACAACAAATGCTTTTACAACGCGGTTATTACATTGCAACTACCAATACGTCGCATGATTTTAAAACGCATGCCATTACAACGCATTTTTAAAAACTACCATCACAACGCATACCATTACAACGCATACCATTACAACGCATAATACTTTTAGAGTAACAGTAGGGTAAGTGTTGGATACTGTAGGGTTAAAAATTACTATTCCCACTCCAGTGAGTGCAACAGTAGGGAAAGTGCTGGATTGCAGAGGGGTAAAATTACTATTCCCATCTACCCCAAAACCCATTCCCAACCTAAAAAACCCCCCAAAAACACCATTACTTACCTTATAATGCGTTGTAATGGCAGTATTTTAATGGTAAGCATTGTAATGGCATGCGTTGTAGTGACATGCATTGTAATTCATGCGTTGTAATGGCATTCGATGTAAAGGCAGCTGCATTGTAACAGGTGTGTTGTAAAAGCAGTGCGTTGTAATGACTGCATTGTAATGGATGTTTCCCGTGTAAAAGGCACCTGGTAACTAGGTATAATTACAATTGGTACTGACAACTTAACTGTAAGACTGTAGTATATGGTAGGGCATGTAGGTTTAGAGGCCCAGTAGACTTAATGCACTGAAGTCTGCACTGTTGTGCTGTCTGGTGTAATTGTAAAGCCAGCCCTTTTTTGCAGGCTGCTTTCAAATTTAAATTATATGCAAATTCGACTTTCGAATTAAACGTATTTCCAAAGTCTCAAACTACCTTATATTTCATGTAAGTCACCCCTAAGATCTCTCCGATGTGCCAGGGATGGGGGGCCTTGTAACTATAGGCAGGGACATTATAAAAGATGTTTTGTAAGCCCTCGTGGGGGAAAACTGTAAACTTCATTTTCCCCCCATTGTAGCCTATTGGCTCTATAGGCTAACATAAGAATACTTTAATAAAGTATAACTATTGATAACAGTGAGCTAAAAATATACTTCATGGTATCAAAATGATAGTTAGAATAAATCCAACAATTTGCCACTGTTAGATTTATTATAATTATCACAGAAAAGAAGTTATAGGATTAGCTTTTCTGGTGAGCCAAAATTCAGCCGCCCTTCTCTGATTCGCCAGCCTCTGCCAGGCTGAGCCAAGCTGTCTTAATGAGGTGTGAAGTTGCCTGAGGGAATGACAGGACAGGACACAGGCTCACCCCTACATCCTGCCAACCCAGCCAGGCTAGAGCCCCAGTAATTAGATTAGGTATAGGGGCTGGAAGGGGATTGTTAGGGAAACTTAGTCACACCAGAGGGATGACTTAGCCAGATCTTAAACTCCTAGAGAGAGTTTCTCCATTTTGGACTTTGGAAGAATAGTGCTTTCTGGGCCAAGAATATGCCACACTTTGAAGGAAGTGTCCATACCTGAGGTTGGCATTTTGCACCCCATTGGTCAATGGTGCCCCCTACTTGTGCTCAGGAGCCCTGGATAAAAATGGAAGAGCTGCCCAGCAACTCAGATCCCTGCCTGAAACTACAAGGAGAAAAATAACTATCCTGCTGGTTCCCTGGCCTGCACCCCGAAGGATTGCACTCTGAATGACTGCACCTGCTGCACACTTGGAACTACAGCCCTAAGGACTTTGCCTTGCTTCAAGAAGTGAAGGAGTGGACTCCCTGAAAGCAACAGGTTAAAAGAGCTCCACCTGCATCAGGTCCAGCTCCACCAAAAAGAACCCACCTGGAACACGTCCAGGGGACTTTTAGGGAGTTGGCAAGGTGCAATCTGGGGAAACATAGTCCCAACATCCCAAGGACCATCTCAGAGTTTCTAGACCCTTGGATTTATGTTGTGGACACTTAGGAATCTGAAAAGGACCTTCTGAAAGAAGATCCAAAAGTTTGTAGAAGATTGGAGACATTTTTGGTAAAAATATCTATAAGGTGATCTACCCATCGACGAGAGTCAAGCTGCAGATGTTGAACCACGACCTGGTCTGGAGTTCAGGTTTGTGCTGCTGAAAAGCTCTGGAGCTCAAGACTTCCAGGATTTCACCGAGGCCTCATGCTGAACCAAGCCGCCAACGTCAACTTGACATCGAGCCAGAAGAGTAACCTTGCTCGACGTCAAGAGATAAAGCTCCAAAAATGAGACTAAGAAAGAAGGTAAAAACTTGACTGGGGCCTACCGCTCAACGTTTCCGACCTCCACTCAATTGCGGTCTGCCTGAAATGTTGGCTTTGTCCCGGTCTAGCGGGACCAGATGTCCCAAGTTGGTGCCTTCTGTTTTTAAACACTAGAAAGTGTTTATTTATTTAAAATTCATATCTCCAGTTCCCTAGATTTTGTCATTTTGGTGTCATTTTAGTCACAAAAATATTTCCTATTTTTGTAAACTGGTCTTGGATTTTTATTGTGTGTTGTGTCTTAATTATTTAATGTATAGGTGTTTTTAAATGCTTTACACACCTGTCTCCTAAGTTAGGCCTTCCTACTTGTTGCCAGGTACCAAGGGTTGAGAAAGGGAATAATTTACTGAGACCTTGACTGGACTTTCTATTGTCATTGTGGCCTTATTACTAGTGGTAGGTCTCTACTTACAGCTACTGATAAACCACCTTCTGACATTTGGTGTTCAGCAGTGAGGACCGTACTTGTTTAACACACCATACAGTATTTAAGGGATTTTGTAAAAGTTGAACTACACTGCTTTTAATGTATTTTTTATTTTTCTAAATTGTTCTATCTCTGATTTGAAAAGTTTTTTTTAAGTGACCCAAAACTAGGGATACCGTGGAGCTTGATCTGGCTAACCTGTCCAAACTCCGGGTAGCTGAACTTAGGATATAGTGCAGGTCCAGGGGGCAACCTAATGCTAATGAGATTAGAAAGGCAGAACCGATTAGGTCCCCTAAGGCTTGGATGGAGACAGCTACAGAGAGTGAAGGGGAGGGGAACAATGGTCCCTCCAACCACCTCCAGGAGGTGGATAATGACAACCTGTACATTTCTTCCAGGACCAGGTTCATACTTCCAGCTAGGGGAGGGAGGTGAGGCTCCCCCACAGAGGAACCAGAGCTGTCCCTTGCAGAGACAGCTTGAGGTTCAGTTAGCATCCATAGGATTAGAGAAGGAGATGCTGGAAGTAGATAAGAATAAGTGGGCATGGGAGGAAGAGAGAAGAAATGGTGGCAGAGAAAATGAAGAAGATGCTGAGATGTCGATAAGTGGTGGGTTTGATCCCAGGCATCCCAAGGGTATAGTTTCAATGTATGAAGGGGGGGACGACATAGACAAATGGCTGACTGCATTTGAAAGGGCCCTTAAGATGAGGAGGGTCCACTCCACAATCTGGGGTTCACTCCTGTGGGAGTTGATCCCAGCAACTGAAAGGGGATAGGCTCCTGATTGTTGTAGGGGATGTGGAAGAATCCTACCCACACTTGAAGAAATGCTTAGTCAGGAAATTTGGTCTGACCCCAGAGCAGTACAGGGTGAAGTTCAGGGACACCCAGAAGGTACACTCACAGTCCTGGGTGGACTTTGTAGATATCTCAGTGAAGGCACTAGAGGGCTGTATTCAAGGTAACCAGGTGAGTACTTATGAGGGGCTGTAAAATTTAATTCTTAAAGAGCACATCCTGACTCATTGTGTATAAGAGAAGTTACACCAGTATCTAGTGGACTCTAAGCTGTCTGGTCCCAGCGAACTGAGGGAGACAACTGATGAGTGGGTGAGAACTCGGGTTTTCAATCAGCACCAGGAGGGAGACTACATAAAGAGGGGGTTAGGCCAACAAAAACCTAAGGAGGGAGGTGGTAAGCCCACCACAGAGACTCCCGCAATACCCTGGAACCATAAAAAGCAGAAGAGGCAATCCCAATCCCAACTCTGATAAGCAGAGGCAGGGGGACCCAGGGTTAAAACGATACTTGGACAACAGGGTGTGTTTTGACTGTCAGCAGCCAGGTCACTTCAAGGGTAACCCTGCCTGTTCCAAGAAGGTGGATAGCACTGGGATGACCAGTGTAGCCCTAGGGGAGGACTCCTCAGATGAGGAGGCCCTCACAGCATTGTGCTGGGAGTCAAGTCCAGATGGTAAGCTGGTGATCCCTGAGGAAGGGGGTAGGCATTTCCACTCCATTCAGGTGAATGTGATCCATACCACTGGCCCAAGAGACACATGTGCCAGTCACACCATAGTGAGTGACAGGTTGGTGTCACCAGATCAGTATATGCCAGGAGAGACAAAAGGAGAAAGGGTAGTCTCAGGTGAGGTCACAACCAAATCTGTAGCCATAGTGCCCCAAGAGGGGGAGGGTACCCTTATCTGGTATAAGGTGGTAGTCAGTGCTGATCTCCCCTTGCATTGTATCCTAGGCAATGACCTCCCAGAGGTTAGTCTGATCCAAGTGGTGCAGCCGCCTAGGGCACCCCACAAACCAACGATCCTGGGGATCCAGTCCCTACAGTTAGGAAACTAGGTGTCCCAAAAGAAAGGGAAAAGAAGAGGAAAGGTAAGTCACTGTTAAAGAGAGTTCCAGTGAGCCAAGGGTCTTCTGTCCGAACCCAAAGTTGGCACTGGTGAGGCTTCACATGATCACAAGGAAGTCCTGAGTAGTTTGGCAGCTGTCAAACAGCACGGTGTTGCCCCTACACTGACAGAAGGGAGATTGGATGAAGGGTGTCTGCCAGAGGATGTGGTAGCACCCCTCTCTAAACAGCAGAAGAGGTTTCAAGAACCCAAGGTTCCCCCTAAAGTAGCTCAACCACCTGTCAGTGTAGAGTTTAGGGTGTGGCTCTGGATTCTGTCAGCTGTCAGTAGCCTCTGCTGGGTGCTGGCCTTCATGGCAGCACTGTACATGGCATGGGAGACAGACAACATGGCCAAAAGTAAGATAGACCTCTGACGTTGTTGGTCATGGCGGGGTTCCTCAAGTGTTGGGTAACCTCTGTAGGTAAGCCAGGTGTTGCCTGGACAGATCTAGGGATAGAGGAGGTGGGCACCTCACTACCCAAACTAACAAGCATTTACAATGCAATAGGTCTCGCATTTACGTGAGTTTGAGCTATTGACATTGCAAATGACAATGCCTTTTATTTTTGTTTTCGTTTTTTAAACATAAATAAAAGGCATTGTCATTTACAATGCCAATAGCTTAAACTCGTGTAAATGCGAGACCTATTACATTGCAAATGCTTGTATTAGGATACTTCAGTTGTATATAATGTTTTCTAGGTTATATATAAAGTGACAAATGGTTATAACACCTTTTTAATTATTACTTATAACTTTTAAAAATGCTGCGCAACATTCACAATGCTCTGCAACACATATTAAAAACGTTAACAAAGCCAATAGCTCTCTCTAAACACTTATAAGGCCCCAAAGGCGAGACCTATTGGCTATGCCAATGCTTGTTTATTATTATTTCCAGTGCATGGAGTGTGTCTTGTTTTATTTTATGGTTCTTCCGTTTATATGCCGCTACTCCAGCTGGTGGTGTAAAATGTCACAAGTAAAAATACAGTGAGAGCTCCCACATAGCCTGGCCCTGTGTGTGTATATTTAGTCGCCCAAGATGGCATGTGTTTGATCAGACACTGCGCCGGTGGCTAGTGTGAGGCGGCTTGTGGCCTACTTTCCCGCGTAGACTTGACGCATATTATTTACCCCTGAAAGGCCCTGTTTCGTGTGCCGCTGAGGGAGAGGAAGGCCCGTTTGACAGGAGGACAAAGGTCCGCCTTGGGTGAGTGTTTTGTGCGCATGTGTGAGTTTGTGTCAAACGGTGCATGCCAGTTTGCATCTGTGCGTGTTTGTGCGCGTGGCTCTGCGTGTGCCTCTGTGTTTGCGCTAAGGGTATATACATGTTTTTGGGTGTATGCGTGCATGTGTGTTTGTGTGCTGAGCGTGTGTGTGTATGCGTGTCTGTGCTTGTGCTTATGTCTTCGTGTGCTTGGTTGTCATCCGTTCCTTCTTATGCACCTTTTCCTGTAACCTCTGTACGTTATTGATGTTCGAGACAGCGGGTCAGCTAATAACCTCATGCAAAGACATAGAACTGCGAAGATAACCCGGGGGTGTGGCGGTGACGTCATGGGATTCTAACCACCGGGTTGAAAATGGGATCTTGACCACCCGCAGCGCCACTCTTTGATGCAGTGCGAGTCCAGCTGCTTGCAGAATCCGTGCATTTTAAGAGGCGACTGGGCGGTGCTGTAGGAGGGCCACCATCCTTTCCCGAGCACCAAGCAGAGAGGGTATTCCGGCCCTGGAAAGGCTCGGTGCATCGAAGCCGCCTCCTCAGGGATAGGAAGCGCTAGATACAAATACAATTTCTTGCAAGCGCCTACTTAGATAAGACGTCTTCTAGTAGCGCTCTGGGGCAATATTCAAATGGGAAGGGGTGTTGGCATTATTAACTAAGCATATTTACTTAGGGGGGGTGTGGCGTAACAGTCGGAGCTGCTGACTTTGGCGCGGCGTCTGCTCAATATCCTGCTCAACATCCAGTGTCACACACGCTCACTACAGACTCTTGAATATTCACTGTGAGCATGCACTCACAATGGGCTCTTTGATGGTCTTTGTGTGATTACACATTCATTAAGTATTTGCAGATGCTCAGCTTGTCAATAGACACTCACTGCATGCCCTTGTATGTTGAGTGTGAACAAACACTCGTAGGTGCCCCTAGACGATCAGCGTGAACGCACAGTCACTACAGACTCGTGGGTGTGCAGGGTGTGAGCTCATGTTTTGGCTCAGGAGGCTCTCGGGTGATAGTGTGACCTCATGCTAGTGGAAACACGGATTTTTAATGTATGAGCGCACACTCTGAGGACAATGGGATGTCAATGTGTGTGAACACACTCTTTAACAACAGTAAATATATTAGTGTTTGTGCACCCAGCAATGACTCCGGGGGGATGTATGTATGCAGTGCTCACCCACAGAGGATTTGGGGATGTTTTGTGTAAGAGCACGCACACGTGACCGCCAAAGAGAAGTTCAGGTGTGAAAGCCATGATTCAGGGCGAGGGGAGGACGCACACATGAAGGGCATTGGGCTGCTGACTGTGTTAGTACACACTCTCCGTGGTAGTTGTGAACTCACCGACTCCTAAATTACACCAGGATGAGCATTCACTCTCGAGACCCAAGGATAGCACTCATACAACCGCACTCTCAGGGCAGAGGGTTCCGTGCAAGTCACAGATGCTGGGTGGGGTTCACCCTCTTGTGAACAAAGGAATTATGATGAGCGTATACTCATAAAGAATCATTCCTGGATGCAAAGTGAGTGAGAACAGCCTCATAGACAACCCCGGAACGCAGGTGTATGCACAATCAGTCTAGAACTAATGATGGGGGAGGGGAGTACCCCTAGACTCCACCTGTGTCGGCACACATCATTGAACCCCCAAGAACGCTTGGCGTGTGTTCTCACACTCATGCAAGACGTATGTATATGCATTTATTAAATATCTCTGGATACCACCTAGGGAGTACATTCTCCCGAACAATCCAAGGAACTCATGAAAAACCCAAGATGTGTGGTTTCTGGTGCAGGCTCTTCTGTAACCAGGGATGGCGAGTGTGTGCCTGCCTGAATCCAAGGCTAGAGCCTATTTGGTGTTAGCCAATGAACGGCTTGCTTCTTCTACCGCCCTGCGGCTGCAACAGATGAACAGTTTAATGCACGCTGTCTAATACTCACGCTATCGCGTAATTGCTGCTTTCCTCCCATTTCTAAAAGTATTTGGGGTGGCGACTTGAAAGAATGCTCTATACAATTATGACAGGTCACGTACTCCGCCTGTGCAGGCACACACTTGTTAACAGTCCGAAGGCGGCATGCTGTAAGTGCACACACTCGTGAAACGCCAGTGTTGGAGGCGTGTTAAAGGATGCTATTGTCTGAACCAGACAGAACGCCATCTGCTTGAGTGGATGCTCGTGAACAACCTTGGTGCACCAGGTGTGTGGGTCTGTGTGATGTATGTGTGTGCGTGCGCGTGCCAACAACATAGTAATGCAGGGACTGTGTGCAAAGATTTCTGTGCAACCCAGGGAAAGGCAGATGCATGTGCACGGACAAGAATGGCATTCTAGATGCGTGTTTGTGTGCGTGAGCACTGAGCACACAACTCACTCCTCACTGAAGGTGCCAGATGTCCCCTGCTGGAGGTCGGTGGTGCAGCTTCACACTACAGTAGCGTTGTTTGAACAGACGCGGTCCATCTCCGATGCTGGTGTGCTGGCCCGCTCTAAAGGGTTTCCTTTGCACGAGTAGCGCGGCACTACACTGTGTACCTTAAATACTTTACAACTTCGACTGTCAGAAGACATTCATCATGTGTGGCACGTATTCGGAATAATTTGCCAATAATTACAATGTTCTTGCCAATGTTTTATGATTAATAACCGCCTCCGCCCCTCCCCCACACACAATTACTTTCACAGACGCGCGTATTTAAAATAGAAAAACATTTTTTTTACAAGCGAACCTGCAGCAGTTACTCGGAGCGGAACCCACTGTGTTGCAATATGGTCTTAACAAAGGCATGTGTGTGTGCAGCGGGAATTACTTCCAGAAGGCACCCCCTGTCATGCGCAAAAATTGTACTCTCGGGAATGTGCTTAGAACAGAAACGCATTCCAGTAGGAGTGAGGCGCTAGAGTGTGGAATGATGTCATTATCAAACGTCCTGTGAGGTGGTTGTAGAGGGGAAGGCTTGCACTGCTATTGGGGAAATGACGCTCGCCAGGCATCTGCTGTTTATTTTTGCATCGCGCTTTCACTTTAAAGTGAAAGCGAGATGCAAAAATAAACAAGCGGCGCCATGTCTCCTTTTTTGTCCGGCCCAATCAGAGAGCCGGACTGGCGCGTGCAAGGCAGCGTGATGAAGCTTCTGATAAGAAACTTCGTCACAACAGCGGTAATGCAGGCGATCCAGTCCGGATGGGCCGGGCAAAAAAGCCAAAAGGAGGCACCCTAGAAACCCATATTCCCAATGGCAGCCCACCGTTTAACATAAACGGTGATGCGAGCCAATGGGAATAAGGGGCGGGGCTTCAAGCCCTTTTCACAAAGTACTCATCTGCAATAAATCTCGCGAGGCGAGCAGCGCATGTGCTGCCACGGCACGCGAGACCTAAAAAGGGAGGGAGAAGATGAAATGGCTGTGATGAAGTTCCAGTTCAAATGGGTCCTGTTAATGTAGAGATGGGTCAGCTTCTCAGAGGGAGTGGCCTTGGCTGGAGGATGTAAGTTGTAGTAGGCCCTGCAATTGCACAGCCTGGTTTCTTCATTTTCGTCTTCACTTGATAGACCAGGGAAATTCTCCCAGGGTTTGGCTGAGTCTCCTGGGCTATTGTCAGGGAGTGGTGGGGTTTGTGTGAGAAACCAGGACCTGTTTGCAGTGTCCCCCCAATTCTTGCCTACATTTTGACTACTAGATTATGGTTTTCTGATTTTAATTGTGCCCTGGGCTCTGCTAACCAGGCCCAGGGCCTGTGCTCTGTGTAAAAGGTACATGGTAATTAGGTATAATTACAATAGTTATTGATAACCTAACTGTAAGAGCCCAGAATATGGTAGGGCATGTAGGTTTAGAGGCCCAGTATATGTATATATATATATATTTTTTTATTTTTTATTTTTGTTGTGCAAAAACAAGAACCAAAAGAAAGCATAACAAAATCGGGTACAGTCGTACAATGACATTCAGATACTGTCCATATCACAAAGAATCCTACAGCATTATCTCGTAGGGCCACTCGATCCTCCAAGTCTCACCCAACTTCGTGGTAATATCTCATGCTTCGTCCCCTTCTGTCAGGAAACCAGAGAACCAGTACTCATGGTTAGGGATGAAGGAGGAACTCCAAAAAGGCCCGTTAACCATCATCCAGCCCCCCATCGAACCCATAGTATGTCCTCCATTTGCCCCATACCCTGCGGAACTTTTTTGGGCAGCCTCGTGCCTTGTAGATGACTCTTTCTGCTGCCATATACATGTCCATTCCCCCCTTTCACTCTCGGAGTTGGGGTGCCAGTGCCGCTCCCCATGTTCGTGCTACATCCCGTTTCGCCACCACCAGAGCTAGCATAGCGAACGGAGCTGCGGGCGTCCCAAATCTACGTCCCCAGGTATGCCCAGCAGTATGAATTTAGAGTCCATTGGTAGTGTTGTTTCTAGAACTTTGCTCAATTCCCCCAACACCTTCCCCCAGTAGGTCTGTATTTCGGTGCAGTCCCAGAGTGTATGATAGAAATCTCCCTGTTTGTGACCACATCTCTGGCAACTAGGGTCGCTTGCGCTGCCCATACGGTGTAGTCTGGCCCTATCGTAATAGACTCTGTGAAGTATCTTATATTGGATAAGGCAGAGACGAGATTTGATGGCCACTTCCAGAGGATGCATCAAAGCTGCTTCCCAGTCAATGTTTTCGAGTGTACCTAAGTTCATTTCCCAGGTCTCCCGCAGTCTACCCAACCTGTCTGGTGCATTATTATTCAAGGTGCGGTATGTGAGTGATACTGCCTTAGTAAGCAGCTGTTCCTGCAGCAGACGTCCCTCCAGTGGTGCATATTCTGGCAGCGAGGAGGATAGAGAGCTCTCCGCCTGCCATGCATTTTGCAATTGCACATACTTAAAAAACTGGGATGTGTGCAACCCGAAATCTGTCTGCAACATGTGGAAACTTTTAAGTTTCCAATTAGCTACAATGTCCCCTATGACAGATATGCCTATGGCGTCCCACCCCGTGAAGCCCCTCAGCTTATGGATTTCTTTTAACCAGGGACAATTCCAGAGTGGTGTCTGTTTAGTGGGTTTGCGAGCCCAACCCAGTGCCATCGATGCTCTATCCCATACTTCCAATGAGACTTGGGTAGCTGGGAGAAGTCGTCCCCTCCCCCGTCCCCAATAAAGATAATACATACAAGTACGATTCGCCATAGTGTCCCTTTCCAGCCTATAGGTGGGGTGGTCTGCAACGGCGTGTATCCAGTCATTCACCGGAGTTAGATGTTCTGCCCAATAGTAAGCCTCTATGTCTTGCAGCAAGATCCCCCCCATTGTACTGATTACGGTGTAGTGTCGTCAGAACGATCCTTGGTTGTTTCCCGAGCCATAGAAGGGAGCGCAGTTCCGCATCCACAGCGCGGAAGGTTTGTCGCGGGAGGGGGGGAAGTACTCATTCTGAAGTGCGTAAAGAAAGCGAGGCAAGGTGATCATCTTAAACAGGGCAGCTCTGCCCAGAATTGTGAGGGGTAGGGATTTCCATCTCTGCGCGTCTTCTGCAAAATTGGTTATCACCCGTTGGATGTTTCTCTGGTATGAGAGCCTCGTATCTGTGGTGAGGTAAATCCCCAGGTAGGTGAACCCGGTGTGAGCTATCTGGAGGGCCCCAGGGAGAGTGGGCCAGACGTCCAGAGCACGTCGACTGTAAATGACCGACTTGTGCCAGTTTATGGTGTAACCTGAGTAGGTCCCGTACACATCCATGACATCGAATAAGGTGGGAATCGTGGGGTGAGTGATATAGAGCAAAATGTAATCCGCGTAAAGTGAGATCTTTTCTTCCCCAGTATCCGTTGGTGTGATTCGGAACCCCTGAATCTCCGGACAGTGCCTGATCCTACAGGCCACTGTCTCGATCGTGAGGGCGAAGAGCAATGGGGAAAGAGGACAGCCCTGTTGGGTGCCTCGTCTGATGGGGAAGTCTCCGGAGAGCTGACCATTGACCTTAACCCTTGCCCTGCGGTCACTATACAGGAGACCCACCCAGTGCCGAAACCGTGGGCCGATGCCAAATTTGACCAGGGTAGCCTCCAAAAAGGGCCAATGTACCGCGTCAAACGCCTTTTCTGCATCCAAAGATAGGAGCAAATGGGGGTCTCCTCTGTCCTGGACCTCCATGAGCCAATTATGGGTCTGTCGCAGATTTAGTCGGGTCGCCCGTCCGGGCAGGAAACCCGTCTGGTCCTGATGCACCAGAGCAGTGATTACCTGACGGAGCCTCAAGGCAAGGATAGTTGCCAGTATTTTCACCTCTATATTGAGGAGGGATATAGGGCCGTATGAAGCGCAGTCAGTGGGGGGTTTCCCCTGTTTATAGACAGGAATAAACGTGTCCATGCGCAGGTCCAGGGGCAGAATTCCCTCCTGGGACGCATCTTGAAAGAGCTTCAGCAAGTGGGGGCCTAAAAGATCTGCGTACTTCTTATAAAATTCTGCAGGGAGGCCGTTTGGGTCCGGGGCCTTCCCAGGATGCAATCTAGTTATAACCAGTTTGATTTCGTCTATCGTTATATCAGAGTCGAGCCCCTCTGTATCATCCTCGCCTAATAGCGGGGTATGAATGTCCGCTAGGTAGTCTGTTATGTCTGGCAGCGCCCTCAGGTTCCGGGCTTCGTAAAAGTGTTGATAGTAGGACGCGAACGCCTGCACTATCTGCATATCGCGCATCTGGGATATTCCTTGGGGGTCCACCACACTCGTCACCCATCGAGCCTCTACCTCTTTGCGGCTAAGCCATGCTAGGAGCTTGCCCGACTTGTCCCCCATGTCATACAGCCTATGCAGAGTCACCTGGGCCTGTGCCTTAGCCTCTTGCGTGGCCAGAGCCCTGTAGCGATGCTGTACATCCATTAACTGTCTCAGAGCCTGAGGGTCTCTCTGCGTGAGGTGCCATCTTTCTAGGGTGAGAAGTTGGGACTCTAGTGTGGCAAGTTCTTCCTGAGCCTTCCTCTTTTCCCAGGCTATCCGGTTCTGGGCCCTGTCCCATAATACTGTTTTATATGCTTCCCAGATTATCACTCCAGACTGCACCGAACCCAAGTTTTCTGCAAAGAAGACTTTCGTGTCTGCGTGGAGGCACAGGAGCACCTCCTTGTTCTGTAGGTCTCATGCCGACAGTCTCCAGCCCCCCCCTTCCAGTACGGGCCCTCTCACCCACTCGAACATATAAAGGCGAATGGTCTGACAAGCCCCGGGCCATGTACGCCGCCTCATAGATGTCCTGGGTGGCACCCTGTGGGAGAAACACGTAATCCAACCGCGAGTGGACCTTGTAAGCTCCAGAATAGTACGAGTACCCTCGATCTCCCGGATGCAAGTGTCTCCATACATCCACCAAGCCCAGCGTGTCGGCAAGGCGGGCCAATCGTGTAACCGGGGGCGGATGTACTTGTTCGCCGGTCTGTATGAACGTGCATTACGTCATTATAGTCCCCCCGATGATGTGCGTCAATCCCTGTGTCCCCAGTAGTATATCTGTCACCCAGTGTAGAGTCCTGGTCTGCATTTTCGGTGGGGCATAAACCGATAAGATGGGGACATTCCTCCTACCCCATGCCCCTGACACTCCCACATAGGTACCCTGGGGGTCTATCCATGTATGCTTTACCGTGAAGGGTGGTGACTTTTTAATCAGGATGGCGGCGACTCTAGAGCCGGAGGTGTATCCTGCATGTGCCAGGACAGTATACCCCCCCGGGCAAGGAACCCACATTTCGTGCCTTTAAGTTGGGTCTCCTGCAGAAGCACCACATCCGGGTGGGTGCGTTTTATGAAGGACGACGCCAGCCCCCTTTTAATTTTGTCACCCAGGCCGTTAACATTCCAAGTAAGCACCGTGAAGGGGCCATCTTCCGGACCCAACATGACAGGCTTGGGTATAGTAGTGGGGCGGACATGCATGTGCGGTGAGATGATGCCCTGTATGGGGATTTTGGTGGAGGCCATACGCTCCACCCAATCTGCGTCTGTACCTTAACGAAAGCATAATGAACCAAAGAAACTATACAACTGGTTGAAACCCCTTGCACTCTTCCCCCAACCACACCTCCCCCCTCCCCCAGTGACACACCCTCTGCCAAGCAGTCGAGGTTGCGCATAAGGGTGGTAGAGGTCTGTTGCCCACCCCGGTCCCAAGCTTATGCTACAAGTTCAAACTCCTGCAGCACCCCAAAGAACCCCAAGAACAGATCAAACCAAAGAAGGAGAGAGACAAAGCAAAGACGAAGAACGGAAGATACCAGAAGGGGGAGGGAGGGTAGGACAGAAAGGGGGGAAAAAAGCAGAAAGAGAAAGGGCTGTCCAATGCCCAAGTCTGTGGCCAATCCTGGCCTGTCGCCTGCGATGAGACGTAGCTCTTCAGGTGCTCTGCAGGACTAGTAGAGAATGTGTCAGGGGCGAAGGTCCAATCAACAGACTCCGCCGTCATTATTCTGATTCCACGGCAAGTCTCTAAGGCTCATCAGTCAAGAATGCGAGTCAGGGGGTCCCCCTGTGATGCCAGAGTTTCTGCTGCTGCGTCCTGCTCCATTGCCACTATTTCAGCAACCAAGGGATGTAGAGAGGGTTCATCCTCTCCCTCCTCACCGGACGTGCTGTCTCTTGTGTCCGTTTCTGTGCCAGGTTCTCGGCGGCCAGGAAGGCGGAGGGTGCGGAAGCCCGCTGACAGGCGGGAATCTAAGGAGTGTCCACTTTGTCGTCGGACCCTGCCACTGCCCCGTGTTGCATATGGCGTTGCCCCCTGTATACGGTCTCTCCGGTTTCCCCAGGATCTCAGTGTTCTTTGGGAACCAGAGGGCTTAGATTTGTCCCTCGCCGGTGTCTGACCGCGGGGAGACGGGGTCTAGCCGCCTCATTACAGGCCTTTCCTCAATCCAGTGCCACGCCTCCTCCGGTGTTTGGAAGAAATGTGTCTTCCCCATGAAGAGGACCTTCAGTTTTGCGGGAAATAGAAGCATGTACTGAATCTGACGCTCCCTGAGTTTCGCCTTTACAGTCTCAAAAGTGCGCCTTTGCTTCTGGACCTCCCTGCTGTAGTCCGGGAAGATCATTATGCAGGTGTTCTCGTGCCTTATCTCTCCAAGCTTCCTTGCCTCTCGAAGGATCATGTCCCTATCTAGGAAGTTCAGAAAACGGGCTATGATGGGATGCGGTTGCGCTCCCGGGGGAGGTCGCGCCAACAGTGCCCTGTGCGCCTTTTGTATGACGAAGCAGGCAGAGAATTTATCTGTTGGGAATGTGCGCTGGAGCCAGGAGTGGAGGAAGGCAGGCACGTTTGATCCCTCAGTGCCTTCCCTAAAACCCACAAAGCGAAGGTTGTTGTGCCTTGCCCTGTTTTCCGCGTCATCAATGCGCCACTGAAGGTCTTTGTTCGAGGACTGAAGCTCCGCCATGTCTTTACGGAGATCCTGGAGGAAGTCCTCCGCCTCGCCCAGTCTGGTCTTCGATTCCGTGACTCTGGCCACCAGGTTGCGTAGATCCTACCTCAGGAGCATCCCCTCCGTGCCTACCTCTCCTATCTTCCCCTCCAATGCTGTCCTGGAGTACTGGATCGCCTGCAGGAGAGTGTCCGTGTCGGCACGGGTGGTCGGTCGTTCCTCCGGGGGGGGTGGGGTAATCACTTTTGTGTAACGGTCCATTTTCCCCTGGCGCGGTGGCTTTGGGTCTTTGTCTTTGCCCATGTTCAGGGATGCAGGTGTGGGTCACAAGGGGCACAGTGCCAGGGCCAGGACCAAGCACTCAAGCGGAGGAGGTGGGGCTGAGCTCCTCACGCCCCCCCGGTGGACAGTTCCCAGGCGTAACTCCAGGCCATGGAGCGTCGCAGCATCCCCACCGTGCGCAGTCCGGTTTCGCTCGAGTAGTATGGGCCCCCTTCAGACAATCAGTGATCTAGGGCCTGCGGCTGAGGAGGAAAGCAAGGGGCCATCCACTTCATCACCTCAACAGGGACAAAAGGGGTTCCGGGCCGGTCAGGGCCGTCCAGGACCAGCAGAGACACCAACAGACAGTTGCAGGGTGGTTAAAAAGTGGGGCGGGGGCTCCACTCCAGCGGGGCACTGCACCCACGTCCGGCGGCCCCCTCCCACTATGGCAGATCGAAGGGGGACGTTAAAGGCCACCCACCTGCTCAAACGCGGCCAAAGGCCCCGCCAGTCCCACTCGTCGTAATCACCAGGCCAGCGGCGGCTCAATGTTCTTAAAGCCCGTTCCGGGCCTCCCCCGGCGTTGTTTCAGAGGGGACCGGGGGCACAGACACAAGGTGCGGGGAGTTCGCCGCAAGGGCGCAGCCGCCCGGGACTCCACAGCAGTCTGCTGAACAGGGCCGGTCCACCGATCAAAGCCCCACACCAGCGGGGGCCCCCAGGATGCACCACCGGGCGGCGCCCCACAACCGCCCGGCTCACCTGGGATCACGGCTCCGCGTCGCGCCCGTCTGCCTCCAGCGCAGTCCGCAGGTCTCGCAGCAGCAGGGCGCACCTCCCTCGTCCCGCCTGCAACAGGGAGCCCCTCATCCAAGGCGCGCCGCAGCGAGATCGGATCAGGGCGGATCCAGTGCGGGGCATCCACGGCGGACCCCCCTCCAGGGGCAGGGGGCACGAGGGGCACGGAGGCCGACTGTCCTCCCGATCGCCTCCCAGGGGCCCAGCTTCTCGGCGACGCAGCTCTGGATCAGAGGGCTAGCCGGGCTGCCGCAGCCTCAGGTCGGCACCATTGTGTCAGGGTGGGTGCAGAGTCGTCCTGGGGCCTGTAGTGGTGGTGCGGAGGCTAGTAGCCCTCCCAAAGTCCCTCAAAAGTGTGGCCGGGGTGTCCACATTCCCTGAAGGTCAAAAACAAATGTTGTCCGAGCCTTCGGACTACCGGATTCTTCGTCGGATGGAGCTTTCAGCCGGAGCTCGGCGAAAGCACGTCCTACACGGCCATGTTGTTGGCCACGCCCCAGAGGCCCAGTAGATTTAATGCAATAAAGTGTGCACTGCTGTGCTGCCTGCTGTGATTTTAAAGGCAGCCCTGCTTTGCAGGCTGCTTTTGAAATCGAAATTATATGCAAATTCGACTTTGGAATTAAAGGTGCTTCCAAAGTCTTAAACTACCTTAGCTTTACATATAAACCACCCTTCAGGTATCCCCTAGGTGCCCCAGGGGTAGGATACCTTGTAACTATAAGCATGGACATTATAAAAGATGTTTTATAAGCCCTGGTGGGGGCAAACTGACAATTTCATTTTTCCCCATTGTAGCATATTGGCTTCATAGGCTAACATGGGAATACTTTAATAAAGTATAACTATTGATAGCAGTGAGATAACAATATACTTCAAGGTATCAAAATGATAGTTAGAATAAATCCAACAGCTTGCCACTGTTAGATTTATTATAACTATCACAGAAAATAAGTTATAGAACTTGCCTTTCTGATGAGCCAAAATCCAGCAGCCCTTCTCTGATTGGCCTGCCTCTGCCAGGCTGAGCCAAGCTGTCTTAATGAGGTGTGAAGTGGCCTGAGCTGAGGCAAAGGAAGCCTCTGATGGAAGGAGAACTGCAGCTGCATAGCAAAAGGAAGCATGGGGGTGGAGTAGCCAAACTGGTCTTCAAAGAGGGAATGACAGGACAGGACACAGGCTCACCCCCACATCCTGCCACCCAAGCCAGGCAGGATCCCCAGTAATTAGATTAGCAGAGGAGCTGGAAGGGGAGTGTTATGGAAACTTAGCCAAGCCAGTAGGATGGCTTAGCCAGATCTTAACCTCTTGGAGAGAGTTTCTCCATTTTGGATTTTGTACGAATAGTGATTTCTTGGTCAAGAATATGCCACACTTAGGAGGAAGTTGTCATATCTGAGGGTTGCACCCTGCACCCCATTGGTCAGGGGTGCCCCCCTACCTGTCACCTAGGAGCACTGGATAAAAATTTGAGAGCTGCCAAGCAACTCAGAGCCTTGCCTGAAACTACAAGGAGAAGGACTGCCCTGTAGGATCCCAGGCCTGCACCCTAAAGGATTGCACTCTAAATGACTGCAAAACAAAAAACCCTCCATGACTGCACATGCTGCACACTACAGCCCTATGGAATTTGCCTTGCTTCAAGACGCGAAGGAGTGGATTCCCTGAAAGCAACCGTTTAAAAGAGCTCCACCAGCATTAGCTCCATCAAGAAGAACCCAGCTGGAAGGCATCCAAGCAACTTTTAAGGAGTTGGCCAGGAGTATTCTGAGAAATGTAGTCCCAACATACTAAGGACCATCTTAGAACTTCTCTACCCTTTGTTTTGTGTTGTGGGCACTTTGGAATCCTAAAAGGACCTTCTGGAAGAAGATCCATGAAGTTTGTAACGGATTGGAAAATTTGGGTAAAAATATCCATAAGGTGACCAACCCGTTGGCGAGAGGCAAGCCGCCTACTTCAAACCAGGATCTCTTGAGCTCTGGAGCTCAAGACTTCAAGAATTTCACTGAGGCCTCCCACTGAACAAAGTCACCTGCATCAACTCTAAACATGGCCTGAAGAGGAGCCCTGCTTTACGTCGAGAGAAAAAGCTCCAAAAAAGTGACTGTCAGAAGGTAAAAACGTAACCTGGTCCTACAGCTCATTGTATCTTACCCACGCTCCATCGCGACCTGCCTGAAACTTTGACTTTGTGCCACTCTGGTGTTACCAGATGTCCCAAGTTGGCGCTTTCTGCTTTTAGGCACTAGAAAGTGTTTATTCTTTAATAATGTATATCTCTGTTTCCCTACATTTTGTCTTTTTGGTGTCATTTTAATCATAAAAGTATTTCCTATTTTTACAAATTGGTATTGGATTTTGATTGTGTGTTGTGTCATACTTATTTAATGTACTGGTGTTCTTAAATGCTTTACACACCTGTCTCCTAAGTTAATTCTGCCTGCTCGTTGCCAGCTATCAATGGTTGAGCAACGGAATGATTTATTGTGACCATGACTGGACCTTATATTGTGTGTGTGGCCTTATTACTAGTTGTAGGTCCCTACCTACACCTACTAATAAACCCCCTTCCAACAGCGAGTATTTCCTTTGGTATGTGGCCAATTTCTGAAAAGTACATTTTGTCCGCCTGTCGCCTTTTTTTATGATGAAACTCTAAATATACTTCCTCCATTTAAGACTGTTGCCATACAGTATATGGTTTTCTGAATTACCATTTGCCACTGTGTCACATTTATTTGTTGGGTTACTTCTTCTATAATTTAGAGGATATTTTAATTAATCTTCAATCACGCGGTGATTTCATAAGGTTTATGTTTAATCTTTACCTCAATCCACCCTTATACTGTAAAACACCCTTCTCTCTCTCTCTACCATAAATTCAACATTACCTCCTTTTACCTCTACTCACCCCTGAGCACTCAATTTACCTTTACCTCCTGTTACTTCTACCCACCCTCAAATCCTACAATCACTCTTACTTCCCTTTAACTCTACCCACCTCAAACACTAAAATCACCCCTTCTCAATGTTCCCTCTAATTATTTTCCGCTGTGTGTGGCAATGAAATGTGTCTATGCACTACAGTCAATGCTATGTGGACCAAAACCATCCATCGGCTCCCTATGCAAGCAAGCACAACATTGCAAGCTACAATCAGTAGCATTTGGCACTCTCAAGATCGGCTTGAAATTCTGTGTTAAACCGTGCAATTTGACCCACATTTAGATACGTCTACTTTTGAGGCAGTTGTTCTAATGTTGTAATGTCACAAACTAAAATGGTCACAACAACAGCCCCATGATGACTTGCATTATTTACGACATGCATGATTTACTCTGATCAGTCTGGTGCAAAATGGTGTATGAGTTTTAGATCAGCGCACATTGTGCAATGCAGATGAATGAGTCAGCCAAAGATGCCTGGTCTCTGCCCACTGCTTCATACCTCCCATGCTTGGTAGTCTGCTGTGCGCCTGGTGTATTGTGTTAGGGACTACCAAATGAACTGTTCAAGGGTCTCAAACACCTCACTCAGGCAAATCCCCAAGGACCCAATAAATGGGTCACTATTTCTGTTGACTAGACTAGCACCTGCACAGACCAAGCCCCAAGAACATAAAAAGATGAATAAAAGACCACCCCTTAGTGGGAGACCCATATCCATGAGAGATCACAAACATCCACTGCCTGCAATAGTCATTTACTACATGAGAAGAACAGCAAAACAGCAATTGTGCAGCTGCTTGAACAATTCGTTTGTTTACAGGCATCTCTCAGAAGACAGGAAAAACTACAGTCATCCAATAATGTGGGAAGGATTTTTTAGCATCTAAATTCCTGTCTCAGGGTGATGTTGCTTCACAAATAATATTTTCTTTATTTGCAATGCAGAGGTTGGAGCAAGAAGATATTCTGTTGGCCCAAAAAGACTGACCCCAGCTCTCATTTGGAATATCACATCTATGCATTCTAATACCTTTTTGCAATTCACTCAGTTTTCATTTGATGAATATTTGCTTAACATCAAATATTTAAACATGTATAGAACTCTTTATTAGGCCTGGGTGTCAAACTCCACTCCGCTCGTGGAGTTTGCAGAATTGGAGCACTCCACAGAGGAGCGTGGAGTTCCTGAATTTTGCCTTCCAGGTGTTATGCAGAGTTTTTTAAATCTGTTTGCATGCTCAAGATTTGTTTTGGCACTCGCTCGAGAGTGCCATGATATTGCCGGGCCTCTAGCAAGCGTGTGCAAGACTTTGCACCCACTCACAAGGCTTTTAGCCGCAATGGTGTCAATGTAGTGCAGATCACAGTCGCAAACGTACAACCCGAGTAGCTTTTGTGCTCAAGAAGCAGCTAAAGAGGTTGTCGAGTAGATTTTCTTCTCCAACTGAGCGCTGAGGTTGTTTTTTTTATGCAAGAAGGTTTTTCTTCTACTTTTTTCCTACAGGAAGGAAGTGCCCCAGAGACTCCAACTTGCTGTTCCTGTCTACCAGGCTCCTCTCTGTGCTTTGTCCATCTCCTGGGCACTTTTCATTTGGATTTGGAGCTGGAAGGGTCACACACCATGTCTGCTGCATATATACCTTTGGATTTAAGGACATTGTATTTGAGATTTCATAAGTAAGTTCAAATACTCTTACATAAGGGTGTTGTTTGTTTGATAGAGGGCATGCTCCAGTATTTGTACTCTTTTTTGATTTTTCAAAGTTATTGTGGTGGGTTGCCTGCATTTTCAGTAGGGGTCTAGTTATTTTTCTGCATTTAATTATTCTTCTATTGTAAAGAAACAATGATGCACAGTTCAGTACATTTTCTCCATGTTTGTTAAATTTGCAATATTGATTTATTTTACTGTGTGACCTAGTCTTCCAAGGGGCCATGCAGTAGGCCCAGGACAGTGTATAGTCATGGGTGCATGAAACAACTGTTTCTGTAGTAAATGTTGTTTTAAAATATTATTTAGGGCTGGGATGGCATTGGATTAAATTGAAAATGTGTGGGGGGTTTTGTACCTCACATTTTGAGTACAATAAAATGTATGTTTGGGGTAATATTTGATGCCTTGGGAGGATGTGCGTTAAATTTAATAGCTCTTTTAATTTTAATTTTTGGCATTGCTGAATTAATGGTTGTGTTTTCTTTAGTGTTACCATGCCTCCTTTGTCTGTCCAGTGTGCGTGTGTGTGTTTGCCATAGGCCACCATTGATTTGTCTTTGTTCTCCATGCAATGCAGGACCATTTTGTGGAGTCTGTGTCCATAGGCCTGAATGTGTTCTCTTTGTTCCACATGCCTCCTTGCTTGCTGCTGTTGTTGTTTGGCCATGTGGCTAGCAGCCATTTTGCCTTAGCCATGTGGCTGGCAGCCATTGTGCCTTAGCCATAGGCATGCATGTGTTCTTTGTTCCCCATGCCTCTGTGCTTGCTGTTGTTTGGCCATATGGCTGGCAGCCATTGTGCCTTAGCCATAGGCATGCATGTGTTCTTTGTTCCCCATGCCTCTGTGCTTGCTGTTGTTGTTTGGCCATATGGCTGGCAACCATTTTGTGCATCCAGCCAGTGTGCCTTTGCCATAAGCATGCAGGTGTTCTTGTTCTTTATGCCTCCTTGCTTGCTGCTGTTGTTTGACCATGTGGCACTGGCTGGCAGCCATTTTGTGCATCCAGCCAGTGTGCCTTTGCCATAGGCTTGCATGGATGGATGTGATATCAGTTTAATAATATGCTTGAGGATCATTGTAGTATGTATAGTAAGAATATGATTTTGATAAACAGTGCTTACATTCATTTTTTGCATTTTTTTATTTAGCACCTCCTTGCCTCACAATAGGCTTCTTCTCATACTCCAATAGAAACATCTGCAATTATTGATTTAAAAAAAAAATGATTTTAGTCTTATCGTTGTATTTATTTTTTAATCTTTTTATTTATGCATTTTTTATTTAAATTAATTTTTCTTTATTCTTTATTTTATTTTTTAAATTTTTTTTAAATTTTGTTTAAATATTTGTTTCATTTGTTTTTTAGTTTTTTGTTTTCAATTTGCCTCAGTCAATCTAGTCATCCATCCACCATAGGTACACAGCCGCGTAACAGCATTCAGTTTTTCAAGTATAATTCCATTTACTCCTGGACACCCTGGCTGTGGTGCACTGCAGACACATCAGCATCATTCATTTTTCTAATGATTTTTTAATTTCCTCTGGACCTTATTGCCTGCCATAGGAGCACACTAACGTCCATTGTTTGAAAGATTATTATTCCATTTACCCTATGTAGTTCCCTGACTTTCCACAGGTGTCTCCTTTAGAATATAAGGACCTAAAGGAGACAGCTCTATATGCATATTGTGCGTTATACAGATGGGGAATGAAATTTTATGGTATGGTGGTGTGGTTTGATTTTAAAGTGGCTATATTATCTAAGTAACCAACAACACTAATATTGCCTTTGTACTAAAATAGCAACAATGCCACGTTTCACTAAACGTTTTTTTTGCTTGTTTGCTTTTAGGTGCACAAGAGAAGAAGAGACATCACCTGCAGTACTGTCAAACAGAAGGCCTGTACAGCGATGTCACACGCCAGTCCTCCGATCACTTCCACTTGTGCAGCTTAGTGCCACTGCCAACTAAGCTTTAAGATGGCTTTAAGAAAGTTGCTGCCAAGAAAGTGGTCAGAGAGAAGAAGCAACTTTCCACCAGTGCCGTGCCAGCCCAACCTTTTTCGGACAATGTTGTGTGCCTGCCGCACAGGCTTCTGGGGAGCAAGCTGGGAACGGCACTCCTGCATCATCAGAACCACCTCAACATAAGCCGAAACCATGTCTGTCAGTGAGGCAGCGACTGCAATCATGGAGAAGCCGATAAGCAGTGATGTTGAATTGTATTTGTCCCTCTCGCAAAGTAGTACCCAATTGTTTCAGGAAACGGAGCAAGGAGGGCAGCAGGCGCAGCCAGCAAAAGTACATCTTCCTGATGTTGGAGCAGAACTGGAGGTCAAGCATCCTGCCGAGCAGGAACCTCCTCTTTTAGAATCATTGGCTCCTAGACCTCCATTAAGGAAAAGGAAGGGTACCACTCAGTCATCTTCTTCAAGCACCACTTCTGATGATGATAATAGGGACACAGCGTGAACCCCACCGGAGTCTGAGAGAGGCCAGGAGAGGCAAGGGAAAAGTTCCAGAAAGCCTTAGAATTATGGAAAGGGATGATGAGGATGATGACAACGACAAGCTAGTCATTGTGGAAGGTGACATAGAGGAGTCCGATATTGCTTTTCAACGTGCTCCAATGGATGAGGCATAGGTAGCACCTCCAGCTCCCATAATTGCAAAGCCCTAGCTGAGACTTGCATTAACCACTACCTTAGTAGAAGTATACATGGCAGAGAGGCAATCGATGGCACGACAACCTTCCTCCAGTTCTTTTTCAGCCTTTAACAGTGGGCCTGTAAAAAAGTACTACTCCCCAGTTTAGGACGTTTTTACGGTCAGCAAAGATATGAAGAGCATTGCAATATGCACCATTTGCCACACGAGTTTTCTCTGAGGTAAGCCTGGTTCACATTATGGTACTGAAGGCCAAACAACTTATATGAAAAAACATCACCCAACCCAGTGAGAGGAGCACCTTAAAAAAATTGCTGAACGTGGTGGTGAAAGTGGGGCAAGCTGGGGAACATTAGCTAGAAAACCAAACGTGGATGGAGGTGATGATGAGGAAGAAGAGGGTGACATCCTTGTGCAAAGCATCCCAGTCCCAAGCAGTGCACCAGCAGAATCACCCTCCTCAGTGACTTCACAATGGCACAAAACTCGGAGTCAGATGGAGACACCACGGCATACAGTGACTGCCCGCCACGACGAACACGGAGTCTACAACCACCTACTTCTCAAAATTTGCCTGCGTCAGTGGCCCCAGAAAAGAAGAAAGAAAGACAGGCTACTATTATGAGCATTTTAAGTAGACCACAACCACCTAACGGCATGCTTGTACAATGCGAAACTGGCAAACATGTTAGCGCTGGACCTCCTCCACTTTTTTTTTTTTTGTGGAAGGAGTGGAATTCTTAGAATTTGTGGCAGCCATCTGCCTGAAATAGAAGGTATTAAGTCGGACCTATTTTGCCAGAGTTGCTGTTCCAGCGCTGCATCAGGATGTGCTGCAGTTGGTTGGACAAGCTTTGCAACAAAGTGTTGTTCACACCGTCCACCTGACAATAAACCTGTGGACCAGTTGTCAGGTGTCTGATTACATGTGCATCACTGTACACTGGATCTCTTTTGCAGGGGTAATGCAAAAGATAGCTACAGGTCTTGGCCATGAAGAAAGTTTTAAGAGTGTTTGGCGGCATGCAACAGTGACCATGTCCACCATGGAAAAATCACATATAGCTGCAAACATCTTGGACACATTTAACAGCAAGGTGTCTGAATACCTGCAACCCAGAGGTCTCAGAATCGGATTTGTTGCCACGTGCAATGGCAGTAACATAGTGAAGCCCGTGGCAGATGGTGGCTATTTCAGGGTCCTGTGTTTGGCCCATTGCATCAACCTGGTGGTGCAAGACTTTCTCAAAAAAGAAGACATAGTCATTCCTTTTTCTGAAGGGGATGTTTCAAAATACAAGAGGTGGATTGTTGAGGAAGCCAGAGACCTAGAAGAACAACATCTGCAACTTAGAGTCCCACCTCGCAGTTCTGGGGTGCTGCCTTCAACTTTCAGAGAGGGCAGTCTTGTCTCACAGCAGCCACCAACACTATCAACCAAAACACCATCAACAACAGCAACAGAAGGAAACTGACCCAACCTCTGCATTGTACTGTTATCAACTAGCAGGGCTTAAGTCCAGTGCAGAGGTGATGGCAAAAGAGGTCGAGCAAGTGGCAGTACCAATGGCCATCCATAGGATGTTCCAGGAGTATCTGGATAATTCAATAGACGTCTATGTAGATCAAAACCCATTGAGGTACTGGTATGTGAAGATGCGCCAATGGCCAGAGCTCAGCAGGCTGGCAATAAAGTATCTGGCTTGTCATATGGCCAGTGTGTCTGTTGAGCATGTGTTCAGTGCAGCTGGTGCAGTTGTTATAGTGAGAAAGACCAGTCTCTTGCCTCAAAGCGTAGAGAGATTGACTATGATCAAAATGAACAAACATTTCATGCCAAACAATTACACCGTTCCTGAAACAGCACAGAAGGAGGAGGGGGAGGATTGGCCAGATTCAAGTGTGTTAGCTGACCAATGTCTGGGTAAACCAACTGCATTTGAGGACAAACTCTGCTTCCTGGACTGAGTGTCAGTATCACTATAGAACTTTTTAATTATTTATCGATGAACTTCTTTCTTTGCAAAAAAAAGTAGCAAGTGGATCATTGTTTGTGTCAGATTTATGCTGCCCCATTATTTTTTTGTCACAAATATTGCCAGATTGCAGGGGACCAGTGTGCAGTGAAGAAGCCTCCACAATTCCTGCATTAAATTGGAGACAGTGCCTGCCTCCCTTGCATGCCTAACCTTTATTGTATCACTTAGCAGGGCTACCCCAGAAGATCATTGATTTACAAGAGTGCCAATACCAAATTCCAGTGTGTTGCCTGTGTCAAAGATACAATTGTGTACCTACTCTCTAACCTACCCATGCTTGGATTGGAAGAGGTAACTACAACTATTGCAACGGTGAGTGAGTGATTGTGAGTAATGATTGATGATTCATGTGGTGGTGGACAGTGAGGGAGGGTGTTGAACTGTAATTTGCAAACTTGATTGAGATGATTTGCAATGTTTGGGGCTTGAATGATTGGTGATCATTTTTCCTGGAGGTGATTGGCCTTTACAAACTTACTCAGTGAACATTAACCTTTACGGTCCACTCCTATGATACTTCTTTGTTTCATCACCTAGAAGGGCTGCCCCAGAAGATCATAGATTTACAAGACTACCATATTCCAATATGTTGATTGCATCAAAGAGGAGATATAATTGTGTACCTACCACCGTTCTTGGATTGGAACAGGTAAATATGGCACCAATGAGTAATATATTATTGAGTGATAGTGAGTGGGGATTGATGATTCATGTGGTGGCAGACAGTGAGGGAAGGTGTTCAACTGTAATTTGGGAACTTGATTTAGATGATTTGCAATGTTAGGGGCCTGAAAGATGGGTGATCATTTTTTTCCTGAAGGTGATTGGCCCTTTCACATTTATCCAAATTTACTTGCAGGCTCCAATCCTTTTTTCTGGTTCTTCAGAGACCAGACCAGTCACTTTAGTTAACAAACAAAAACCTATACAAAATACTGCAATTCTGTTTCTCCACTTGTTCTACAATTGCAGTGCACTACATGTCTATCTTGCTCGGGTTCTGACTGGGACAGAATTACTCAGAACCAGGAGGAGGATGGAAGAACTCAGGGCGGAACTACCTCATCAACAGCTAGAAGAAAGAAGTTATCAACTTCAAAGGGAAACTATGACTCTGAGGCCTAGTACTCAGCTATGTGGAATGGAGAGAGGTGTGTTGATTTATGAAATGCTGCTGAGTGTGTGTGTTATACTGGTTGCAAAAGTGAAACTTTGAGTCCTCTTGTTTTTTTCTATGCTTCCGAGTCTTCTTGGTACACTCGTCATGAAACATACCTTCCTTCTGTCCTTCTCCTTGACTCTACAATACAGCTTCCATTTTATAATCTGCAGACTTTCTCGTCTCCTGCACAAATGAAAGGCAAAAGCGGAGCTCAACACTCCTGCTTACCTACTGGACCAGTCCAGACAGGCACCCAAGCGTGATGGACATTCCCAAGGAGAATGCAGATGCACCACCTAATTTTGCAATACCGGAGCATTTTTCTTTTAACAATCATATTTTTAGAACTGGGTGGGTTCATTCCTCCATAATTTGATTTTTTTCAAACCTAGAAGACAGAACATTAAGATATCTGATAACTTGGGTCTCTAGGGCATATGCACTGTTTGTAATGTATTCAACTGTACGGTGTCATACTCATTCCTTTGTTTCCTTCCACAACAGATTGATTACAATGATTTGCTGTTCATCGGTCAGATGAATATAGTCCTTGTGCAGTGGTTGTCTTTGTCACACCTTTCCCCAAATCCATTTTCCCACCAATTTATTAAACTCCTAACCCTCTTACCCTGGTCTATGTGATTTATTGAGGCATGACTTAATTTACACCATAAATGGATCGCACACTTGTTGGAGTGGATGTGGTGAAAGCGACACCAACTCACTGCATTATCTTCTATTATCTAAGTAATAGCCCACACTGACCCCCTTTACTCCCCCACACTTAAAAGTGATCCATATTTTAGATATAGAAGAACATCAGCTGTCAGCATCATCATTCAGGCCTTGTGTTGTGTAAACACTTAACCTTGTCAACTTTTAATGGCTTGAGGATTTTGTAACTTTAGGTTTATTAAATACTAGCTTCCCATTGCTAAGAAGAATTTGATCTTGCTAATTTTTGTTATTTTACCACTATCAGTTATTCTTTGTTGTGTCATGTAACAGTCTAGTCTCAATTCTATTTAAAGCTATGGTATAATTTAAAACCAACTAACACAGTGGTTTTATTTCCATTTAGTTTCCCGTGGTGGATAATCCTTCTGATTAATCCTACAGTTGGAGCTAACCTGGGTGGGGGTGGGAACTCGCTTGTGAGGTGATGCCTTTCCTGTTATTGCTTTATTTATAATCTGGTAAGAGAACTATGGAGTGAAGTGCAATAGTTAAGTTAATAAGTAAGCAAGTAACTGTTACTATATAGGAAATCATTTATCTAGGTTGTTGTAGGCAATATAGGTCATGGCAGCATCCCCTAATGGTCAAGATAGGTTCAGAGGTATATAACTATCTATAAGTAACTGGTATACACTTTTATAAGAAGATTAGAAAACAACAGGCTGCATAACTAAAAAGGCAGCAGTGCAAAGTAAAAGTAAAACACATATAAACCACTTCAGGCATAAATCGTGAAGAAATAAATGTTCCCCTTTATTTCTTTACACACAATCAATGTCCAAATGTCCGACAAATTACAAAGCCCGGTCTCAACTCCCTTCCCACCCTCTCCTCCCACAAGTCCTTCCCACCAAAACAAAAAATTTAAAAATGGCTAAAAGAGGGCATTGTCCATCTGGGTTCAGAGCTGGTCTAAGCTCCACTTTATCCTGTCCAGCTGTCTCTCCATATGCCTCTCCATGTGGTCCAGCCACTGCAGGATGGGTCGCAGCAATGTCCTGTCAGAGCGGGAGAGGGCGGCAGCAGTTCCATTCAGGGCCCCTGACATCTGGTGATGGCACCGGCAATGGAGTGGCCGGGAGGCTGGAGGCTGTGGCCGACTGGCTGCACAGGGGCCCATTCTCTTCTTCTTCATCTGCCTGGGCCACCAGCCACCGATATTCCAACTGGATAGTGTCAAGCCTCTGCCTCCACAGTCGGGCTGCTATCTCCTGGCTGTCGGGTGCTACAGGTGGACCTGCAGGAGTAGCTATATCAAGAAAAGAAAAAAAAAAAGTCAAATTGTATAAAATGATCTGTGCAAACAATTATTTAAAATTAGTGGGTGGCACAGTAGCAGTACATTGCTGGTCCCCTAGTGTTGTTGGAATTTGAGGTGATTATGATTAGGAGTCACAAGGCCAATTAAAAAATTTTCCCCACACATGCCTCGCATAAAAAGAAATTATTAAGGCAGAATAAAACCAAATTAAAAAACAGTGATTAGGTTTTTTTTTCTTTTAAAGGCTTTTCTACTAACTAAACAGACACTTTGAGTGGAAAAATAAAAATTAATTGCCTCTCATTCATGAGTAAGGCATTATGCACTATGGAGTACAAGCTGTGTTGTGCTAAATTAATGGAGGCATACTAGCCAGCGCCTCGGGTACTTTACTACTGTCTGCAGCTGGGGCAGCTTTAGTTGACAATCGTCTATCTTTAATTCCAATGACCCTGCTCTTCTCCAAATGGCTTTTACTTTCTACCCTGACTCCAAAAATGTGGATGAATAATAAATAAGATACTACGTCACACACTTTATGCATTAAATGTGGATACTCTTCTGTCTGCAGTAAGTAGCTGGTGGGGAAAAGGATGCACTGCACTACAGGGAAAGGAACGGGCTATTTAGATTGTATTTGGCACGTTTGTCACAGAGTGTCCCAAATGCAAAACTTAAAATCAAATCCGGCACTTAGTCCCACTTGACTCACAGGCCTCGCGAACCACCACAAATTATTTCCAACAAATTCATTCGCTGGGCAGTAAGGAAAGGAAACTTGACTTACACTACTGCAGGCTAAGGTAATGGGATTAGGCGGTTAGGTAGTGTCATGTAGTTCCTAAAAACAAAATAGGATCAGTGCGTTTGTTGGACAACATAAACTAAGGGCTTGGTGCCAAGACTGATTCCGGACACCCCCGCAGGATATGTCGGCCTATAGACCAGCCAGCTCACAGTGCCACCATAAGCCCCCCAACCTTACCAAGGAGAGAAAAGTCTCTGGCAACCATCGAACATGACAACCTTTGACCTTTCAGGGATCGTAGAAACAGTACAGTACTTTTCGCTCTGTCAATCTTGCTCACTTAGTCTCAGAGAGATACACAGAATAAACGTTCGGGACGTTTTCAATAAGCATTTTTTGAACCAGCGTCATTCTAGTATAAAACAAGTTTGCTGCGACAATCATTAGACAGAAGCAAAAGTAAAAGATTACAAGCACCAATGGAGTAAATAAAAGGTAGAATTCTACCATGGTACTAAACAATGAATATATGCAGGCATATAAACATGACAGTAATCAAGCGTTCTCCTACGGTGCGGACTCTACCTACTGACTCTCCTCCTCCTGCAGCGGCACTTGAGCCGGTGGCACTGGTGGTTCGTGTGGCTAGAAAAAAACATAATGCATTTTTTAGATGCCAGATACGCCTCCCCTTAATTTTTTTAATAAAAAAAATGCAACCGCAATACATCACTACAGTTCGGTTGGCACTGTAGTATCTTCTAACACAAATATCACACTGGGCATAGCCAGGTAATGAGGGTCAGAGCTATAGCCTATGATGATCATGATGACTCTGAATCATTGAAACGCAATGAAGGGGTAGAATAATGGTTTATGAAAGATGTATGGTGTTGATTGGCAAATGCAATAGTACCTCATACTTTCCATCCATGCTACACTGTCATGGAAACTGCTGGTATACTGTTTAACTGAATTACACAGCACAACATTAGGGGGGTCGTCCATGACCATGGTCACTCTCTCGTTAACTGTTAGAGCATCCGAAAGAAAAAAGCCTACTCAACAAACATACAGGGTGAATATAATTTATAATACTAGCTTACTTGGTCCTGCAATCTTCACAGTAGACTTCAGAGCACAACAAATCTTATCTTAGTCTAACAGTACCACAAGATGTATAGGAGAGAGGGAAAGCTTACCAACAAAGCAGAAAATAAATGAACTAGAGACTAGTACATACCGGAAAGTCCGCTACCAAAAACAAAAACATGAAATAAGGAAAAATATGCAGGGATAACAGGAATGAAGCAAAAATTGGATAGGGGAGTTTGAAAAAAATTGAGAAACAATATAAAGAAATTAGCAAGGCAAAATGTTAAAGTAGCATATTGGGCAGAGGAAAAAGAGAAAATCCATTGTGCTTTGCATGCATGGGTTTGTATACCATCCTTGTTGCCATGTAAAAGGAAGACAGCAGGTAAGGGTATCAGAGCAACTTTTTCTCCCCAGCTCCACCAGGCTCAAGACAGCAACTCCTGTCCTGGAACCCAGCACCAGCATCCCAATACCTCAAGATTCAACCCTAAGCCCACAGCAATCATAAAACCCAACATTAGGGAAATAATAATAATAAATAATAGGACTTACTAGGCTGAACGGAGCCATCAGCGATGGCACTGGTGGTCAGCACCTCCTCCCCGGCTCTTCCTGGACACTCCTCCGCACTGCCCCTCTTCTTGATTAAAAGATTAAAATAATAGATTAATGGTAGAGTCCACAAAATTATTATGACAGGCAAGCACAGTCACATTGTTCTTATCTAGAACAGATCGCCTATAGTACTAGATTCAAGTCTATCGACTGTCGCTGAGTTGGCCATTCTAATCCTAAAATCCCTATTCCAAGGTTCCTTATCAAAACCCACATTTGGAACTAATGCATTGCAATGAATGATCTTTGATTCTATTCTCATTTCTCACCCCCTGGATGAACCAACTCAGTCTCCCTTTATTGCAACGATAGATGCCTACTACACATCAGTGTGAAATAGCTTGGGACTGTACGAGCTACATTCAGACAGTCACAGAGAATGCTAAATCACTGATATCACTGATTCACTGTGGTGACAGGAGGACAGAAAAGTCTGCAATGGCTTCTTAACTAATTAGCCAAAGCAAGCATTGATGAGTACCATTAGGTAGCACCGAGCACCTGCCTAGCTGAAACTGGATCACATGATAATAATTAAACATAACTTACCTCTGAGTGTGAGCACCATGCTATTTGGAATTTTTTTTGGGGCATTGCAGAACACATCCACAACAAATAATTAATACACTCCAAGGCCTGGAATCTCGATACCTTGCAGGTCAAGCAGGTTCTGCTCCCGGTCAAGGATATCCACCCAGTGGTGCATCAGCTCTGGATGGTGCCCCAAACCTGGCTGGTGTGCCACACAAACCAGCGCATCCTCCCCCTGTGCAGCTGATGCTCCTGCAGGGGTTACCCAGTGCCAGGCACGATGCCGGCATGGAGGGGAGGTGATGTTGCACACAAAAAACAGTGCTGCCTCCTACACCTCACTGAAGATAGCCCGAGGCTTCACACCTGCGTTGTGCCACCATCCGCAGAGTAGGTGGCTGATCAGGGACCTGGCGCTGCCGCTCCCCTGTTCTGACATGGTGCTGGGTGGGGGGGGGAATAAAAAAGGGCAGGGAAGGAAGGAAGGAAGGACTGAAATGAAATACAAAGGAAGTAAAGGAAAAATAAAAAAATATAAAAAGTCTGGAAAACACATGAAACAATTGAAAAAACACAAAATACAAAGACACAAAAACACACACTAATATAATAAATAAAAATTTGGGGTAGATTATTTAGCAGGGCTGAGGATTGAAAGGGTTAATAGGCATTCAAAAATAGGCCCAAGCACCATGAACAGAACAGAGAAAAGAAGATGGCCGCGCCTATGCAAACCGCGCAGTGCTGTTCACACACGATTTCGAACGCGAGGACGCACACTACATTGCGTCTGATGTGAAATTGCTACACAAATGGGTGGGCTGGGAAACTCCATCCGATTACGGAACTCAGCGTAGCACGGCAGGGTTCATCAGCCACTTCGCTGAGTTCTGCATAGTGCAATTCCGCAAACTCCACCCAGGACTACTCTTTAGGTCGAGCCTAGCGCAGCGCACATGCGCTGCCCTAGGAGAGGGCCTCTTGGCATCGCTACAGCTTTTCTTGAAGCTTGTGCGTGAGGTGCTCACACGTTATTGGGCTTTGTGTGCGTCTTTATAAAAAGACAGCACGCAATTGGACAAAGGCGGGTGCATGTCCCACCTTTGTATCCGCCTACGGCTTGCGAGAGCGAGCAGCAGCGCCATCCGTTTCCAATTATCGTGCCCGCGTCTCGCGCTCGTGTTAATTGTAAACAGATGGCGGTCTTCTTTCACTTTTGCCGCCGCGCGGCTGCGCTTGTTTTAAATTGCGTTTATCTAGCAGTTGTACTCTGACCTTTTTTTGTCTATCTATTTCAGACATTTGTGGAGGGTTTTTGTAGGTAGTGCCTCTGGCCTGAATTACTTGGATAACTAGATTGAACCAAAAGCAACATTGATACCCTTAAGAGTGGACAGCCAGCAAGCTTCTCTTAAACCGGAGTTGTAATAGTGTTTCTTCTTGGATACGTTCATGATCTGGCTCGCTTTTGATACTTAGTACCCGAAGCAGGTTTGCACTGCTGGCTTGTTTCGTTTAACACTGCAAACAACTTGAGCCAGACTCCAGACCACTTGGTTGGTGTAGTATAGTTGACACTTAAATATCTGCGACGTTAGCCGTCGAGATCCAGAGCAGAAAAGACCTACATGATACAAGCCCTGGCTGCCCACACTTAGGTGGGGGTCGTGACCTTCCGCCCCGAATCTCTCAGCCGCCTGTAGTCGGTCTACGTGCCGGCCGTCATGGAATGAATGTCACATGTGACCTGAGCTCTTTACTATTTTTTTTAACCACTTCTTCACCTTCGAATGCTTTTGTAATATTTATGAGGAAGCACCCATGACATGGTTTTTAATCTCCACGGCATTGGTTGTACACGTCTGGTTGAAGCTTCTAACATGCAGTCACCGTCGAGTACCTGCCCAGTTTGCTTCATAATCGCTTTGACCCACGGTCTCTCACGCCCTGCAGGGTGTGCATGTACTCTGATTATTGGATGTCCAATCCAGAATAACCATTGGGTGTCTCTGGTTTAATGCACCAATAAATGCTGCCCATTTAGCCTGGTTGTGCACAAGCAGCATCAGTCAGTGTAGGAGTTAAAAGTTGGACATGCCACAGTTGCACCTAGAATGAGAGGAAACAAGCTGTTTATTCAAGTAGCGAAAAAGACATAGGAGCATTACACAGAAAACATGCATTGCATAGTTTATTTAAAGGTTCTGTATTGGAAGAATGTAAATTAAACTGATGCACCGAAGATTGTCTACAAACAATAATATCCTTTAGATGTGTCACCCTATTTCTTAGTCAGTGTTCGTTCCTATAAGCAAAGTTTTTACTTTCTTGTACGTAGTCTGGGAGAGAATCCTTTTCAGTGTAACAGAAGTTTTTCCACCAAGGAGCAAATTAATGTCACGGCAAAAGTGATAGGAAGTGGGTTGTTTGCTATTGACTTGGACTCCGTTCGAACTTTATGGAGCCCGATTTTCCATGTCGCAGAGCTAGTGCAGACTTCCGCTCTGCACAATACATTATTCTGCAGTCCAGGTGGGAAAGCAACTTGCCAGGTTCTTTGTGCTAGTGCGGTGGAGTGCCCTCTGAGTATAGGGTCTTTCCGTAGATGTATGTGTCCACACTATGGCCAGCCCCATTATGTCGTCCATAGCAAATTGAAACTGAGAGCCTTTCAGCTTTAGAACTAGGCAGGGTCTATTGAAATTTAATGTTTCACATTGAACAAGGGGTTAAGAAATCTTGAAGTTGCTCGCAGATAAGATCTGACATGCAGTGCCAGTCAGTTGATTGCCCCAGACTTTACCCCTCTCACAGGAGCACGTTGCTTTTTTGCTGACGTTTTTAATGCTGGTATAGTGCACACTGAAAGGTCGACTGTTCAGCGATGTTCCTTGGTTTGTTTGCAGAGTTGTATAAATAAAATGCCTAATATTTTTCTTCGATTCGGTTGAGCTTGTGTTTACCCCGTTCTCTCCTCTAACCCCCACCACACAGTTAAATGCCTCGTTTTGCCCTATGTGTGTTTATTTTGTCGAGTAAGTCTTCGTCAATGAGCTCTAGTCCTTGTATAGCGCCCAGCGATACCCCATGCTCTCACTAGGCACACGGTGTACACACAGAGCCCCGGAAGCCCAGTCCCTGCGCCTGGAAGCTGCGTTATGAATGGGCCTTCATGAGAAGCTTGCAAAGGGCTGGGCAGTTCCATTCAATGTCAACACTCTTCCCTTCTCCTTGCCTTATAAGGGCTGAAGCCCTGCTGCCGACTCCTGTGTCTGGGGCAGCTGAGTAAGTTCCTGGTCATAAAATAGGAAATTATAACTTGACATGTCGCCCTTCTGGTTTTTAAGTATGCGTCTCCTGCACAAGGCATTTCTCAGCTCAAGTAATATTGGGCTGCTTCAGCTAACATTTTATTCGTTTAGCACTAGAGCGTGTTCGGATTGGTTTTGCTGAAAAATATTTTTTTCCTAAACGGCAGCACGCTGTGATTAAAATGAAGAGTTTCTTTCCCCCAAGGCACAGTTTAGCTCTTCTGCTAAACATCTGGCCTCAATCAAGCTTCAGAACCCTCAAATTCCACCACTGCCCCTTATAAAGAAATGTGGCTGAACGGCTGAGAATGCCATGCAGCTTGTGATGTTAAATCTGCCCGAGATGTAGCGGGTCCCCCAGGGTAAGCTGGTTGTGTTTTTCTGTTATAACTTTGCTACACGTGCTCCTAAGTTTATGGATTTTTCTACTCCACATAAACTAATAGGTATTTCTTCATAGATCAGTTGACCCAGCACTTCTGTCTTAAGCTTTTATCTTCGGTAGGTTCTGAGTTGGGAGCTGTTGAGTGAATTGCTCTTCAAATTCACGCAGTAGCCAGTAATTCAGTTAATAAGCTGCACACTATAAGAGTAACTGCAGACTTCGGTTCTCTGCTGGCTCTTAATGAGGTGCAGATAACATGGGTTCCACAGTGGAGTAACGTGGCGGGGCTAAGGAGAGGATCCGTGTGGAGAACAGTGCAGCTAAATGCTTGTTGGGGAGCCCTAGGGTCACCCAGGGCCTCGTCTGAAAGTATTTCCCATGCAGTGTTTCACGCACCCCTCCGGTAGCAAGAGGGTTTTAATAGATTGGGGGACACATGGATGGGTCATTTGGCTATTATTTCAAAGAGGTTTTACTACTTCAATCTATAATGGCCTATTGACATTTCATACATTGTCTTTCACTCATTTTTATGTCTCAATTTGGTGACAGTTCCCCAACAATACACTGTCGCCGCTGAGCAGTGCCAGTACAGAAACGCCTAACAGCAGGGGTGAACCGCTCTGCAGTACGCCGACTGCCGTCCAGCTAGCAATAATATACATTGCTTTCTGTGCTTTTCAAACAACCGACCACGAGAAAGCTCAAGCTCCCACAGCATGTTTCCTCCCCTCTCCCTGTGCTCCCCCTCCCCCAGCCCGCACACTCGTGCTCCGAGGCCTCCACCCCCCCCATCTCTTCTCCCCCCTCCGCGCCTCGTGCCCATTTTGCAGCAAGGTTGACATATTGGGCTACATCCCCCACAATTCGGCAATATTTTCCCAAACTTAATTGTGCAAGGGAAAATCAAGTTGGGCCGACAGCCAGATTTTGGGCTACAATCCACGCAGTGTATGTCCGATTCACAGAATTGTGCCTCGCAGCCATATTGCTGCCTGGGGTTGCTTCGCCACGCCCCTCTTCCACTGTCTGCCTCTCCACAGTAACACCGCAAACATACATCCTTTGATACACGAGCAATTCCTTCCTATGAGGGTGTTGCTGTTCTTGCATTGACCTTTGGCCTGCCCCATAAACCTGCCCCTTCGTTCCTTTGACCCAATTGTGCTCAGATGCATACCTCACTGCTTGGGCATGCCAGCATTGTAAAGCCCCGCCCCAAACCTTTTTGCCCTTTATTGTTTCAGGCTCACCCCCCTACTTCCTTCTTTTTACCTGCCTGCAACTTCTGCGACCACCACTCACCACCCTAATTAACGAAGGAGGACTCCTACCGCCTGACGCCACATGTGTTGGAATTCAGATCTGCCCCCAGTAGTCAGCAGTTTGTCGCTGACCCAACCCTTTCTGATTCACAAACATTTGTTTGCCTCGGGCCCTGGAGTTCTGCGCCACCCCCAGCTACTTCAAAGGAAAGTCAGTTAAAGGGAGAGTGTCTTTCTGGTGTTTAACTTTCAGCACCACGGCAGCGGCGTGTGTAACAAAAGCTGCTCTTATGTGAGTTCAGTTAAAAGGTGCGAGAAAGCTATTACTTCACCTAGTAATGCTCAATAAGGTTTCTGCTAAGAAATATTTACAAAACCTATGTTACTTAGTAATACAATTCTGCTAATTACAATAAATACATGCAGTGCTCTGATGTGGTGTGAGGCCATTCCACCCATGTTGTAGGAGTGGTGTACAAGAGGGCTACACCTCTGACTCTTTCTGTAATTTTCTTGAATGTGTGAGAAGGAGTTTGGCTGAGTGGTGGGGCACATTCAGTGGGGTCGGGGACGCTGTAAGTAAAAGCAGCACTGTGTCCTTGTGTAAATATGTAACTGCTGCTCATACATAGCGCTCCAATACCCTCTGGTTAACTTCCCGCTTTATACATATGTAAACATGCTCTCTCTCGTGCAGGCTGAACCAAACACACAACCAAAATATTCACCAAACACAATGTCCTTGAAATCCCCAACAATTGTCCCCTATCTACCAAGCAACTCCACCACCTCTACAAACAGCATGCAGACAACAAAAATTCTCACCATCATCTATAAACTATTGGTATGGTCAGTACTCCTGAACAATTTTCTCATTTATGTCATATAGTATAACATTCTCCTTTTACGGTTGGCAGCTTAACCCGATTAAACAAGTACCAATCATGTACACTTGTTGATCTCCTTCCCACAAACCCACACTAATCTCCTACCTTCTTTTACTCTTTCAACATTTCTTCCACCCATCCTCCCTATATAATCCGTTCAGACCCATCCCTCCTTCCTTTTTCTCTCTCTTCCTAATTCCCTCATTCCTCTCTTCCTTATTCGCCTCCTTAATCCCTCTTACTACTCTCCTTCCTTCTTACCTTGCTTACCTTCCTTCATTCCTAACCCTCCTTCCTTTTCCCACTCTTCATTACTCCAACCATCTCTTCCCCCTTCCTCGATTCCTCCTTCCCTCAAACTCTTCCTTCCTATGTACTTCCACTGTCCCATCTGCCTATCTTCCTCTCTACCGCCCTATCTTTCTTCATTACCTCCTTTCCTCCTTCTTGCCCTTCTTAATCCCTCTCTTCACTCCTTAATCCTATACCCTCACCTTATTTCCTAAACCCTAATTTCAATTTCACTTATTCCAGTCACTCATATCTTGCCTTTCCGCCTTTCACTAAGTCCTTTCATTGTTCTTCTTGCTTTCTCTCCTATCCTTTTTTCCTCTTTCTCTCCCTCACTCTGTCCCTCTCTCCCTTCCTCAAATCCTCGCCATCTTTCCTCCCTTCTCTTAATTCCTTCCCCCTTTCTTCCCATCCTTCCCTTATCTCTCTATCACATAGCTCCTTCACTCGTCACACTCGCACAGTTCCATGCCACACAATTCAACTCCACACATTTCCATTCCACACCACATAATTCACCAACACACCCCATAATTCAACTCAACACAATTACATAACACCACATACATCCAATCCAAACCACATAATTCCACATCATGCTACAAAATTCAACAGCACACCACATAATTAAACTCCACTACATACCACTCCACACAATACCATTGCACATAATTACACTCCATCACACCCAGTCCCTGTCCACATAATTCCAATACGCTCAATACCATGTAATTACTATCCACATATTTTGAATATGTACCATGCCACATTAATTCCCCTACACAAATCCACTCCACACCACACAATTCCACGCCACACAACTCCTTAACTAACAATTCCAATCCAACTCACATAATTCCACTACACACTGCATACATACACTCCATAACACATAGGTAAAAGACATTATCATTTACAACGCCAATAGCTCTAACTCAAGCAAATGCGAAAGCTATTGCTTTCCTTTTTGGATCATACAAGTAAAAAAAAGGCGCATGCGTCATGCGTCTCTGGGGAGAGGATGTGGTCTCACGGCTAGACTGCTGACTTTGGAGCTGGTAAACCAAGGTTCAAGCCTCGGGGTCAACTCCACATCCTGTTATTCTGGGCAAAGCACTTAATCTCCCCGTGCCTACCAAAAAAAAATGAATGTGTCCTTGTGTAACATAACTGGTGCTCATGTAAAGCGCTCCAATACCTTCGGGTTGCGTTTGCGCTATATAAATCTGCAAAAAAAATACATTTCACATGGTAATGTATGCACGTGCCTACACAATAATGTGGTCAGTCTTCTTTATTATAATTTTTCAACATGCTACACATCAGCCACACTTCTCTACGACATAGCTTAGAAACAAAGGCAAAGCCAAAACCTCTGGCTAACCACTTATAAGGTCCCAAAGGCGAGACCTATTGGCTATGCCAATGCTTTTTATAGTCTGGGTAACAGGCAGTTGTTGAGTGACTCCTCCACATCAGTGCATCCGAATGAATGAAATCTGCTTTTACAGTTGGATCAGCAAAAATGTTTGGAGTAGCAATTCTGAGATAGAAACGTTTAGTGCATGAAAACATGGTTGTAATTTAAAGACAGACATTTCACCCCTTATATACCATGATAAAAATGAACTGTCCCTTGGAGATTTAGTGATATGTTTTACTATTGCCCAGCTTAAGATTGGAAGATTATGAATTGCTGACTTGACCCTCCCCAAATTCGAACCTATTAGTTACAAGTTATACAGAGATCTCTACTGCAGGCACTCACCCAAATCAGCTGTTCATAACATGGAGATATTTCATAACCGTACTTTTTACAAAATCACACAAAGCATACCTAATGGAAAGACTTCAGTCTTTTATTTTATTTGGGTCATCAATCTTGCCCTCGCTTTAAAAATTGCTCATCCATGCTCATGAAGCACCCTGTAAGCAACCATTGTGCCAGGATGAGAGCTCGATGTCCATTGATACTCTGCATTATTCACAGGTGCTCTAGCAACAATCAATTCTATGGTGTTCATTCTTCCTTTAACCAACCACTCCACTCTCTTTTTAACTTTCAAGCCTCTCCTCCAACCCATATTCACTCACCTTCTTAACCACAATCAAAGTCCCTTCATAGATACCTCTGGGCTCTCAACACACCCTTGTTGCTTTACCACCATCAAAGCCCATTTAAGCCATCTTTCTACCCACAGTACTGAAGTCCACCCCAGAACAGCCAACTTTGAGAACATTTCCGTGGTGTGAATCTTTACCAGCATCACAGATAGGGGAACATGTGTGGCACACACAGGTCTAAACCATTCAGTGTAGAAGATTATATAGAGGCCACAAAAACAAGTTCAGTACCTCTGGTTTCTGAAGTGTATTGCCTAATCTAATATTGTCTCGTTTTACATCTGTGTATATTCTAGCTGTAGACATTACAAATGGTGAGCCATAAGTTGGAAGAAAAAGATCACTTGTGCGTGTCAACTTGTTAAATACTGCAATGTGCTCTTTGCCCAACCTGTTTGCTATCTAGAACTCTTAAGAGAGATTCATGGAATAAAATAGTGATTAAAACCATGCATGTCAACATTCATGACTTAGAAAGGAGACTCCTTATTTTGTAAGCCGTAAATGGCTTTTTTAGCTTTGTACCAGTTTTATATAGCACGACCCTGGCCTAAGGGCATTAAAGCACTTTACATCAGCACCAGACTATATTACATGTTTTGTGGGCACAGGGAGATTAACAGCATTCTGCCTTGAATCACAGGATGTTGACCCAAGGCCTAGTGTGAGCCTGGTTCTCCAGTTGCAAAGAAAGCAGCAATAGCTGCAAGGCCACATCTCCCCCTGCTTAATTCTGTTTTCACCTCTCTAATGAGAAATTAAATTATACAATTGTTTTTCAAAATTTCTCTTACTTTTTCACAAATATTAGCATTTAAAACCTATAGTTTGCCTTATTGTTGAGTGCCATCTGAAAGGCCCATTCCGACCACAGCTTTCCATGACTCCAAAGTACCTTAATAGTTTCAGATTAAAGGTACACAAAAGGATAGGCCAGGATGTACAGTGACAGATAGCAGAAAGGCACAAGATTTGTAAATTTCTTCCAACCAGCACTTCTCTTCTCTCAATATGTGCACATGCAAACATGCAGTACACAGTCATTCTGGGTAGTAGATGAGCCAGGGTTGCATTTGGAGCTGCGCCCTGCATGCGTCATTGTCAAAGAGACTGGTCCATGCAGTACCCAGGGTGCGTATAACCTTTGAACACACCAATATTACTACAATGAAACAGTTTCTTGCACCACATACATTGTTACTCATAAAGCATTTTACACTCTCAATTGTTTAAACTGAGGAAATTCATTCCTATCTACTTGCAGTAACTGTCCCACCATCTTTAGTTCTATTTAATGGTAGGTTGTATTTTCCTGTATTTAGAATGTGAAAGCTGGGACCATACTTTTGAGCAATTGCACAACCTTATCTGGTCTATTTCCTCCTCTTCCTACAGCTAGAAGGCAAAGCCTTAAACCAGGTAAGGGCATAATATATAGAAGGAGGGTGGGAGCACACTGCCTCACATCCCAGAACTCAATTTGCCCCAATGCATCATGATAAATTCAGTGCATGATAACACTTACTTCTTTGTAGCCTTTACTTAATCACTGTTGTTGATGCAGCTTCTACTGTGTAACTCTAGACGTGTTTCTGGATGTATTTCTTGATCAGTAGAGAGCAACACATTATTTTGGGGGGATGGAAATGCTGCCCAAAGTCTTCTCAGGTCTCTGTACCATACACAGGGCGCAGGTGCCGAAACACAAGCTCGTCAGCTCAGTTGCTCAAGGGAGCCTTTCCAAACAGAAGGAGGTTGAGAACACACTGTCTGATATCCCAGCACTCAATTTGCCCAATCCTTCATGGTAAATGCAGTGCATGATAACACTTAATTTAGTAGTAGGGCATAATATATATACAGGGGGCAGAGCCACTGGAATTATGAGAAGCTGCAGCTTTGTTTTTGCATAATTATACATACATTTACAGTATTTGCCATCCAATCTGCAGATTTTAACCCCAAAAATTGTTTCTAGCTCAAACAGTTCAAGTTACTAAAATCATGTTGAAATGTGTTCACAAGCAGAGAAAGGCCCTTCTCAAAGGCTAGCTGGTCATCTTTCATTTGCTTATTTCTGTATTTGGTTGTTAAAGTGGTACTAATGAGGTGAAATATTTGCCCAAACATTATTACCATGGGGAAAAATTACAAAATAAGGAGAAAAGTTATTAAATGGGCCACATATTTGACCTTTTCTTGCTGCACAGTTAAGTTAATCCTGTCACATAATTTGGAGCTCCCCTGACAGATAATTCCAGTGCCCCTGACAAAATGACCTCCAGCTCTGCCATGTCATACATGGGGAGTTTGGGAAAATAGTTCCCCATACAGAGTCTCTAACTGGAAACAAACCAATTTTATGTACGAGTGTTCATATTGTATTGTATAGCTCATATTGTATTCACCAAGCGAGTTGCAGGTCAGCGACCTGTTTTACTAAGCCACAAACCTAACTTTATTATATATGTGCTCTGTGCCTCTCCAGCCAGTTTTCTGCCGGCACCACCGATATTTTAATGTCTGAGCCAGTGCAAAAATAAGCAAAATCACCAAAAGCCAGCATTTTTAGCCTGTATCTGTGCATACTTCAAACAGCAAATATAAATAGAAAACACTTTTAATTCTGTTCTACAGCTCCATTAATGATCCCTGATTAATACAGTCGACAAAGGCAGAATAGTCACGTTACAAATGAATATGTACAATTTTGTTTAAAATCCTATTTAGTGTCCTATCCCAGCCTTTGCAGACTTAAAACAACAACAAATACCTGTCTTTTCCATTGGAAAGATAGCCATCATACTCCTATCTCTCCCAAGCATGCGCCCCTTCTCCTTTTGAGGCCCAAACCAGTCAATCTTTTTCTCAGCTTCCACCCATAGAGCAACTAATGGCTATCCAAAGTGGCAAGGCTCAATTACAATGTGTCTCAGATGACATACTGGGAAAAGTCTGTTGAAAACACCACCTCTAATGGATGACTGCACAACATGTGACCTCAAGGAGCATTACTGTGCCCCTTTAAACTATTTTTCATGTTTGGAGCAGCATGCAACCTCCTAGAGAATTATTGGGTGGGAATGAAAGTCAATCTGTGTGTGTGCCCTTATGCAAGGCGTAAAGAGAACATAGCCCATACCACCCTTCATCTCTACACATCCCAAACCATAAATTCACCCTTACCTCACTTTACTTCTATCCACTTCGAAAAACTAAAAACACCCTTACATCCCTTTACTTCTGCCCACCTCCAAAAACTAAATTCACCCTTACCTCCCTTTACTTCTACCCACCCCTGTATACGAAGAACACCCTTAACTCCCTTTACTTCTACCCATCCCTGAACCCTAAAAACACCCTTACCTTCCTTTATATCAATCCACACCTGAACCCTAAAAACATCCTTAACTCCCTTTACTTCTCCCCGCCCCTGAACCCTGAAATTCTCCTTACCACCCGATACCTCTATCTAACCACAAACCCTAAATTCACACTTTCCTCTCTTTACCTCTACCCACCCCACCCCCTAAAAATTCCCTTACCTCCCTTTACACACTCCAGAACCCTAAATTCAGTCTTACGTCTATTTACCTCAGCTCATGCTTGAAACATAAATTCATGCTTACCTCCCTTTACCTCTACCCACTCAAACTCTAAATTCACCCTTACGTTCCTTTGCCTCTATCCACCCATGAACCCTAAATTCACTCTAACCTCCCATTACCTCTATCCACAAAGGAACCTTAAAATCACCCTTACGTCCCTTTACCTTCACCCTCCCCGAATCCTAAAATCTGGCGGTGATACTGACGAACTGGAGACATTTGACATCTAGACTGTCAATGTGACTAAGCAAATGTCTATTTATTCCCTGCAGATCGCAGGTCACTGTCCGATAGCATAGACCTTGCCAAGCGGTGGCAAACTCCCCTTCATGAAAGTCACACAGCTTCCTCTAAAAGAGCCTAATGTTATCTTTTCCTTTCTCGATTGCTCAATCTTGGAAACACCTTCTCCCCAGGTCCCATCACCTCTGTACCTCCTGCCTGCACTGCCCCGGACTGAAGTGTGGATGCACCTGGATCAGTCCTGGCTCTGCGTGAAGTGCACAGTTGTGCTCTCAGATGTAGCAGACCTTAGACAAGCGAGCAGGAAGGCAGGATCTCAACTGAGCTGGACGGCCACTGGGGTACGTACGTGGATACTTTGCACGAGTATGCACCGCTTTTTGTGGTTTTATGGCAACGCAAAGTTACTGATATATTTCCCCATTTGTGTTCGGAGAAGTGATGGACAGGAAAACATTTCAGCCAGGTTAGATGACTAGAGGCTATATTACAGTAACACTGCACTGGTGTGCAAAAAAAGAGGACGTAAAGCCATTTTACTACTTTTTCACATGTGATACGGAATGGTTTTGGTCTAATCCCTAGTGCAGGAAGGATTTTTCATGATATAGAAATGAGAAAATTGATTGTGGAAACATATCTGAACATGCAGAGTGCATTTCTTTTATCGACAAATCATTTTATACATTTATGATGTTTAAAAAAGAAACTTTGGTGCATAACATGCCTTTTTTCTTTTAAACAAATCTTACTATGTTGCACAGTTTTGCTACTGATGTAATAAAACTGGAGGAAATTGATGTTTACTAACATCCTGCTCCATCTTTTACACCTGAAAAGTGGATACCTCTATTTTCTCCACTTTCTATTATGTAAACAGCAAAAATAAAGTGAATTTGTTTGTTACATCTGCCTGTTGGAGTGCAAATAGTGGTGCATGTGTGACACAGGGCTAACATAAAGATTTATGAAGCCACGCATACCCACCCTGCATGGCTTTGAGTGGCCTCTTAAATCATGAGTAAGGCGACGCAGGTTAAATTGCTGCATCGCCTTACTCTGCACCTGGGAGGCGTTCCATGGGCGTTGCTGTGGATTTTCCCACACAACAGCCATTGAATTTGATGCTGCCCGAGATTTACAAAGTGATATAAACCTGGAGGATCGTCAAATCTGTAAACCTCCCGAGGTGAGGCATAACGAGGAGAAATATGTTAATTTCTCCTTGTTGTTTTCCTCTTTCCATCTGTGCTGCATTCTGCAGCACATATGGAAAGAGGGAAATGCTTCATAAGTATTGTTCTTGTGCAGAAAGGCGCCCCTTTGCTGCAGGGGAGCCTACATTGGCGCTAGGCTGCCAAATTGGCGCAAGAGCAGGCAGAAAGGACAGGAATGGACCATATTGCTTAAATACAGTGCTTTCCTGCCCTTTCAATTTAGTTTAGGGCAGCACAGCAAGTTGCCTTGCTGTGCTGCCCTACACAAAATGCCATAAATTAGGCTCCCAGTAACAAAAATGCTTCAAATCGACTATCCCCATATTATAGCATGGAACAGGGGTGGGAGCACACCGCTTCACCTCCCAGCAATGTTCGCCCCTGGCATTATGGTAAATGCAGTTTCAGTTACTTGCTTGCTTCAAGAGTGTTCAAGTGTTTCGCCACAGTGGGCGCAGATAGTGCTGATCTCTAGACACTGTTTCTGGTTCTTTAACCGTCAACAGTAGAGATTACAGTCTTTCAAATTTGGGGTTTGCTGAGTAGGCTGCCAACATCTTTCTCAGGTCAGGTACCTCCACAGGCATGCGGGTGCTTCATCCACGAGCTCGTCAGCTCAATGACTCAAGGGAGTACTATTAAACAGGAACAGGGGTGGGAGCACACCGCTTCACCTCCCAGCAAGGTTCGCCCCTGGCATTATGGTAAATGCAGTTTCAGTTACTTGCTTGCTTCAAGAGTGTTCGAGTGTTTCGCCACAGTGGGCGCAGATAGTGCTGATCTCTAGACACGTGTTTCTGGTTCTTTAACCGTCCTCAGTAGAGATTACAGTCTTTCAAATTTGGGGTTTGCTGAGTAGGCTGCCAACATCTTTCTCAGGTCAGGTACCTCTCACAGGCATGCGGGTGCTTCATCCACGAGCTCGTCAGCTCAATGACTCACGGGAGTACTATTAAACAGGAACAGGGGTGGGAGCACACCGCTTCACCTCCCAGCAAGGCTCGCCCCTGGCATTATGGTAAATGCAGTTTCAGTTACTTGCTTGCTTCAAGAGTGTTCGAGTGTTTCGCCACAGTGGGCGCAGATAGTGCTGATCTCTAGACACGTGTTTCTGGTTCTTTAACCGTCATCAGTAGAGATTACAGTCTTTCAAATTTGGGGTTTGCTGAGTAGGCTGCCAACATCTTTCTCAGGTCAGGTACCTCTCACAGGCATCCGGGTGCTTCATCCACGAGCTCGTCAGCTCAATGACTCACAGGAGTACTATTAAACAGGAACAGGGGTGGGAGCACACCGCTTCACCTCCCAGCAAGGTTCGCCCCTGGCATTATGGTAAATGCAGTTTCAGTTACTTGCTTGCTTCAAGACGAGCTCCAGCCTTCAACTGTTCTCCTCACATTATTGAATCCGCTACATCCCTTGGAGTCACACTAGACAAACACCTGAATATGCAGAATCATATAAGCAATGCCACCAAGGGAGCCAAATACCAGATGAGTGCACTAAGGAAACTGAAACCGTTCCTACCTCAGGACGACCTCAAGATGGCGGTCCAAGCTCTTGTATTGCCGAGGCTAGATTATAGAAGCTCCACTCTTTGTGGTCTTCCTAAATACAATTTGGCCCTGCTAAGGGCCTCCCTTAATGCCGCGGCCAGACAAATTAACCGGTACAAAAAGAAATGGTCACATATCCCCAGCACTAAAAACCTTAAACTGGTTTCCGTGCGAAGCAAGAATACAGCTAAAGATTGCTTGCATGACTCATAAAGCCCTACATTTCAAGACCCCCATATATCTGGCTCAAAAGCTAGAGTTATCAGGGGGATGCAGATCACTGCTACTGAGACCACAGGATTTCCGCAAAAAGAGAACAAGTTACAGAGCCTTCTCGGGCATCGCCCCGAAGATATGGAACTCTCTGCTACCGGATGTCCTCCGAATCTCATCTTCCTCTTCTTTCAAAAAAGAAGTGAAAACAATACTGATGAACAAGTTTCTGCCCTAAGTAACTTTAGGTCCTATTGTTTACTCACCTGCCCACTATCCCGATGCCCTGATTGACCACTACATTGATGTGCAACTATGAACTCCAGTGTTACCTTGCCACTCTCATATATGTAACGAATGTCTTTTCTTACAACTGTATCCTACCTACCCTATAATGTGAAGTGCTCTGATACCCTTTAGGGTCTTGTTCACGCTATACAAAACTTTATAAATAAATGTAAAAAAATACACCTCTTCTGAATGGTCAGAATTCTTAACCCTTTCTTATCCTCCTTCAAAGAAAGACCAATTTTGTAGGTGTTTTGGGCTGCCCCACAGTGCCACTGCGTGGCTCAGCATGGCCCCCCCTTGCGGTGGCTCTGCGGATCCACACGGGAAACCAAAATCTTTTTATTAAACTACTCTTTAATACTATCACTTAAACAACAATTGGTATTAATAACTAAATGTGGACCCAAACACACCCCATACAATATTTATTCTACTACCACTCTCCCTTCACCTTTACATTGCATGTTTTTTTCTGACCCTTCCCCCATGCTCCTGTAACTCTGTTGCTATGGTGACCAATATTGTAACATTCTCCGCTAGCAGTAGGTCACAAGTTCACAACAGTTTCTAGACCAGCATGCTAACTCCTAAACCATCTGTAGTAGGTGTGGTTGAGTGTTTGGTGTTAGAGCCATATCTCATACTGCATTACTTTTTGTTAATATCAGAAAAGCCAATCACACTTGTGTTTATGTTTATCTCAATAGTACTACTTAGTTTTAACCACTGCCATATTTTTACCTGCCAATCAAATTTCTTCATGAACATTTTACTGGCTAGATTTCTTTTTCAAATCTGTTTTTTATCAGCAGCCTTCTCCTGTGTGATCCACTCCTTCCTTTGAGTGTCGATTATGGGCCATAGCTATGTGTTTTGGGCTAGAGAGTCTGCTAGAAAGAGTAATATTGACAGGGATTTGGTTTTGTTTAATGTGGATATTACTTGAGTTGGCCAGAGAGGCTTAACGTGACATCAATTGCTTCCATTGCTTGAAAGCATTATGGATTATCAACATCCAGATGTCATGATTGTGCACGGTGGTAGCAATGACCTGGGCACTCTTACTGGAGTAGGATTGGAAATCCTAATGAAAGATACCTGTGGAAAATTAATGGCACTTTTACCTCACACTGCCATGGTGTTTTAAACATATGCCAGAGGCAGAAATGGAAGTGGTCATCTGAATTCTGTCCACAGATAGACAAAGCCAGGAAACATGAATAAAAATGTTTCTGCATTCCTCAGAGACCATAACTTTGGCTCTGTCTACAATAACAAACTACGCTTTGACATGGACAGGATTTACAGACCTGATGGACCTCACTTTTAAAGAGAAAGGCAACAGGGTGTTCTTGAAAGACTACATCCTGTTTTATGCGTAGCGATTATATACACACAATGAACACAAAGGCTCTTATCAGAGCCACCCTATTTCTCAAATACTTTTTTTTGTAAATACACTTTTAAGCAAATGTTCTCGACTCCGCGGATCTGTCATGGATCCGCAAACCAAAATCAAATTTTCAATAGAAAACAACCCCTTTTGCATTCACTTTTAAAGATTTGTGACTGCATCTATGCAAGTCTGTGTGACAAGGTCTGTATGGGTGTGTGACTGTGAGCGAGAGTATCTATATGAGGGGTATGACGGACTCTGGCTGTGAGAGGATTTGAATGGGTGTAAGAGTGGGTGTCAGAATGTCTGTATAGGTGTGTGTGAGTGTATGTGTGCTGTGTGTGTGTATGAGCAGGTATGTGAGTGGCTGTATGGGTGAGTGAGTGGTTGTGGGAGTACCTGCTTGGGTGAGTGAGTGGTTGTATGAGTAGCTGTATGGGTGAGTGAGTGCCTGTGTGAGTGGCTGTATCAGTGAGTGGGTGGGCGTGTTAATTGCTATATGGGTGAGTGGGTAGACGTGTGATTAGCTGTATGGGTGAGTGAGTGGGTGTGTGAGTAGCTCTATGGGTGAGTGAGTGGGCATGTCAGTGGCTGTATGGGTGAGTAAATAGGTGTGCGAGTGGCTGTATGGGTAAATGAGTAGTTGTGTGTGGCTGAGTGATTAGATGTGTGAGTGGCTGTATGGGTGAGTTAGTGTATGTGGGAGCAGCTGTGTGAGTGAGTGGGTATGAGTGTGAGTGAGTGCCTGTGTGAGTGGCTGTGTGGGTGAGTGAGTGAGTGCATGAGTGGTATATGGGAAAGTGAGTGGGTGCATGAGTGCCTGTAAGGGTGAGTGAGTGGGTGTGTGAGTGGCTGTGTTTGTGTGCTAGCGGGTGTGTGAGTGTGTGAATGGGTGTGTTATTGGGTGTGTGAGTGGCAGTGTGGGATTGTAAGTAGATGTACAAGTGGTTGTGTGAGCCTGTGAGTGGGTGGGTAGGTGGCTGTGTAAATCTGTAAATAGGAGTGACAGTGTCAGTACAGGTGTGTGAGTGGATGTGAGAGTATCAGTATGGGTGTGAGAGTATCTATATAAGTATGTCAGAGGGTATCAGAGTAACTCTATGGGTGTAAGTATGGGTGTTAAATTGGACTTTTTATTTTTGGGATCGCACCAGCTCCATGTTTCCCTTGCGGAGTTACACCAGGGGCCACTCTGAGGCCTGTGAATGGTCCTCAAATCTCACGCATGACCAAAATAAACATTATGAGGCATTATAATGCCCAGGACAAATGCTCACCCCTTTTTTTAACACACACAAGGGGTCACCTGACCCCTTCATTCACTATGCATTGAATTTTTCAGTCCCATCGACCGTTCCCAATAAATAAAATGGTGGGCGCAACTTTTCTGTGAAGCTGCGGTCAGCCAATAAGTGCCCGCTGCGGCGCGTGGTCCAGTGATTCACTGCAGTTGGATCCGTGGAGGATCCGCGCCCCCTAGATAGAAATTAGGACACCCCCTTTTCTCATCCCCTGCCTGACGAATCACCCCGAAACTTTCAAGACAGCAGCTGAAGTGACTGGCAATTTAGTTTTGAAGATTTTGTGAAGATTCATCAAACTGCACCAAAGTTATTGGCAAAACAACACTTTTCCTATGGAAACGAGGTTCTAACTATAACTATCTACTGCAGATGCCAGTAGGTAATGTATATATATGTATATTACCTACAGGCTGTTGCCAGTAGGTAGTTGTAGTTAGGATGTAGTTTCCATCGGAAGAGCATTTTTTCATTTGACAATAATTTTCGTGTCGTATGATGAATCTTCACAAAAGTTTCAAAACGAATACGCCAGTTACTTCAGCTGCTGTCTTAAAAATTTCATGGTGATCCGTCAAGCGGGGCTGAGAAAAAGGGGGTGTCCCAAAATGCATTTTCTCCATGTTAATTTTCATATGAAACTTAAGACACGACTACAGCCCGAACAGCTGAACGGAATTACACCAAGTTTGGCAGAAAGGTAGCTCTTGGTTCAGAAAGCGCCCTTTTTGTTAAATGGTATAAATCTGTTCAGTAGTTGCTGAGAAATTGCTGAGAAATTTAAAGAAATTCCCAGTTGAATATATAGGGACAGTGGATTCGCGACCCCTCCCGATCTCGTGCTGAGATCTGATTGGCTGCCAAACACTTTAAACCAGGAAGTGTTGTTAACCGAGTCACAAGAAGAAACGTAAAACAAAAAGGAGCAGAGTAGAAACACCCTGACCCCTTAGACCTCTTGGTGGGGTCCCACAGGGAACCCCCTAGGGCCAAAAAAGCATTTTTTTTAAAAAAAAAACATTTTTGCCGGAGTTGCGCAGGATCCGCGATTCAAAATAAAAAAATGAAGCCTGCGCTTCGTTTGAAAATGGCACCCGGATGGGCCAGTTCCCAGGGGCATGTGTAAATATAGGAGGGGGGTGCATGGGACCCTCCTCCTTGGGCTATTCAAAGCCTCAGGGACCGCCACCTCCCCGGGGCAGTCACATAATTATTAGCGAGGGAGCCTTATGGCTGCCCCGGGGACCGCCATCTCCCCGGGTCACAGAAATCAATAATAAATAATGCTGGGGGACCCTATAGCTTCCCCCACTGCCCTGGGGACCGCCACCTCCCCGGGGCTAAATATAATAGAAATACGGGGGCACACGGCCCCCTGAAACCCCAGTTACGTCACCTTCCCAGGGCTATAATTTTATATTAATACATGGGGGCAACTCTTTTAAATCAAATACAGGGGCCACGCGGTCCTCTGCAGCCCTGGGGACTACCACCTCCCTGGGGCTTAATTATAAAAGGAGGGGGCACCTGGCTCCCCTTGTGGAGCCCTAGATGGCCCTAAGGACCGCCACCCCCGAGGGCCAGCTCCAGCAATGTCCCTGGGGTGCCCACCCAGGGACATTGCAGTTTGCGATGGCATGCGGGAGCACCACCCCCTCCATGGCATAGCAAACAGTGCTCCGCTTGGAGCAAGCAAAAGCATTTTGCTCTCACTTGCTCAAAGCAGAGAACACTTTCCTTTTTACTCACAGGGAGCTGCATGTCAGCAGCTTCCTGTGTGTAAAAAGCAATGCCAGCTCCCACAGGAGGCGAGGAGCCGGCCAGGCCAATGGGGGCCTTCAGGCTCCCTCCATGGTTGCCAACACGTAAAATGTGGGTGCCCTCGGTGGGACCAGGGCACCCACACTACAGGCCAGGCCCCGGGGGATGGTGTCTCCGGGGCCAACATCGGCCCGGGAGCGGAACCATGTAGCCACCTTCCATTTGTGTATGTGTATATATATATATATATATATACATATACACATACATATACACATACACACACACACCCGGGGCATGAGGTCCCTGAGGCCGAAAATGGCCCGGGTGGGGCGCTCGGCCCCCACACTTTAAATTTTTAAAAAAAGAAGAGGCCGGGCCCAAGCAGATGGGGTCCCCAAGGCCAAAAATGGCCGTGGAAAGGGGGGCCACACAGCCCCCTAAAAAAAACAAAAAACCTCCAGCAAATCGCCAGAGGCCACGCCGCCTTCACTACCATGCTGCAAACGCACCTCATGGCACAGTGGTGGTTGGGGGATGAAGTCTCCTTGGATGCTGAGGGTCCATTGGGTCCAGGAACCCCCTTCTGTTACCTCCAGTAACTCACAGACTGCAGGATTGCTGAGAGAACTTGGAGGCCACGCTCCCTTTCTCCACCACTCTGCAAATGCGCCTCCTGGCACGCTGCTGGTTAGGGAATGAGTTCTACTTTACTCCTGAGGGCCTCAGGACTAAAGTGGACTTCTTCCCCCAACCAGTAGTGCCCCAGGAAGTTTACACAGTGGTGGAGAAAGAGGGCATGGCCTCTGATGACCTTTCAGCAATCCAGCTGTGTGGGTCTTACTTTAGGTAACAGGAGGGCTAGTTGGCCCCCAAGGACCCTCAAGAGCCATGGAGACTTCATCCCCCAACTAGTAGTTCACCAGAGGCACATTTTCAGAGTGGTGGAGAAAGGGTGTGTGGCCACTGAACACCTCTCAGCAAACCCACTGTGTGGGACTTGCTGGAGGTAATAGGAGGAGTAGTTGGCCTCTAAGGACCCTCAATAGCCAAGGGGGCTTCATCCCCCTACTAGTAGTATGCCAGGAGGCGCATTTGCAGAGTGGTGGAGAAAGGGGGCGTGACCTCCTACCAAGTCTCAGCAATCACGCTGTGTGGGACTTACTGGAGGTAACAGGAGGACATCCTTGGGGGCCAACTACCCCTCCAGTTATCTCCAGTAAGTCCCTCACAGCGGGATTGGTAAGCGGTCTTCGGACGCGACGAGACCAGCAGAGCCACTGACGTACCCGCTCACTCATCCATACAGGCAGTCACACACACCCTCACCCACCCACACAGACACTCAGACATTTTTTAGAGGATTTGAGATGTCATCAGTGATGTCCCTGACCATGTCATGAGTGATGTAATATGTGAGATCATAAGCAGTGCATTGCGAGGGTGTAAGTTATAATTAAAGCTCAAGTAACTTTAACTGTTGAATTTCACTGGTTTATGTACGAGTGAAATCTGAGCTAAACTGAAACGTCCCTGTAACCTTTGGTTTTTTCCAGTGAATATATATATAACGGCCAAAGTTATTAAGGGACAAAAAATTGTAATTACACATATATATATATATATATATATATATATATATATATATATATATATATATATATATATATTCACTGAAAAACCATAGGTTTCATGGACGTTATAGTTACAAATTAGCATTTAAAAAACCTTTGAAATTCACTGAAAAAACCATAGGTTTTAGGGACAGTTATAGTTAGTTGGACATTGCACTCGTACAAAACCCGTGAAATTCCCCCGTTATAGTTAGTCCAGCTAACTATAACTCACGCCCCCGCAATGCACTGCTGATGACGTCACATATTACATCACTCATGACATGGACATCAAAATTTTGCGAAGATACGTCAACCGGCAAGAGAGTTATTTCAAATAGAATGTCGCGGATTTCCTATGGATAATAGGTTGTAACTATAACTATCTACTGGCGACCGCCAGTAGATAATATATATATATATATATATATATATATATATATATATATATATATATATATATATATATATATTTAATTACAAAGTGGTGGTTGCCACTCTGTAGTTTTAATTAGGGACACCAGAAATAGGGATTTTTAAAATGTTTTGTCCCTTAATAACTTTGTACCCGTTTGGCGAATGTCCATGAAACTTTGCAGACTTACTGTCCCCCTTTCATTCTCAAAATAGTGAAATTTTCACAGCGTTTGGCCAAGGGGGTGCAAAAAAAGGTGGTCCTGAAACGGCGTAAAATACAATGCATTTTTACAAAGACTTTTATACTTCGCTTATCGTGAAAGCCCTCAGTCAGATTTTGACGGAATTGGAAGGACTACATATTATGGTACGCAGATGGTTCTGTGGAGTACAGCAGATAAGTAGGCTAAGCATTATAGAAGTTTTAAGTGTTTTTAATTTAGATATATCTGTGGACGCAGTGGGACCGCGGTACTCCTGAGGTACATAGAGATGACAAGTCATTAGCTGATTGTCTAATGACTCCCTTTACAAAAGTTAAAGTCAGTCATCTTGTTTTCACCTAAAGGTTCCCTGTGTTTTGCATTACACCTTGTAATGTAGATAGAGTATTAGCTTTTGTATTTTTCCAATACCCAGTTCCACTACATTAAAGTGGTACGAGGTAGGGAAATATATTTAAGGTTTATATGTATTTAAAAAAAAATAACGCAGTACCGTGGTACCAAAAAAAGAAAACAATTGTAACATTTAGAAAGAATAAGACACTATATTTTGTAAATATTTGTGCACTTATGTGTTTTTTCTAATTTTAACATATTTACATATGCAGAAAAAGGTATAGAGTATAGCCCGTTAATAACTAAAAATTACTGTGCTACTTAGAATGATAGATGGCTCCCTGTAGAGTGCTTCAAAAATATAGAGAAATTTAGAAATAATAATAGGAACCTAACAAAATAATTTTGTGGTACTGCGGTAGTACAGCACATCTCCATATATCTACAAAACAATATAAAGAAACATATAAATATTTAGCAAAGCCTATTGCCAGTTTAGTAAAGTGTTAATTAGTAGGGCAAAAATACCAAACCAATTATTACCTATATCCAAAGGCATAATGCAGAACACGGCCAAAGTGTCCTTAAAAACAACATGGCTGTCTTTACCTTTGAAAAGGCAGTCAATAGCCAATCACCTAGTGATTTGGCATCACTTTGTACCATAGTAGTTCAGTGAAATACACCCATATTTCACTAACATACCACACAAACAGATCTCACAAACTTTAATTAAATGCAAACTTATAAAATAGTTACACTACTTACCTGACTACCATCTGTGCACCATAATATCTAATGCAGCCAAGTTTTAGCCAAATCCAAATGACAGATTTCACAATTCTCACATTAAAACAATTAATGCAAAATGCTTTGAATGTAAGTGCATTTTCTGACCCCCATAACATTGACATATGATACTATATATTTTGGAAAGAAAACATTTACAACTTTGAACACACATTAATGCTGAATTTCTTTTAATTTACACACTATACTTTACGCCACACCACTGTCTAACTGTTCAATTTATGCCACTCCACTGTATGGAATTTAGAGTATGCTATTCCACTTTACAACACTACAGTATATGCCACTATATTCTATGCTAATCCACTGTATGTTACTCCACTGTACTCGACCCAACTGGACTATACGCCATTAGATTGTACACCACTAAACTCCACGCTATTATACAGTTCCCCACTTTTGTGTATGCCAGTGTACTGGAAGCCCCAATACTCTACTGCTTGCAACTCAACGCTATTGTACTATGCCCTACTCCAATTTACACTATTCCACTACATTCTATTCCACTATGGCCCTCATGATGATACGCTACTGAAGTATACGCTATTCTAGTCTCCGACACTACACTCTACGCCACTCCATTGTACTGAAATGCACTATATGCCAATGCACTGGGCCACAATCGGCTGTATGCTATTTCGCTTTGCAAGAGTACATTCTGCGCCACTCCACTAAACCACACTTAACTGTATGTGACTACAAACTACGCTTCTATAATTAACCCTATTCAGTTGTACATCACTGTACTGTACTCTATGCCACTATATAGCACTCCACTATACGTCTAAAGAGTTAACACCACTAAACCTAACATTATTACACTAAACACTGCTAAATTCTACGGTACTCCACCCTATCGCACTATAGTTTGCTATTACACTAAACGCTATTCCACTGTACCTTATTCCATTGTACCCCACTGTGGTTTACACTATCCTGCTCAACACCAATGCACTGTATGACACTCCTATACACACCACTCCATTTTACGCATTTTAACTTTACCACACTACACTGTACCACACTCCACCCTACTTAAGCCCATTGTAGCCCACTCCACTCTATGGCACTGCAGTATACCCTACTCCAGTGTACATTATTTCAGTTTACGCCACTCCACTGTACGCCACTCAACTGTATGCTATTTCAGTACACAATATTCCAATATAGGCCCCTAAACTACTCTAGTGGTATACACTCCTGTGTATAGCACTACAGTCACCAGTACAGTGTAAGTGAATACACTCTACAATATTTATAGGATATCAATGCACTTTACCACACTCCACTGTATGCTATCCTAATGTATACTACTGCACTGTACACCACTACGCTGTATGACACTCCAATAAACTCCATTCTATTGTATCCAAGTTCACTGTACACCACTCCACTATATGCGACTCCACTCTACGCCACTCTGCTATATACAATTCCACTATACCCATTCCACTTTACTCCACTTCACCGTACCACAGTATACTGTGCCAGTATACACTTTACAAAACTATCCACCACTATATTATACCATACTCCACCGAATAACACTCCACTCCACTAAACTAAACTGGACGAATATCACAAAATTGGTACTAACATTGTAAAAACCTTTGAAATTCACACAAAAACAAGGTTTACAACTAAGTTATAGTTCAGAAATCCTAATTTACCTTTGGTATATTGCAAACCCAAATAAGCTCCACAAACCTTAGAAATTATGTTACAGTTATGTGTTAATTTTATAATTTAAGCACCACTTACACACTTATTTCTATCTTATTTGTGCCAACCTGACCCTAAACTACACAACCGCAACAAATTCATAGCTTATACTTATCTTTTGAAATTATCATTTACGTACCGCTTTCATATTACTGTAAGTCAGACTCATAACTCAAATTTATTCTTATGCGCAACCTTTCAATGACTATCACTGGTGAGCTTTCGTAGACAGTCTTGTCACCTCACTCTCCACAGTACATTAACTGTAACATGCCACTATACCATGCACTGTGTTCAGGCTAATAATATAATTTCAGATGTCATAAGTGTTTTATTTACTGCAATAATTTCACATGCTATAACTTAGGTAATATCCAAGGGTATAGGTAGTGCATGGAGAAGGGGGAGTGTTACTGGTGGGACTACATATCTGCGGAGTTTGTGAGGCCTTGGAGGGAGCCCCTGTTCATTGCCTGCAACAGCCTCCACTTGTTGCCCTCTGCACCTTCTAACAGCGTTATACAGTGCATCGTTTGGTCCCGCAGTGTGGGAGTGTTCCTGGTGTGACTACGCGTCTCAAGAGTCTGTGAGGCCTTGGAGGCAGCCTCTGTTCATTGTCCGCGCCTGCCACCACTTGCTGCCCTCTGCACCTGCTACCAGCACTACTTAGCGCATTGTTTGGTCCCACATCGCGGGACGTGCCCGGGCATTGCCTGGGCGAAGACCAGGCCAAGAGAGGGCCAGTCTGCACCCATCCGAGGCCTTCCAAGGCTCGGCTGGCCCCACCCTCTTTTGTGGTATTTATACCTGCCATTCCATCTCTGGATCTCTTGGGTGAGTGCTCTATTTTTCACTCAATATAGCATGGGCAAATGCAAGGACGCTGGTTGAGCTACAGCTACAGCTCCTCGCAGAATAACCAGCATTGACAGCGTGCTTGAGAGAGCCGTGGGGGTGATTACAATTGAGATTGCATTAACTGAATGCAGACTATCTATGGAATGGGGGTGGGGACTCACTGATGCAAGTAATAGCACTAGCATGATTAATGATGATAATGTTGATGCTCATGCGTGTTCCTGCCAGTGCCATGTGACTACACGGGTTAATTCTTCTTCATCAGTAGCAGTTGTGCGGAGTTCAATTCCCTCCACATCTACCATCTTGACCAACTCCAGTTTGAGACCCAACAGACATCTTTCTACCGAATTAGTTCCAGGGACTTTTCGATCTGGTATTATCAATGATCTCTCATCCAAACCACCGGGCGCCAATGGTCGAGGAACTACGGCAGTCATAGACATTGGAAGCACTGACTCTGCCCCAAATACTGAGACATTAAACTTACCCCCTGCCTCCTATTGCTGTGTGCTGATTCTGGCTGAAGTGTCACCTTTAAAGCATAATCAAACCTAGTCATGGGAACAGCTGCATAATAGGGTCATTCACTGTCTCAGCACCCACAACATTTCAATGTCAGGGAATGCAATAAGATTTTAATGATGTTCAGGGTTGGTTGGGTGGGACACTCGGTCAAAAATATAGAGGGAGACTGCATCATGATAAAGTTTAGACATCCGTCCTGTGTGAGGAAGTTATTGAGGTCTAACATGGAGGGTACCTCTGCCAATTCAAAGGTTGTCTCATTACCACTGGGGTTTTTCTACAAGCCCAATATGTGGAAAAGGTCTTCTTCAATGTGTCACAACTCCCAGCCCATGTCAGCCCAGGAATGCTACAACTGTTATGCGGTCGTGTCTGGTCTTACTGAAAATTATTGACTGGGGAAGCACAGGCCTATTTCGAATAAGGTTATTTTAATAAACTTGTGGTTATACCTCAATCCCCCGCCACAAACTCCCAGAGTGCCATTCCAAATGTATGTGCTCCTCCCATGAAAATCTTAAGCTGCAATATCGCAGGGCTTCGCTCTAAGATACATAAATAAAATTTATAGCAGCACAGAAAATACATAGATAAAAGTGGCAGCTTTCCGTAAAAAGTTACAATATTGTGATGCAACAGGAAACCTGGGATCTCCAACCTATTGTGTTTGAGGGGTTTCATTGTTTCAGTGTGCCGGCCACTCCATCTCGCTTTGGCCGTCCTTCGGGGAGCCTTTCAGTTTGGATAAACTTGTTGGCTGGTGGCCATGCTACAGCGTTGGAAATCCCAGGTAGTGACTTCCAAGTTGTGCTTTTTAAGTGGGATCTGACCCTGTATTTGATTAACTTTAATAATAATGATTTTGTTAATATTCCAAATTCAGGGTTTCCTGGTTTGTTTAAATATATTTGTTTTCCTTTGGGTAAAGCAATCGATGAAGCGCACCAGGTGCATTTGTGTTTAATTGGGGATTTTAACACAAGGCTGTCCCTTCATTCTAAGCTACGGAATGATGTGATGTGATCAGGGGGCTAAGGAGCTAGAGGCTTTCCTATTGTCATTGAGGTATATCTGACCATACCATATAGGGTGAAATTTAATGTTGGTGCCGGCAAATTACAGTCATCCACTGATAACCTTAGAGTGGTATGGAAACTTCAGAATTCATTCCAATTCCTGGATAAAAGTATTAAATGAGAACCTGGGGTTGGTTTTGAATTGTTTGGCAGATGAGGGAGATAATGGGGGAATAGTTAGTGCCTTTGTGGTTTTTTGCTCAAACATTACAAAAATCCCTTATAAAACCCCCTAAAGTGCCTCACACAGCTCCGAGATGGTTTAACCACGAATGTTCGGCAGCTAACCCTAGGGACCCCTTCACAGTGGCTGCTCTCTGGAAACAGTATAAAGCAGCCACTGCAAAGAGATCGAAGGAGGTCATCTCAAAGCAGTGGGATACACTAGTCTATGCAGCATCCAAAAAAGACAGTAAGTCCTTCTTAATTGCTATATCGGCCATGAGAACCTCTAACCTTACAGTGACTCTGATCATATCACCAGTGAGACATGGCAGGCACATTTCTCCAAAATGCATTCTGCACCAATAACAACAACACAGTTTAGGCTGAAGGTTAGCAACTATCCGGATATATAGGTCACCCTATGTGAATTTGTTGCCTCTATTCAGCAGAGTGTTGGAGGAAAGGCCCTGGCCCGGATGGAGTCCCCATCGATCTGATTAAATGCAACATCGAACTCTGGGCGCCGCTGCTGACTTATTTTTTTAACAATCTCAAACATTTTCCAGTACCGAGTTCTTGGGCCACATCCACTATTTATCCAACTTTCAAAAAAAGAGTATTGGACATTACCAAGCTGCTATCGCCCTATCTCACTGATTGAAAATGCTGTTAAAATCCTGGGAAGAGTTTTATATAACAGGATCAAGTAGTGGGCAGCGGAAAATGGCATTATAAATTCTTGTCAGTATGGCTTCGGAAACTGCAAAGGCACTACTGAGCAATGTCTGAACTTAAACTTAATTGTAGGCATGTACACAATAGCAACGGATTTTTCCTCAGTGTTTCACTGCGTTATTTTCCCAAAGCTTTGGCAACTTCTTCTCTCAATGGGAATGGATGAGGCACTTGTACATTTTATAGCATCTCTGTATGAGAATGAGGGCCAAGATAAGATTTGGCCCAAATGGCGAAGTTTCCAATGAAACATAGATTGGTTGTGGGTTGCAACAAGGCTGTGTGCTTGCCCCCTTGTTGTTTATCCTGTACATTAACAAGCTCAGTCCTTTTTTTATCATCTTGTACCCCTGACGTCCCAAAGGTAAATGGTGCCCCAAACCCTCTACTGTTATACGATGATGAGGCCATGCTGATGGCTAGTACCCCAAAAGCACTGCATCTGCTGGTGCACTCTTTTGTACAATTTATGGCCAATCCTGATTTACAGACCAATTTTTCCAAATCCTATATTATGGCGTCCTGCCCCAAGGGCACTCAGCTCTCTAGTTTTACAATCAGCACAAAACGGGTACAAGGCACCAGCACCTTCTCTTATTTAAGGACTATCTTTGATGCAGCGGACTCATGGGCACCAAACATTACCCATTGTAGGATTAAGCTATCCAGGGTAGTTGATCACTCCTTAGTCTCCCCTAACCTCCTTGGGGAAGGCACTCTCTCCAATACTATAGATGTACACCACCTGAGGTGTCCCTTTGGCAACTAATGGGGCTGAGATCTGGGGTACTGCGTATTGTGCAGCTATACAGGTGGAGGAAAAACACTTCTGCAGAAAAGTTCTGTCCTTTCCTCTCTGTCACATTTGTTTCAAATGTATGTAGCAATCGGGGAGTGGTTGCTCTCTGCATAGGAAGCTCCTTTTGTTTATTTTTTATTTTTCTCCTCTAATTATGGGTAAAAGGAGGGCAGTGGAGGGGGCAAGTGACTCTGCTAAATCTAAGAAAACCAAAAAGACCTTAAAAATAGTTGGGGGAAATTGTGCCATCAACCGGATAGATGATCTTCTGCCTGAGTGTGAGGAACTGCTTAGTCCCAACCTTGCTCCCACCTGTTCCACCATTCCCGGGTTCCCCCCAACCAAACCCCCTAGCAAATGCGCATTCCAAACATGGTTGAAAAATTAAAGAATTGGCCTACACTAGCTTCATCATCTATGGCCTCAGACAGACCCCTTGTCAGGGATTCTACAAAATTTGGGGCGTTGGTCTCATGAGGTGGTAATGCTGCACAGCACATGAACCTACCAATTATGTTTCCCCATCTGAGTGGTCTGATATCTTTAAGAACTTATACCATGATAGCACTACGATTACAACTGAGGGTCCTTCTCTGTCTATTAATTCTCTGAGTAGTGCCATGCCAATGTTTGAATTATCTGATATTTTAGAATCCCTTAACGCAATCATGAGAGGTAGGGCTGCTGGCCCAAATGGCATACCAGACAACATATTCCTCCATAATATTGGAGCATGGTCTAAATATGTGCTTATCCTTGCTAATGCCATTGCTAAGGGAGCACCCATCCCTGATTCCTGGAAGGTGCCGTAGTGCTCACAATGTACAAAAGGGTGACAAGACCCAGCCGGTAAACTATAGGACCATAAACATTGTAGATCACATACAAAAGGTTTTCAGCCATTGTGTACTATATAAAATCCAGGACTGGATAGTCTTAAGCCCCTTTGAGGTTGGGTTCTGGAAAAGAGTATCTACCATTGTTCAAGTCTTAAACTTCCTGTTAATCTATTGGAAGACGGTACTAATCGGCTGAGGCAACCTTTACGTTGCCTTTGTCGATCTAAAATCTGCTTTCGAATTGGTCCGCCGCCCAATATTATGTTCTCAGTGATATGGGCATGTCCCCCGACATTCTGTCCATAGTATTTGCCTCCATGAAAACAACTATGCCAGAATTTGCTGGGGTACACAGGACCAGCTGACAGACGATTTCGGTGTCCAAAGGCATTTGTCAGGGCTGTGTATTGGCCCCAACTTTGTTCACACTGTACTTAAATGATACTGTTCACTTTCTATCTCAGTTCCAGACAGATGCCCCCTCATTAGCTAATGTAAAACTCCCAATTCTCCTCTTTTCTGATTATACTTTTCTGATCTTCAAGACCCCGAGTGGGCTCCAAAAACCTTTGACGAGTTTAGCCACACTTGAGGGTTGGAAATCAATACTGCAAAAACAAAACTTGTGCTTTTTAACCAGCACAAATCGCACAAAGGAGATTAGTATTGGGGAGAATTCCCTTAGAGAAGGTGGACTCCTTTGCCTACCTGGGCATTACTCTTTGAGCTAATATGTCATGGAAGCCACACAGTGGTTAGGCGGTTGCTCAGCACAGACAGATAGTTGGAGTCATCTCCAAAGAGCATTGAGCCTCTTTCAGGAAACCCGTAGTATCTTCCCTCCAGATCTATGAGGTGAAGGCACTGGGTTCTGCTCTCTGTGGGGGTAGCTCTTGGGCCTTACTAACATCAATGAACTGATTAGATCTTAGAATAAATGTTTGAGAACTCTTGCACTCCTACCCCCCCAGCACTCCCTCTTACCCTTTGACATAGGACATGGGTATAAAAAGGGTAGAAGGTAAAAGCAGATTGCGCTCAGTGCAGTATTGGAGGAGATTATGGTCTACCCCAGAGCTAGCTCATTATGCCACTGGCTTATGTGGTGCCATTAAGTCATTTTAACAAAATCCTCTGGCTCCAACACATCAAAAAGACACTTATCTCCAGTCGCCTGGTTGACCTATTGTAGAACCCATCAGGTGGCCTCATCCCATCAAAAGCGTCTCTAAAAAAGCTCTACTGGATAAAAACAATGTCTGATGATGCCCATAAAGCTGCCAGTGCTACTTTATCAGGCAAGTGTCTTGATTTTAGGTTCTCTTGTGTCTCTGAGACGCTCTAGCACATTATCATTGTGCAGATGGATAGGGAGTTGTACTTTTAGTTTAGAGTTGGAACTTTACAGCTGAAATCATTTACTTCTAAAAGGCTGGCACCGGAATCTCTTGTTTGCCCAGCGTGCAACTTCCCTAAGGAAACTGTTCCCCACACCCTTTTAACTTGCCCTTCCTATGACCATGCACACTCTCTTTGGCTATCGCCCGTTTGTAGGCAGCTGGGCACATGAAGGCATAGTATTGCCCTTTGCATACTTAGAACTGACTGCCGGCCATTATACGCCTTCGCAGTTGCCAAATATCTGGGCGCAATGTGGCTGGTCTGAAGGAAGACTGTGGTAAATGATGATGCAGGATAGCCATTAGTGTAGGTGAAACAAGATAAAGTTTATTCTCAAGGTAAGAGTCTCAGGTTACAGGTATAGTAGGTATGAAGGGACCAGGAAAGCAAGCCCGAAAGCAACATCCATGCTGCTCAGCCCACGCATTCCAACTGACACTCACTCAAACCATGCACATATCAGCATTTTATTACCTAACAGTCTTCACTGGCTGAACAGCAGGGGACATATAACTAAGGAGAGAATGCATGGCAAAGACACGAAGATACCACAAATGCCCTTTCCCTTCACATGTGACAGTTTGTTCCTTTATATCCCTTTTATTGCACTGTTCATTATTCCCTGCTACTATTGCTTATGATTGATTGGCTTTTCTGCAACCATATGACGAATTTTATCTCAATTGCTACTTTTATGAATTATTATATTTATATAGAAATTGTGTTTTAATGTGAATATTCTCTGTTTAGTTTGTTTATAATGAATTTTAATGTATCTTTTGTATTCTTTTATGGCATTGTCTCCCAGAATAACATTATTTTGACTTGACTTGCCAAATGTCTCTCCCTCCCATGGTTAGCCTATGTAACAAAAGCCTTCCAAGAGATTGGGCCAACCCATGCCTTCCTCAACCGCGCCTCAAGTGGCAACCTTAACAGAAACCATGTGCAATGGCTATTATTTTCCAAGGCCTAATCTAATAGGTTAAACATGGAAGTACCAAAGCCCACTGTTGCAGCTTACTTACATTTGAGCCCTGATAGATCCCCAACTAAATACTTGTTTAGTATTGATGGGTGTAGGAAGGTGGAATCTGACTATATGGTTGCCCCCACTTTTTTTTATGGTGTTTTGCTGGTTTATGACTTAGTTGGACTGGGACCCTGCTATTCAGGGCCCCAGTCTATCTGCTCTCTCTAAACGACATGGAGTGCACTCTAGGTGCACTAGTGATTGGATACTGTGGTGCCTTATGAGTCCCTAGTATATGGTACCTTAGGTGCCAAGGGCATAGGTACTTCACAGGCCTACCAGGGGCTGCAGCATGTGTTATGCCACCCCTGGGAAGCAGTCTAAATCTGACACCACAGGCCTGCTACTGCAGCCTGGGTGAGGTGGTGCTAGCACCCCTCACTGAGATATAGGTTTCCTATATCTCTCCTGCACACACATATAAACCTATCAGTCACCCCTAAGGCAGGCCCTATCAATCCTGAGGGCAGGGTGCTTGGCTTCTATGTGAGGGGGTGCCTCTGCACGAGCAGGGCCCCTCTGCAGTTCTCAGAGTCCATTCTCTGGTGCTGTTTGTGGATGCGGTTAAACCATATACTATTAAGTGCATTATATCCTCGCGGTAAATGCTAACTTTGGAATGGCTGCATCAAAACATGTCGTGTTTGGTGTCAAACATCTTGGAATACTACCCCCGCCAATCTTGGCGGCGGGGGTAGCATTCCACCCTTCTAGAGGGATAAGACATGTACCTGCTGTGGAAACGCGGTAGAATCCTAAAGAGCCCTGGCATCACAAAATGGATGCCACCAGTCACAGACACTGGGCTGCCCTCCTGCTGATGACCGAAACTCACAGTGGAGGAAGCCCAACAATAGGCATCCTGTCACAGGGAGGTGTAACCACCTCCCAGACAGGGTTTAGTGTATTGGGGCTGGGTGGGTGCACTCTTAGAGTGCTTTGAAGTCCTGCACTGGGGGAGCAGAAGGCTCCTCTGTGCATATGCCAGTTCAAACCAGCTCAGGGGCTACATGCCCCTGCTCTGGCGCGAAACTGGACAAAGGGAAGTGGGTGTAGCCACCCCCTCCCTTGACCCTCCCATAGGTGGGGTCATAGAGCTAGTCCATCCCCTCTTTTAGTATAAGAGGGGGAACCTTGCCATTGCAAAGCAGATAACCCCTGGACGACGCTCTACAGAAGAATCCTGGTCCTTCGACGTTCCACTACCTTTGGAAGACAGAAGAATCTCCCTTGGAGTCAAGGAGTGACTCCCCTGCTTGGCAGGCACCAAAAACGACAACGACGGTCGCAAACTACGCCGCTCCCGCCGGAGTCTGAAGTCCCTGCAGCCCAAGAAGTGGATTTCCTGACCTCTCCCAGGCCATCGTGAGTCCCCAGCGAAGCTGAGGCAAGTGGACCCCACGAGTAACGAGGAACCGCGACCCCTGGGTACCGTGCACTATTGTCGAGTGCAACCCCTTCACAACGTTCTACGAACTTGTGCTTTGGACCACGTGTGGTCCCGACCTCCAGCAGGAATCCCTCCGAAGATCAGAGGCCTACACCGTCCCGAGTGACCGTGGGCCCCTGTTGAGTGATTCCGCCCGAGGTGTCTTCGCGATCCGCTGGCTTGTGGGTCCCCAGAAGACTTCTTAACCAAACCAAAGGGCTCCCCTGGTTGCTCCAGGCCTGCCCTGACTTACCCTCGCTGGGTGAGTTCCACAGACCTTGCTGGTCTGCGCCATCGACTTTTCTCCATCTCCCCGAGACTTGCGGCTGCCAAGGCTTGTTGGCTCCGATCGAGTTGCCGACACCGCAGTCAGCTGCAGACGTCGAGGGACACACCGAATCCAGCTCCTGGTTGTCGTCGACGCCTCCTGGACCACGTGGCTGAAGAGTCAAGGCACCCGCAACCGACCTGAAGCGACCGACGACGGTGGGCTTCCATCTTCCTTGCCCCGGGTCACTGCCAAGTGACTTTGAACACTGTCCCCTCTGCTTTCAGGTCATCCTTCTTCAGAATCCAGGCTTGGATTCCACCGGACACTTCTTCAGCTCCCGCAAGCAGCAAGTCTTCTTTGTTCGCCATTGAAAACGACGCCGCGACCCGACACCAAAGGACACCTGTGCACCCGGCTTCCCTGGGTGAGGTAACTCCAGCACTACGGTGCTCCTGTGGGTGTGGGCCCTAGAACTACTTACCCTGTAAGTGACTTGCTTGTAGGTTCTCCCGAAGTATCCTAAAACTTTTTATTTCCAACCGCGACTTGCCCCATTGAAGTTAACGGCGATTCGCGCCTGTGTATCCACACTGCACGCGTCCCCCGTGGGTCCTTTACTTACCTGCCTTGGGTGGTTTCGTGAGGCCCCAGCACTTCTGAAGGCCCTAGGCCTTGTCTCCTTGCAAGTCGTTGTTTCTAAGTCTCTTACTTAGTATATGGTCTGGTACGCCCCTAGGGCCCCAGCCATATTTTGTGCTTAACTTATTGAGAAACGTTGATTTGTGCATATGTTTGTCTTCTAATCTCATAAAGGGATTAGTAGAGAGTTATTTAGAAATAAATACATATATATTTGATATATATACCTGTGTGGTGTCTTTTCATTTGGTGATTCAAGAGATTATATGGTAAAACAAGCTGCTTTACATTCCTCCGAGACTTAGCCTGAAGGCTGCTCTCCACAGCTACCACTAGGATAGCTTTCTTTAAAAGGTTGTCTTAAACCTATCTACCATAAGAGTCGATTTGCCCTGGTGCAAGGTGTCCACTTTAATTAGTGAACAGCATATACCAGGCCAACTTCTCACATTGGTGGGCAGCGTGTGGGATTCCAGCTTGCCATTGTTTTACCAGAAAATCTCTATTTGAATTACTAACTGAAAACCATTATAGGTACTCAAGGTACATATAAAGTCAAGCTTAGTATCAATAAGTTCTACTGAACTTAGAGCTGTGTGCCAAGGGATAGCACACCCTTTCCACAGCTCAAGCTAGGATCAGTAGGCCACAAACTAGTGTAGGTAGTACAACACTGCACAACACTAGAATGTCCTTAAAGGGTGGACCCAGTGGATCCACTCAGCCTCAGTATAAGGACATGGCTTTCTCTGACTTGAGAGCCATGTGTGTTGACAGACACCTGAGGCTAGGACAGAGTCCCTCAACCCTGCACCTGATAGATCTGCTGACAGCAGATGACCTTAGATTGGCTCTAGGAGCTAAAGGGTTTGAATCAGTGGGTGGGTCAGTCATAGTATCTGGGTCAGATGATGAAAATCAGAATGACCAAGACTCTGTGATTGAAGGGCCAGGCTCCAAGGAGCCTGAAAAGGACAGAGGAATTCTCCATAAGAGAACTGACAGAGAGGAGGAGAGGCACAGATCCCCTTCCAGGGAATCTGACCACTCTTATCACTCTGGCAGAGAATTTGTCCAACAGAGGAGCTCATACTTTTCCTTAAGAGAGACCTCCTCTGAGAGAAGGTGCAAACTGCTCCAGTATGAGGAAGCCAGAGTGGCCCTCAGAACCAAGCAGTTGGCACTGGATAGGGAAGCCCTGGAGATCCAGAGAGCTTCTAGAAAAGAGGGGTTAGAACCCCTGGTGGCAGCAACAGTGTCCCTAGAGGCAGAGAATATATTCCTGACCATAGGAACCTGAGCAAGGTTGTTCCTCCCTACCAGAGTGGGGATGATATCCACAAGTGGATAACTGCTATGGAGAGGGCCTGTAGAGTACAGCAGGTCCCCCAAAAGCAGTGGGCAGCAATCTTGTGGCTCTCCTTTTCAGATAAAGGAAGAGACAAGCTCCTCACTGTTAGAGAGGAGGATGCTGATGATTATGAGGTCCTGAAGAGTGCACTGATAGATGGGTTTGGCTTAACCACTGAGCAGTACAGGTTAAAGTTCAGAGATACCCAGAAGGCACAGACTCAGGACTGGACAGACTTTGTAGATTGTGCATCCAAGGCTCTGGAGGGTTGGCTGGTTGGCAGTAGGGTTACTGATTTCAAAGGATTTTATAATCTAATGATGAGAGAACAGATCCTTAATAATTGTCAAAACCAGCTTTTACACCAGTACCTGGTGGACTCTGATCTGACCTCTCCCCAAGAATTGGGAAAGAAGGCAGACAAATGGGTCAGAACCAGAGTAAGGCCTAAGAATCAGGGTGGTGACCACAAGAAAGATTCTACCAAGTCCCAAGAGAAAGGTGGGGATAAATCCAAGGATAAGTCCACTACAGGGCCCCAAAATTCCTCTTCTGGGGGTGGGTCCCAAACTCCTTCCTCTCCTGAAAAGAAACCCTATTGCCATGTCTGTAAAAAGCCTGGGCACTGGAAATCTGATCCCAGTTGTCCCAGGAATGGCAATAAAGAAAATGTTCCTCCAACCACTACTACCACCCCTCCTGGTACTACCAGTAGTAATCCTCCAGTTGGGAGTAGTGCACCCAAAAAGTTAGGTGCTTTTGCAAGAGGAACAGAGGTGGGCCCTAGTTTAGACAGGACCCCCTCAACAGACTCCTCAGATTCTGATGGTGGTGTAGGATATGCCACCTTTACCATGGGTCCCATAGCATTGGGCAGGTACAGACTGGAGCCAATAATTAATGGTCAGAAAGCTGTGGCATTTAGGGACACAGGGGCTAGTGTCACCATGGTGGCAGGGAAACTAGTCCCCCTCACCAGCTTTTACCTGAGTTTAAATACCAGGTGACCAACATTGATGGTGTCAGAACAGATCACCCCATGGCCATAGTCAATCTCAGCTGGGAGGGGGTCACAGGCCCAAAGAGAGTGGCAGTGTCCCCAACCTTACCTGTAGATTGCCTGATGGGCAATGATCTGGAAATTTCAGCCTGGGCTGAAATTGAACACCAAACCCATCTGAAGATGTTGGGTGTCCCTGTAAGGTTAGTGGGGCTGTGATGGCCACAGCCCCAGCCCAAGATTTTGGAGAGATGGAGCCTGGAAGAATGGCCCACTCTCCCCCAGAAGAGAGCACAAGGGTTGAAGAAAAGTCTTCTTCCTCCAGACAGTAGGTAAGGGTCAGCCTCCTCAGGGAACTGACCCTACCCCTAGTGAAGGAACTGCCACAGAGGTAGTCAGGCCTGGCCTGGCCACCCCCTGATGGCAGAGGACCCTTACAAGGTGGTACCCAGTCTGGAGCAGGTAACCTGCCCCTCTCTACCCTGCCTCAGTCAGCCCAGGGCTGCAGAGGTCAGGGAGGTCAGTGGACCCCCAGGGCCCCCTGTCCAGAGGAACCCCCATCAGCAGATTAGGGGCACCCAGGCTAGTAGCCCTAGCCAGGTAGAAATTCCTCAACCCACTGAGGGATCCCCCATACCTTTATGTAGGGACCTCCCCAGAAGGACTCTGTTAGGCAAGGGCAAACCTGGGACCAAAAGGTTCCAAACATGCCATGTCCCTCCAGTGTTCCACCCAAAGGGACCCAACCCCCGGCTGTAGGCAGTCAAAGGTTGACCCTTAGAGCAGAGTACCACTAAGTCATGGAAAGACAGGCATACATGGTGACCAGTGAGCTGAGAAAGCTGAGGCCAACATTCCTAGGGCCACACTTCCCTACTCAGACACCTCACCAGCCTGGTACTTTACCAAAGCACACCACAGGTAGTGATTCCCCATGGTGGAGACCCTCTCATACCCTTAGGGGAGGGATTGCTTAGTGGACCATAAGACAGGGGGCAACCATGCTAGTGCAGGTGCTTCCTTATATGGCCACTTAGTCAATAAAGGCTCAACTGGCCAAGGTTAGCCTTATCTCCTTTCGTTTGGGGGGTTATGTAGGAAGGTGGAATCTGACTATATGGTTGCCCCCACTTTTTTTATGGTGTTTTGCTGGTTTATGACTTAGTTGGACTGGGACCCTGCTATTCAGGGCCCCAGTCTATCTGCTCTCTCTAAACGACATGGAGTGCACTCTAGGTGCACTAGTGATTGGATACTGTGGTGCCTTATGAGTCCCTAGTATATGGTACCTTAGGTGCCAAGGGCATAGGTACTTCACAGGCCTACCAGGGGCTGCAGCATGTGTTATGCCACCCCTGGGAAGCAGTCTAAATCTGACACCACAGGCCTGCTACTGCAGCCTGGGTGAGGTGGTGCTAGCACCCCTCACTGAGATATAGGTTTCCTATATCTCTCCTGCACACACATATAAACCTATCAGTCACCCCTAAGGCAGGCCCTATCAATCCTGAGGGCAGGGTGCTTGGCTTCTATGTGAGGGGGTGCCTCTGCACGAGCAGGGCCCCTCTGCAGTTCTCAGAGTCCATTCTCTGGTGCTGTTTGTGGATGCGGTTAAACCATATACTATTAAGTGCATTATATCCTCGCGGTAAATGCTAACTTTGGAATGGCTGCATCAAAACATGTCGTGTTTGGTGTCAAACATCTTGGAATACAACCCCCCGCCAATCTTGGCGGCGGGGGTAGCATTCCACCCTTCTAGAGGGATAAGACATGTACCTGCTGTGGAAACGCGGTAGAATCCTAAAGAGCCCTGGCATCACAAAATGGATGCCACCAGTCACAGACACTGGGCTGCCCTCCTGCTGATGACCGAAACTCACAGTGGAGGAAGCCCAACAATAGGCATCCTGTCACAGGGAGGTGTAACCACCTCCCAGACAGGGTTTAGTGTATTGGGGCTGGGTGGGTGCACTCTTAGAGTGCTTTGAAGTCCTGCACTGGGGGAGCAGAAGGCTCCTCTGTGCATATGCCAGTTCAAACCAGCTCAGGGGCTACCTGCCCCTGCTCTGGCGCGAAACTGGACAAAGGGAAGTGGGTGTAGCCACCCCTCCCTTGACCCTCCCATAGGTGGGGTCATAGAGCTAGTCCATCCCCTCTTTTAGTATAAGAGGGGGAACCTTGCCATTGCAAAGCAGATAACCCCTGGACGACGCTCTACAGAAGAATCCTGGTCCTTCGACGTTCCACTACCTTTGGAAGACAGAAGAATCTCCCTTGGAGTCAAGGAGTGACTCCCCTGCTTGGCAGGCACCAAAACGACAACGACGGTCGCAAACTACGCCGCTCCCGCCGGAGTCTGAAGTCCCTGCAGCCCAAGAAGTGGATTTCCTGACCTCTCCCAGGCCATCGTGAGTCCCCAGCGAAGCTGAGGCAAGTGGACCCCACGAGTAACGAGGAACCGCGACCCCTGGGTACCGTGCACTATTGTCGAGTGCAACCCCTTCACAACGTTCTACGAACTTGTGCTTTGGACCACGTGTGGTCCCGACCTCCAGCAGGAATCCCTCCGAAGATCAGAGGCCTACACCGTCCCGAGTGACCGTGGGCCCCTGTTGAGTGATTCCGCCCGAGGTGTCTTCGCGATCCCCTGCCCGCTGGCTTGTGGGTCCCCAGAAGACTTCTTAACCAAACCAAAGGGCTCCCCTGGTTGCTCCAGGCCTGCCCTGACTTACCCTCGCTGGGTGAGTTCCACAGACCTTGCTGGTCTGCGCCATCGACTTTTCTCCATCTCCCCGAGACTTGCGGCTGCCAAGGCTTGTTGGCTCCGATCGAGTTGCCGACACCGCAGTCAGCTGCAGACGTCGAGGGACACACCGAATCCAGCTCCTGGTTGTCGTCGACGCCTCCTGGACCACGTGGCTGAAGAGTCAAGGCACCCGCAACCGACCTGAAGCGACCGACGACGCTGGGCTTCAATCTTCCTTGCCCCGGGTCACTGCCAAGTGACTTTGAACACTGTCCCCTCTGCTTTCAGGTCATCCTTCTTCAGAATCCAGGCTTGGATTCCACCGGACACTTCTTCAGCTCCCGCAAGCAGCAAGTCTTCTTTGTTCGCCATTGAAAACGACGCCGCGACCCGACACCAAAGGACACCTGTGCACCCGGCTTCCCTGGGTGAGGTAACTCCAGCACTACGGTGCTCCTGTAGGTGTGGGCCCTAGAACTACTTACCCTGTAAGTGACTTGCTTGTGGGTTCTCCCGAAGTATCCTAAAACTCTTTATTTCCAACCGCGACTTGCCCCATTGAAGTTAACGGCGATTCGCGCCTGTGTATCCACACTGCACGCGTCCCCCGTGGGTCCTTTACTTACCTGCCTTGGGTGGTTTCGTGAGGCCCCAGCACTTCTGAAGGCCCTAGGCCTTGTCTCCTTGCAAGTCGTTGTTTCTAAGTCTCTTACTTAGTATATGGTCTGGTACGCCCCTAGGGCCCCAGCCATATTTTGTGCTTAACTTATTGAGAAACGTTGATTTGTGCATATGTTTGTCTTCTAATCTCATAAAGGGATTAGTAGAGAGTTATTTAGAAATAAATACATATATATTTGATATATATACCTGTGTGGTGTCTTTTCATTTGGTGATTCAAGAGATTATATGGTAAAACAAGCTGCTTTACATTCCTCCGAGACTTAGCCTGAAGGCTGCTCTCCACAGCTACCACTAGGATAGCTTTCTTTAAAAGGTTGTCTTAAACCTATCTACCATAAGAGTCGATTTGCCCTGGTGCAAGGTGTCCACTTTAATTAGTGAACAGCATATACCAGGCCAACTTCTCACAATGGGCGTTGGAAACAAGGTTTACTTTTCAGGTTCTGGGCAGATGCAATTAAGCACCTAATTTGTTTTCGCTGGGCTGCCAAAGGAATCTTGAATCTAGCCTGTGCCGCTGCAATGACAGGTCTGGGCAATCGATGATGCATTCCACCTTTTATGCTGCTGTCGCGAAGTACAAAGGGAACATGGGTTGATGCTGCGAAAGACACACACACACTTTGGGTGTACATATCTTGTACAAAGACAACTTGCACGGTGATTGAATTGAAGTTTTTAAGATTGCATTAGACTTGTTTTCTGTTGGATGTTGACAACAAAGCAATATGGGCTACTTAAATTGCTCTAACCGTGTGTGTGGAAGTTTTTGGATCATGCAAAGGTTCTAATGTATTTGAAAAATATTTAAAAAAAATCTTTTTCCAATTTAATAAAATAATACATTTTCATTTTTGTTTTTGTTATTTTTTGACATTTAAAAAAGGTGAAAAGCATTACCTATATGTAATTTATTTATGATTAGACAATCTGTTTAATTTGTACTTTTTAAAATGTATGATGAAACAAAAAACTGAACAAATTGAGAAAAGAAATACAACACCAGTTTTTTAATTTGTAATTTTTTATTTAATTCAACAAAACTAAATAAAATAACAAGATGAGAACAAAAAAAAGAAAACATTAAATAGTCAATTATGGTGAATGAAACTATTAATGAAAAGCCAAATTTGTTTGAAATCCGATGTACTAAATACAGCTGGCATCCAAAAGGTGAATGTGTCCAGAAAATAGAGTGAATGCTAGTCACACACTGGAGGAAATTAGGTTCTGCGTCTCTTGCTGGTGGTGGTGGAGGTCTTATCATCCTCTCCTGCTGGTCCGGATGAACGTCCCTTCCTGAGGGTGACTGGTGGATCCACAGCTGCAGGGACTGAAGTGGGTACAGGTGTTTCATCTTGTGACAGGACCTCCTTTTCTGTGGCTGAGGCAGATGTAGTAGGCCCAGATGTTGTTGGATCACAGAAGAGAGAAGACATTGAAGGAAAAGCCCTGCACATATGGGTCAAACAATTCTACAACACCCCAGTCAGGGAGCCCAAATTCAAGTTGAGATTTTCTATCTGAAAATTGTTCTCCCTCTGCAACTGCTTTATCTCCCGGAACTATGTAAGGACCTGGCCCATCATGTTTTGAGATTGACTGACGGATCCCAAGACTTGGGCAATGGTGGCGTTGGTGATAATGAACCCAATGGCCTCACTTTGCTGGCCCACAGATTCCATCACACAACCCCTACCCTCATTACCCTGTGCCCTTGACCCAGTGTTCCTCAACCCACTGGGTCCTGGCTGAACTGGAGGTGGTGGTGGTGTTGGATCAACAGCAGCCAGGACTGGGGGGCACAATATTGATGTGATGTTGCTTTGGACACAGGAAGTGGAGGTATCCAGAGGCTGAGGTGTGGTAACAGCTGGGGTGAGAGGTGTAGGTGAGTGCAGAGTGAGACTCACTGGGGCAGTATGCCCAAGCAGACCAGATGGACCAGCCTGCTCCTTATCTTCCTGACTTGCAGGAGTGGATACCTCAATGAAGGCTTGTTCCTGGTCTGGAGTGGAGGTATCATCAGTAGCAGTGGCAGATGGTTGTTCACATACTCTGGATGTTGGATCTATGATAAATAACAAAAAAGATCATTTTAAAAGTCTGGATTATACATCAAATGAGTTTGAAGCAAAGAATGAAGCAACCTAAAAGGAAAAAGAAAATGAATACAATTATTAAATATTTTCAGTAGTTGTGTAGTAAATTACAAAACAGTTTACCTTACACACAAAACTACTTTAAAAAGAAGGCTAAATGATGTCCTGAAATTTAATAAATAATAATTAAAAAATACACATAATATATACCAAACATTCAACACAACACAGTAGAGAGGCGAAATTTGAAAGAAACCATTCCAAGGGCTAGCAGGGTATAATTCACACAATTAAACAACTTAGAAGGAAAAATAACATTAGTCATCATATACACATTGCAAAGTACATTCATTAAAAAGAAATAACTTATATTCAGCATACAAAATAATATACATTGACATTTTAAGTCAACAAACTTTGATTTGTGAAATGAATAACATCAATTCAATGAAATGACAAGAAGATGACAACATACAACATTAAACACAAAACATTTACAGACATAGCATAAAACCGAGATTTATAAATACATAACATTCTAACATATATAAAAATATGAAAGAAAAGAGAGAATGACCAAAATAACATTGCAATATTATTTTAATATAACAAAAAAAGGCATTGTGGTAGTTGTAGTCATTTCAATTAAACATTAACAAAATTTGCTAAATTGTAAGTTAAACATCTAGTAAAAATATGCACTAGAAATAAACAGACATTTACAATATAGTACACATATATGAAAATTGTTATTAAGTGAAAAAACACTTACAGGCACCATAACATCATGTAAAAGTTAATGAAGATTGAAACCTGTCATCTTTAAATTCAACAAAATACATTCAAACAAACTAACAAGCCAAAAAAGAATATAAATCATGGAGAAAAATACACATACTGACAAAACATTTTAACAATTACTAAAACTAGAGAAACAACAATATTGCTACAAATTTCCAAACAAAAGCAAAACAATACAATTATATATAGGTGTATATGTTTAAAAAAGGAGCAAAACACATTAGCAACAGCTAAATTAAAAGCACAAATGACACTTGGGTTTAGTGACACATTCAAAAGCATAATTTACCAGTCTCCACTCCTTTTTTTTAAAATATTTTTTTATTTTGAAAAACAAAACAAGTCATGATAAGCCATATTTACAAAGATATACAAAGCCAATACAAATACAGATATACGAAAACCAGGCACATGATGCACGCGGTGGAGAAGAAAAAAAAAAAAAACAATAGAGAAAGGAGAGAAAAGAGACAAAAAAAAGAAGAAATAAGACATATCAGACAAAACTGAAGATCATTACTTTAACCAATCCTCTAGCGGGGCCCAAACCTTAGAGGCTAACTCCCGCCGCCTTCTCCCCCTTAATAAAAAGACTGAAGACTCCAAATTATACAAAGCTAGCATCCTAGCTCTCCAATTAAAGAACGTAGGGGCTTCAGGGCTTAGCCATTGTGAAGTGATACATAGGCGAATCATAGCTATTGCTAAAAACAAAAAAGCAGAAGTATATCTCGTCCTTTCATACCAGTCTCCACTCCACCAGAGAATCCTCTCAAGCCTTCAGAATATAGGATCTGCAAGACCTTCTCCTCCCCGGAATTTAGTTGTTAGGGAGACTGGGAGTACCACCACCAATCCCCTGGGCCTCCAGGTGACATGGATAGACAACAGAAATCCGGTAAGATCTAAATCAGGCTCAGTGTCTCAAACAGCAGGTCTAACGAAAAATCTAAGCCTCTGTAAAAATTGAAGAATTATTCTGCGTCAGAATTTGAATGTCGAGGAGGGTTTAGTGAATGGTGCGATAGGAAATGTGACAGCCGCTATGACATATTCCAAAAAAAGTGAGCTTAAGTACATTTTGATATGATTTGGCTACATAAAGGAACCAAAAGAAATAGATAGGTGTAGAGCTAGTTTCCCGTTACTGAAAGATTTATATGTCCGTAGAGAACAGTTTTGTCTATGTTTGGCTTATGCAGTCACTATACATAAATCTCATGAATTAGGTCTAGATGCAGCACTTAAAAATGGAAGCCAAATGTGTTTTAAGAGGGTTTGTATTATGATGCACTGTCATGTGTTAGGTCACTTTCATGCCTGTATCTTGTAGATTTTCAGGAGAGCAAAGTAAAAGCACAATGCTCATGTTTCAGGGACTATAATTGAATAATAACTCTGCATGCTCCTAATCTGGGTCATTAACCAATTTATGGAACATGTACTATCCGTGTCAAAGGTAATGTATTGAAAAAGTGGAAATGCAAAATGTAGCAGAAATGGTTGGATGTCAGTTCTCCAATGTACCTGCAGTTAACTGTTATTGGTATGTAGTTCTCTGTGTCCTCCTTGTGTTACCTCCAGTAATGGAGGAAATTGAGGAAAATGCAAAAAAAACATTGGGTAGGGAACTGTCAATTCTCCTGAAGACTGTGTGAATCCAGAAAGATGCTCGTCGCTCGGCATCAGGTATGCATGTTTGTGTCCCACAATTTACTGTCAATTCTCAAGAAGATGATCAAGAATGTCTAATGTTGATGTTTTACTTTCTAGAAAATAAGCAACTACCAATAAATGATATATTTGGAACAAATTACTCATGGCAACTTCAATGTAGGAATTGTCAATATACCACAACTACTCCAATTCACTCAGAGCGATTTGTGTATGTAACCATACCAGATTGCAAAATAGTGCCCATTTGACAAATTACTAAAGAAAACTACAAAATAACGTATGTCCAGACTGTAGAGCAGAAGTTCTATCATATGTAATAGTTGATAACAGCAACAGATATGCCATCTTAATGCTACAAAGGTGTAGAGCAGATGCCACTATAATTAAAAGAGACATTTCCAACTTTAAAGCAGGACAGATTTCTCTAGGAGGCAAAACATACTCTACAGTCACCATCATTTTCCATGAGGGAGAAAGCATTAGGTCATGTCACTACACAGTCTATTTGAAAAGTGTATCTGGATAGACAGAGTGTAATGGCACCTATTTTACATTCAAATAGAAATTAGCTTAGAAATGATTAAACTCAAATCTCAGTTTTCTTCAACCAAAGTTCTTGAAGAAGTAGTGTTGGCTGAATTAGAAAGAGGTGTTCAATATGTAATGGGTATGTTCTGGATATGTCATCATGCAGCCTAGCAAAGGTGCCGACCACTTCATTGTATTCTTCAATGGAGTTATGGCTCGATTATGGTGTCCTTTTTGATAACACAGAGTTTGAAGAAATAAAGGGTGAAAATGGTGTGTGACTGGTAGTGGTATGTAGTTTCTGATCTTTATAAATTATAGTCTAGTGTGCACAGTGTTAGTGTTATGTTTCCAAAATTAATGTTGTTTTCTCCATAATTCAAGGATCACAAACATTTCTTTGAAATGTTGACAGTGTTGGGTATGCTTGGGTTCTCTGCTAGCTATTGGCGATCCTCAGCTCATCATCAAACTCAACCAGCTAGCCATCAGACATCCTCCACAGAAGGTCCATAAACACCTATTATGCCTCAGTGGTTCATAGAACCCAGGTGACTTTCAGTCACCTGAAGATATTCCTTCAAGAAGGTCATCTCACCCTCAGTAACCCACAACATTAGAAAAGACACCCAAGCTTATCCTTCAGCGCCCCCAGATAGTCTCAGGGACCCGTGGCATGTTCTCAGACACCAACAGCTAGCCCTCAAAAACAGCATATAGAAATATTTGGTCTACTTTGAGACACTCCCAGTCACAGTTAGACACTTATGTTCTGCAAGTAAGTTCCCTGAACCATCCATCCCTGATCCTTAGCACTATACCTCATGTGACACCACCTTTAGGCTCATCCAACCTTCAGACACACTATTTTTTGGTTAGACCTCAACTGGCTGTTGACCCACTTTCAGACATTATTAGCAGGACATTAGGTCCCACCAAATGTCCCTCATAGCCTTCGGACATTCACACAAGGTCCCCGGGAGACCCTCTGCCCATCAGTAGACACCGTCACTCTCCTTTAAGACACACCCAGACCAATCTCAGAAGCCCAAAGCAGGCTATCAGCCTGCACCTTAGACATCTCTATTTGGCTGTTAGACAAGTCGACCTGTAATTCAGTCTGACCTCAGACACAACTATCTCAATCAATCAAACAGGGATTTGGGAAGTGCACTACTCACCCGTGAGGGTCTCGAGGCGCTGGGGGGAATTCGGGCAGCCTCGGCTCATCCGAAGAGCCAGGTCTTGAGGCTCTTCCTGAATGCTTGCATTATGGGGGTTTCACTGATGCTGAGGGAGAGTTTGTTCCAGGTCTTGGCTGCGAAGTAGGAAAAGGATCTTCCTCCCGTTCTGGCTCTGTGGATGCAGGGGATTTCGGCCAGTGCAAGGTCGGTGGAGCAGAGGTTTCTCTTGGGGGCGTAGAAGTTGACTCTTTCATTGAGGTATTGGGGTCTGGTGTTGTGGAGGACTTTGTAGGCATGTGTGAGCAGATTGAAAGTCACTCTTTTTTGACGAGGAGCCAGTGGAGGTCTTGTATGTGCTGGATGATGTGATCTTGTGGGATGCGAAGGACGAGACTGGCTGCTGCGTTCTGGATGGTCTGGAGTTTGTGGAGTAGAGATTTGTTGATTTGGGCGTAGAGGACATTCCTGTAGTCCAGACTGCTGGTTATGAGTGCGTGGGTGATGGTATTTCTAGATTTGGGGGGATCCATTTGAAGGTCTTGCGGAGTATGCAGAGGGTGTTGAAGCACGTGGAGGATACAGCGTTGATCTGTCGGCTCATGGTGAGGGAGGAGTCGAGTATGATGCTGAGGTTCCGGGTGTGGTCTGTGGGTGTTGGAGGGTTTCCGAGGGTGGGGGCCACCAGGTGTCGTCCCACGTGGAGGGGGTGGATCCGAGGATGAGGACTTTTGCTTTCTCCAAGTTGAGTTTCAGGCATCTTCTGTTCATCCAGGATGCGACGTCCTTCATTCCTTCCTGGAAACTGTGTCTGGTGATGTCAGGTTCCTTGGTGAGGGAGAGGATTAGGTGGGTGTCGTTGGCGTAGGATACTATGCTGAGACCGTGTTTTCTGATAATAGTTGCGAGTGTGGCCATGTAGATGTTGAAGAGCGTGGCGCTGAGGAGGATCCTTGGGGTACTCCGCATCTGATCTCTGTGGGTTTGGAGAGGAAGGGCGGGAGTCTGATCCTTTGAGTACGGCCGGCAAGGAAGGAGCGGATCCAGTCTAGGGCAGTTCCCTGTATGCCAGCCTCGTGGAGTCTGGCGGCTAGTGTGCAGTGGGAGACGGTGTCGAAGGCTGCTGAGAGGTCTAGTAGAATGAGGGCTGCAATGTGGCCTTGGTCGAGGAGAATGCGGATGTTATCCGTGGCGGCCAGGAGGGCGATCTCTGTGCTGTGGTTGCTGCAGAATCCGGATTGAGAAGTATCGAGGATCGAGTTGGATTCTATGAATTTTGTAAGCTGGTTGTTGACGATCTTCTTGGTGACTTTGGCGGCGAAGGGAAGGGTAGAGATGGATCTGTAGTTCTTGAGGTCCGTTGGGTCTGCGGAGGGCTTCTTGAGGAGGGGTTTGACTTCTGCATTTTTCCAGTCATCAGGGAATGTGCCTGTTTCGAGGGTGTAGTTGATTGTACGTCGTAGTTCAGGTGCTATGGCGGAAGCGGCCCTGTGGAAGATGTGTGGCAGGCAGGGGTCGGTGGGAGCTCCGGAGTGTATGATCCTCATGGTCTTTGTGGTGTCTTCTGTGGTGACAGGGGACCAGGCGGTGATGGTCGGCTGGATGGCATTGCTGGTGGCCGGTGTTGGGTAGGTGCCTTGGTTCTGTTTGTCTAGTTGTCGTAGAGAGTCCTGATCTTGTGATGGAAGAAGGAGTCGAGTTTGTTGCAGAGGTCCTGGGAGGGGGGACGTCAGTGGTTTCACTGGGGGGTTTGGTGAATTCTTGTATGATGCTGAAGAGTTCCTTTTGAGTTGCAGGAGTTGGAGAGGATTCTGTCCTGGATGAAGTTCATCTTCGTGGATCTGATGAGTTGGTGGTGTTCTGTCACAGCGGTCCTGTAGGCGGTGCTTCCGAGGTTTTGCTGTTCCTCCATGCTTTCTCGGGCCGTTGGCATGTGTGCTTGGATTCTCAGAGGTCTGTGGTGAACCAGGTGGCTTTTGTGGTGTGTTGTCTGTCGGAGTTCTGGAGGGGGCGAGCGTGTTTGTGCAGTCAGCGAACCATCTGTGGAGTTTGTTGGCTGCGGAGTTGGCTTCGGTCATGGTGGGTAGAGAAGTGTGGCTGAGGGTGGCATTGAGGTGCTCTTCGGTGATCTTGCTCCAGTTTATTCGTGGGGGGCATGGTGTAGGCTTGTGTGTCGTGGGTTTCGAAAGGGAGAAGTGGACACAGTGGTGGTCTGTCCAGAGGGTCCGCATGATGTGACTGAGGTGAATGTTGTTTCCTCCTGCGAAGATGGGGTCGAGGGTGTGTCCTGCCTTGTGGATGGGGGTGGTGATGAGCTGCTTTAGTCCAATGTTAGCAAAGTTATCCAGGAGGGCGGAGGAGTTGGGGTCGCTGAGGCTGTCAACGTGGAAATTCAGGTCTCTGAGCAGTGCTTAGTCCGTGGAGGTGAGGGCGTGGGGCGCAATGAGGTCTGCGATGGTGTTAGTGAACGGGCGTGGGGTCTGGGAGGTCTGTAGGCGAGAGTTCTGGGTAGAGTCATTCTGGGGTTGATCTGAAAGTGAATGTGTTCCAAGGGGGGCAAGGGGTCGTTTGAGATGGTAGTTGTGAGTCAGAGGGAGCTTTTGTGTACAATGGCGAGTCCACCTCCAGGGTGGTTTGGGCGGTCTTTCCTCTGGATCTTGTACCTGTCGGGGATGGCGGTTGCGATGTCGGATTCGGAGCTGGCATTGGTCTAGGTCTCTGTGAGGAAGGTTGACGTTGGACGTGAGGGTGTTGAGGAGGCCCCAAATTTCTACTGCATGTCTGTGCAGTGAGCATACCTTGAGGAGGATGCAGCTCAGGGGTTTGGGTGCACTGGTGTCCAATGGGTTGGCAGTAGCTGTCGGGGTCCGGAGGTGGGTGAAGGTGCAGTGACAGTGTCGGCAGGAGAACTGACCTTGGGTGGTGTTCGGCATTGACAGCTGGCAGTTGTTGTTTCTTCTGGGATTGAGTGTGTGGAGAGTTGTTGAGTTGTAGTGGTGGGGGGTCGAAGGACCAGGGTTGCAGGGACTGGTCGGGTCACGGACTGGCACAGACAGGCTTGCCGTTGGCGCGGCCGCCATTAAGTAGGGGTCGGGGGAGGGAGAGCAGCTGGGAGTGGAGACACGTGGGGGGAAGGGGCCATGGGGGTAGCAGCGGCGGGAAAGGGAGCGAAAACGGCAACCGGGCAACAGAGAAAACAGGCAAAAAAGGCACAAAGACAAAAAAGCACAAAAAGACAACAAGGCACAAAGAGACAAAAAAGCACTAGAGACAAAAAGGCACAAAACTGTACAAACAGTCAACAAGGCACAGACAAACAAGGCACAGACAGACAAAAGCAGGGAAAATAAACAGAAGGATGGCAAAGCAGACCAGCATAAGAGCAATGCTCTCCCACTGGACCACCAGGGATGAGGCGCAGGCAGGAGCCTGCAGGTGGAGGAGGGCCTCAAACACCTTACCTGGAGACCCGAAGGTGCAGGGGGCAGAGGCACTACGGCAGAGCTTCGCGAGGGGAGAGCAGATTCCCTGACCAGGAGATCTTAAGTAACCAAGGGGCATATTTACAAGCCCCTATCGCCACCACAGCGTCACTTTCAGTGACGTTGTGATGGCGATAGGGGCCTCGCCTTATTTACAAAGTAGCTTTAAGACACTTAACATGGCTTAACGCTGCCTTGTAAATAAGCCATGCTTTTACGCTGTATTTAGCGTGAAAGGGGATGGCAATGGGTGTTGTGGTGGGCGTTCCACCGCAACACGCATTGATTTTGACGCTGCCCCCTATTTACAAGGACAGCATAAAAAAGGAGGCAGCGCTAAAATTAAGACCAGGGAAAACCTGGTCCTAAACAGGCGAAACAAAATGAGAGATGCTTTATTTCTCCTCGTTTTTGCTGTTTCCATGTGTGCTGCCTTGTGCAGTACACATAGAAAGAGCAAATTTCCTGTGTCTGTTGACATGAAGGAAGGTCCCCCTTTCTGCACATAAACAATTATTTAAAAAAAATGCTGTTTTGCAACTCCTATGTGTGCTTCTATGAAGTTACAAAACGGCATTTAAAGATTGTTTATGTGCAGGAAGGTGGACCTTCCTGCATAAAAACAATCTTCCCCCAACGCAGACACCCTTGCACTAAAGGTGCAAGGTGGCCTGGGTTGGCACTAGGCCGCTGAACTCAGCGCCAACGCTAGGGGAAATGCAGGGGTGTGCCACATTCTTGTGAATACAGCACATCCCTGCATTTTCAGAATGGAGAAGTGTGGTGTTAGCAATGTGTGTGTAACGCCATGCTTCTCCATTCTGCTGTAAATATGCCCCCAAGTATGGTCTCAGGGACTCTTGGTCTGCCCACAGATACCACCAGCATGCCCTTAGAATACATGAGTATGATCTCAGAGACCCTGACACTCTCCTATAGTTGTCATGTCCACAATCTCTCTCAATTGCTCCTCAGAGAACATTAGCAATCTCGCCGATACCTCCAGTATGCCCTCAACAGAACCTAATTCTGTCTTCAGTTACCGGAACTAGTCATAACATTCCTCCGGCCAGCCCGTAGAGGTTCTGAGTGTGCCCTCAGACACCTTTAATAGGCTCTCAAAAAAGCTTGTTTCATCCTCAGAGACCATCAGTCAGACCTCAGAGTTCACCTCCAGGCACAAACAGCTGCCCTCCAGAAAGCAACAGCCAGTGTTCAGACACCTCCATTTGGTCACTGAACACCAGTTTGTATGCTACTCATACACCCTCAGGGGTCTGATCCTCGGCTAACCAAAAATGCCCTGATCTTCAGTGTCAAGAGGCAGAGGCAGGTTGGCCACCGCCCCCCTCTGTTGCCCTCCCTTAGCGACACTCCTCACGCTTCCTGTAACAGTCATAGGCATGCTCATAAGTCAATACCGTTGCATAACTCTTCTGTGTCCTAAATCTGAGTGGGGGATGAGGCAATGATCTGATAAATGGAGCTCGCTCTCGGGGAACAAGAGGCAAGAAGTAGAATGCCACAAAGATTGGTTCTCAACCCTGTGCTCTTCAATGCTTGATAAATATTAATGAAGGTAAGCTGGTACGTAAAGTGTACCTTTTAGAGATGTTACAAAGATCTAGCACAATCTTTAACCAACTAGCAATATCATGAAGTTTACAAAGAAAAAATAAATTCAAATTTACAAATTTGCGGAAGGAATGTATTGCAGATTTTCAGTCAGTAAGTCAGTCAGTAAAAACTTTATTTCGGCACAACGCCATAAAAGTACTTACATTAAAATAGAAGTCACAAATACAATATATTTACAAGCCATTTACATCCTTACATGACAAGCCTCTCCATAGCAACACAATCAAGGGATCCCTAAAAAACTACTAAGTTAAAACATTAAAAGGGATATTAAACTATCATAAAAAGTAAAAACAAGAAGATTTACAGTAGTAAAAGTAGCGGACATCAGGCTGTGCTGTCAGACCCTCCAATACAATTATGCTTAGCATTTTGCCTGATATACCACATACTATTTAGAAAACGAGAAACCGCAAATACAATTGGAGGACTAGTATCATACTTTAAGATTCTCAATGCCACTGTGCATCGCTTAAAACCCAGATTTTTACAAAGTTGTGTTAACCAGCGTTTTCGCTGTATCCGATAAGCAGGGCAGAGTAAAAGAACGTGGATTTCAGACTCCTCCTTGTAATTACATACAGGGCATTCCTTCTTTGAGTCTACTAGTATAGGCATGGATTGGGAGGGTCCCTAATCTGAATTGCAGATATAGTTTCCTAGCCCTGGGAAGTAGAATAAAATCTAGGAGAGGTTCCTTGTAATACGTGTCTTTTATAAGGAGAAATTCTGATGTGAGGCGCCCGTGTGCAGAATTGTTTTGTATTTGGGTGAGTTTCATTACTCTGTATTGTCTTATTAATTCCAATATGGAGATCAAAATGCATGAAGTTTCCGGTGATCTCCACGGATCTGGGTTCTTTAATTTCAAAGTGAGGTCCTTTATGTGACAGTGCCAAGGAATTCCCTGATTGCGGCACTGGGGCAATAACTCTTTTAGCTCTGCCCTGATGTCAGACAGTTCCGGTGTCACCCAGAGTCACCTCCAAAATGTAAGGGGTCTCAATGCTATCTCTTCACCCAAAGGCCTAATGCCCAAGTCCATACGGAGGGGAATAAGTGGAGTACTGTTTGGTAGACCTAAACGTTGCCTTATAAAATTATTTTCTACCTTTGTTAGATTGGAAACCTGGCAATGACCCCACAACTCCGCCCGTATAATGCAGCCCCTCTGGCTTGGGCAGTATACATTTCAAGTGCAGGGGCGATGGGTTTCGAATCTGAAGTTCTATGTAGCTTCAGAATACCACCAATCGTCTGTGTTAGCCTAAGGCTAGCTTTTGCCACTGATGCCTCCCAATTAAAATACTCAGCCAGAGTGACACCCAAGTAGTCAAACGTCTCTACTCTCTCCAGAGGGATACCATGTAGAACTGGGTTGGAACGTTTCAGTTTGGGGGGATTAAAGACCATAAACTTGGTCTTTGCCAAGTTTATCTCTAATCCCCACACCATACAGAACTCTGCGAACCCATCTAGGATCCGCTGGATGCCCATTGGGGTTTTGGAAAGTAACAGGGTATCATCCGCAAACATTAATGCAGGAACCCTTCCTGTGGCTAACTTTGGGACATCACTATCCTTGATTTTCCTTAGGGATTCAATGAGCCTGTTTATAAAGAGACAGAATAGGGTGGGAGCGAGGACTCATCCCTGTCGGACACCGTTAAGGACAGGGAACCGGGCAGACAACTCGCCAGATTTTCCACATCGGACCTGCGCGAAGTTATCAGTGTGTAGTTTTATGATAATCCCGAGCAGGTACAGGGGAATCCCAAGGTCCCTCAAAACCCTCCAGAGCTTCGCCCTTGGTACCATATCAAAGGCCGAACTCAGATCCATGAATATTAAATAGAGGCTGCCACCCTCTAGGACAACCGTTTTCCAGAACAACAGCTGGAGCCTGAATATCTGGTCCACGGTTGACATCTTTGATCTGAAGCCGGCCTGATATGGGCTGAGTATCTGTTCTTGTTCTTCCAAGTCCTGTAAACGATCCAATTGCTATTTTGAGTGGAGACTCCTGTATACGCTCCCATCTAACTTTCCTTCTGTTATTTGTTACAACCAGTGCACTAGTCTCTATCCCAGGACGTTGGGATGGATTACCAATCCCCAGGTTGCAGGGTTTAAGGGTCAAGCTCAACGCATTATGGTCACTGTCCTGCCTCTGTGTGATGTAAAAATCTTGCACCCTGCTCCAAAATCTGGTTTCTACCAGGATGTAATCCAGGAGCGAGGCTTGACCTGGTCTGTTAAATGTACACTTCCCCGGCTGGTCTGATTTGGTCCGCCCATTGCAAGCTCTTAGCGACAAAGTTAAAGTAAGCGCGTTCAGCTGCAAGGCCAAAGGAGACCAGGTTTTAATGGGTGTTATCTGTGGGTCAGGGATGAACCACAATTGATCTTCTTCCGAGGGATCTAATTAGTCGGGATCTATAAGTGGTTCGAAGTGGCAGTTAAAGTCGCCTCCCACGATTACCCGAATTCCTGGGTCAAGTGACGATAAAAATTGGCCAAGGAGTTCAATAGTAGCCGATTCTTGGCTATTATTAACCGGGCGAGAGTATACATTAACTAGGGCAATTTTTAGCTTGGAGCGGAAAGAGAGGAGTGCACACTGGATATCCCTAGAGGGAGTTGTCAACATTTCCACTGAGCATCCAAGATAAGTGCCCACCCAAATTGACAGCCCACCCGAGGGTCTCCCCCTATTTCCCTTAAGCGCTAACTTATCAAATGTGGCGAAGCCCACCCTCTGCACATGCTCTGTCGCCCATGTCTCTTGAAAGAGACAAATGTCATACTTGCCCACAAATTCCCCCCAGTCCGAGCATGGGTGTTTGTTCTTTAACCCCGCTAGGTTCCATGACAGAATTTTTAACCCGCTGTCCTGGTCTAATTCATCTGTCACACCTACAGTATTCCCATCCCAAAAGTTTATACAGTCGGCCGTACGGGCACTGTCCTCCCCGTCAGCCCATATAGCTTTTTTTTCTTTATTTGCTAATCCCCCTGTAGCAGCCATATAGTTGGGAATAGAGGCCTCGGGGCATTGTAGCTTCACTCCCTGTGAGACTGGTTGTGAGATGTAATCTAGTCTACCACTACTTATTACTTTTTCTAAATTACAGTCATCTCTACTCGTTTCAGTTTCCCTCACCGATTTAGTATTCCCTCGCTGCGTCAGACCCTCCCCCAGTCAATCTACCTCCTCCAGGGCGTCATACCTATTGTGCACTGGGATTCAAAATCGGGGGGGCTCATTTAGAGTGGCCAATCTTCCCTCAAAGTGTGGTCCCTTATCCCATACTGCTTGTACAGAGGGTACGTGTCTTCTTTGTCTCATCTGGGCTTGGGGGTAAAAGAACCTTAGTGGTTGCAAACTCATTCTAGTGGGGGCGTTATGACTGCTGGGAATTGATTTTAGCAAGTTCTCCACGATACAAGGGTTGCTAAAATTTATCACAATGCAGTCTCCAGGCTCATCCTTCTTACGATTCCCCACCCACTCGACACGGCGTACCATTATGATCTCCCTTGCTTTTGCATAGTCGAGGTTCTTGTGTTTGCTAAGCCAGTGCAAGCACTTGTTCCTCAGCTCTAACTGTGACTCCCTTATATTTTGGGCCAATTGCGGGGTGCCTGTTAAGATTGCTACGTAGGGCGAGCAAGCCGGGGGAGGTTAATAGTACATAATTCAGCCCTTTGGTTTGTGTACAAATCTCTACCACCTTCTTGAGTTGTCTGCCTACTAGCTGTTGTATTACTACCCTGATCTGGCGTAACAAAACCAGCTTCGTGTCTTTGAAGGTCAGTGCTACTATTCCCTCTCGATTCACTTTTGTCCGCTCTGGTTTGGGGTTCCTTGGCCTTGGTCTGCTGGCCTGATTCAAGGCTATTGGAGGAAGATTCATTCCTGGGGTTTAGTTGCGAGTGTGGACCTTTGCTATCTGTCTGACACCCTACAGTGATCCCATTACTAGGTGTGTTCCGAATAAGAGGCATTGTAACATCTGGTCTCACAACTTCTCTCGCCACCATTCCCTCCAGTTTGTCTAGACGTTTAATAAGTGGTGCCATTTCACCTTTAATGATGGCCCTTAAGTTATTCTGCAGGTCTGCCAGCAGATTCACAGCCCAAGCTGGGTAGATCTTTTCGGGCTCAATTACTACAAGGTTATCTATAGTCGCTGATTGGTCTACTCGCCCTCCCATTTTATCTTGGTTTACCTCACTTTGGTTGTTCTTATTTATACCAGCCCCACTAGTTTGTTTATGCTTTACAGCCCTGGTAACATAGGTGATGTTTTTACTCCTGCGTACTGCTTTCTTATGTACGACTGGAGTTACGGGCAGTGACCGCAAGGGCTCCTCGTGAATTAGAGAGTGTTCTGACAGCGTTGTGGTGTCAGGGAATGAAAAGGATAAATCGGGTGTGAGTGATAGGCGCCGTTCAGTTAACTCAATCTCGGTGTTCACAACCCCTATTGCTCTTTGTAGCATTTTGTCAATTGAGGTTTGGGGCAATGAGGATACTATTGGTGTTTTAGCCCTTATTGGCGCTTTCTTACCCATTATGAGGCCCTTTTTTTCCTCCTACATTCAGGAAGTAACTCCTTTGACTCGAATGCCTTTACAAAAGCACTGCAAGTCAACACCTCGTTTCAGGGAGGAGCAGAACTAATATCTACTGCTATCAGCTTTTCGCCGCACCTGCCAGTAGATGTAATACAGTAGACTATAACCCCGAAGACCCTCAGCAAACCTCCTGCGGAGCCCCAGCCAAGAATAGAAGAGTTCTGTTTGAAGGGCAATAAACTGGGATGCGGGCACCGTCTCCACCTCAATACATACATTAACTTCACTAGTATCACAGCCCTCTCCCAGATCTGAGTCAATGTCACTATATAGGATGGGGTTGCTTGTGGATGTTCAAGGTTAATTATGTGATACTTCTCGGACTCTGTACGTCTTACCTATCCTGGTGGCTGCTATATCCCAATACAGGTCGACCAGGGGGGGTGGCCCTGCCCTGTCTCCTCCTGGCGCTGACGGGCGCAGGACGGGCCCGGCCTTGGCCCGGGCTTTGCCCGGGCGCGGCCTGTGCGCGTCCCTTGCCGTGTGTGGGCAAGCAGCGCTTTATGCGCTCCACTGGTTGTCTCCTCCCCTGACTGGCTGCACCTGGGGATATGGCAGGGGATGCTGGGACTTGTAGTCCCCTCACACCAGGCTCGATGGTGCAGGGATAAGAGTTGGTGGAGACCTTGTGTGTCCTGGGACTCCGCTCCCACCAGGGTACTGGAGCGGCTTCCGGATACCCCCAAGCAGCAAACAAGCAACAGGATAGATGTAGCGCGTCCCGCGCCGCGTGTGGGCAAGCAGCGCTTTATGCGCTCCACTGGTTGTCTCCTCCCCTGACTGGCTGCACCTGGGGATGTGGCAGGGGATGCTGGGACTTGTAGTCCCCTCACACCAGGCTCAATGGTGCAGGGATAAGAGTTGGTGGAGACCTTGTGTGTCCTGGGATTCCGGTCCCACCAGGGCACTGGAGCGGCTTCCGGATACCCCCAAGCAGCAAACAAGCAACAGGATAGATGTAGCGCGTCCCCTGCAGATTTTCACACCCTGAATTTAAGGCACAAAGCAGATGAGCAGAGGCTGAATAGTGTTGCTATATGTACATTGGAGAAGGGAGGGAGATGAAGCAGGCACATTAAACATTACAAAGAAAAAAACGGCTTGGATGTTTTTTCAATGGAAGAGTTTTCCTGAATCTAAGAGGCAGATAACGAGAGTGAAGAAAGGGAAGACTGGGGAATGACGAGATATGTGTCCATGAAAAAGCACCAAATGAAAAAGTGCTGGAGGTAAAAAGACTAAAATATTAAAAAAACTAAAACAACAGAGGACTGATGCAAGTGAATAGTAGAAGTGAGAAGTAAGGCTGAAGCTGGACAATAGGTTTTTGGCAGTCCTTACCTGCACTAAGAATCTAGACTGCTATGTTTTTCTACTAAATGGATGATTGATTGTTGCCTCTTGGCGTTACCTTACAGTTGCGGCTGAGTCATTCTCAAGAAAGAAATCAGGAGAATCTTACTTGATACTGTTTTGTATTTTTAGATTCATCTACGTTCCAATCCAACAGCAAGAAAACCATGTCAATTTTGGAACAAGGAGCAATTGCAATGCCGGCTCTGGGACGCCCATTCAGATTAGGAATGCTCTATGACTGTCGCAGTGATAAACTTATCCCAGGTAACTGCATTCAGCCTGTTAGGAGTGTGCAAAGCTTTATTTTTATGCGTAATTAAGCAAAATCTGAAATTCCGAGATTATGTTTACCTAATTCTCCTCTTTGAGTATGATTAAACACTGAGTCGTTGTAGCTGGCCTTGATGCTCTCCCTATCACCTACCGGTGTGCTCTGGAAGGGTGCAGACTGCCCGACTGCGCTGCCAGGTTGATTGACATTCCTGACCTGGAAATGGTGTATAATTTCTCTTTCAGGAAACAGTAACACCAGCGGACAGTATGCACTCTCCCATGGAACACCGGTAAGTGCTAGACCGGGCCAGCCAGCAATTCTGAAGCGTGTTGGTGGGGGGCAGTGCATGATCTTACAGCAAGGTTACCGGTTAACAAGGCCTCAGATCATGAACAAATACATTTTTGGGAGGGTAAACGCTTGTGTTGTGATTAGGCTTCAAAGGAGTGGAAAAGTGGATCACTGCCAAGCCACACCAGTCACCGTTACCATCATTCGGACTCCTTGTTCTCCCAGTACTATGTGAGGCATATCCACCTCACAACAGATTTTATCATGTTCTATGTGTTAACTCCCGTTTAGCATGTTCTTTCTCCCAACTCCATGGTCCTAATTCACAAAGGTAAACTTACACTTTTGTTTAAGTTTGCTACTTTTCGTAATTCACAAAGGAAAACTTAGATCAAAAGCCTAACTTTACTACTTTTCGGTATTCACAAAGGGAAACTTAGACCAAAAGCCTAACTTTACTACTTTTCGGTATTCACAAAGGGAAACTAAGACCAAAAGCCTAACTTTACTTCTTTTCGGTATTTACAAAGGTACACTTATGCTGTGTAGTTTCCACTAATCAATAGGAACTGCGCGTATGTCAACGAGATAAACTTCGGATGGTACCAGACTGATTCCATGCACCCCCACAGGATATGTTGTCCCTTAGACCAGCTAGCTCACAGTGCCACCGTAAGCCACCCTAAACCTAAACAGGGAGCGAACGGTTCTGGCAACCACTGAACAGGACAACCCTTGTCCCTCAGGAACCATGGTGACAGACCTAGAACCTTTCGCTCAGTCACTCGTGCTCTGTTTTGCTCAAAGAAATATACAAAGAAAACACTAAGGGACGTTTTTCAATATTTATTGAACTGAAATAATTCTTGTATAGAAAATATGTGCTGCATTGAATAAATAGACAGGTGCAGATGAAAGTTATAATAAGTGTCAAGACAGTGAATAACATGAAGAGTTCCACCATCTTGCTGAGACATCTTATATATGCAGGCATATGCAATAATGTAACAATCAAGGGTATTCCTACCATGCAGACATTAACCTATGTGGCTTGGGTGCAAATGTATGTTTTGCCAAGAAACCCCCTCCTGGATGATCTAACCCCATTACCTGGTAGGTAAGAGTGTAGGAACCCATCTTGGTCATGAACTGGGCGAAAGCTTCAGCATGTAACGACCACTCAAAGTCAGCAGAAGTGTCTCCTCTGATTATACTTGGAAACAAAAGGTTATATAAAGAAAAGAGCATTCTTGCCTTGGGCCAAGATTGTGATCAGGCTGCCTTTGTCTATATTCTACAGATAGATGCATTGCCGTATAGACGTAATGACAAACACATTTGAACAACACAAATGAGGGCCTTGTACAGAATGCCAAGGCAGTGTGATAGTGTTCTCACAAAGTTCTCCGTGTTAGCAAGGTCAGTGTTTCCAAGAAACGAACCCAAGTGTCACAGATGCAAATGTGTGTCAAAAGTCGATGTGACAAAGTGAAGGCAACCTTAAGAAAGAGCTGTGTAGATGTAAAATGGCATAGTTTCCTACAAGGCCTAAGTGGGATACATGACACCCACTCCTCGTACATAGGTCGGCAAAGAAGTTATCTAAAGCAAACTAATCCCATTAAAAATGCAACAGCATGTGTAAAGGAGAAATGCTAAAACTTATATGTTAAAATAATTAATAAAAAATCATCTTAAAAATCAGCCACTCATGCTATTCAGAGACCCAAAGCATAGAGAAAGCCAATAGGTGTTTAAAAAATATAAAAGCAATAAAATGCAGGTCAATTTAAAATATATTTAGTAGTTAAAAACAGGCTGAATAAAAGTTCCCACCACACAGAGAGCCAGATGTGTACATGTTCAGAGTGGTAGAAGAAACATTGCTGTTCCCAACTTCTGCAGATGATGATCCCAGAGGCACACCTCAGAGCAAATTGATAGAGCAAATATGTTCCCATCCACCCCCCCAGGCAGCCGCTGAGGAAGAGAATACAGCCACCTGATGTCCTGTTGAAACAGAGCCTAGATCCAAACCACCAGGCGCAGAGGCAATCCAGGGCAGATCATAGAACGCGGCCAGGAGCAAAGATATCACAATTGACAGCTGCACAGCTGGGCCTTCAGCGGGTCCACCAGTAGGTGTATGTCCAAAGGTTCAACCAATTGCGACCACAAGCACAATTCCAAAGGCACACTCATTTGTGCACAAGAGGCAGCGGAACACAGGCTGTATGCAATGAAGCCATGTAAGCCAGAAAGACAGGAATCCATGCTCATCCAGTTCTCGAAGCAAAGGTGCGCCAAAGTAATGCATCATGTTTTCACTGCACAACAGGACATGAGGCAGTGCCAGCCCCATTTGATCTCAAACTGGGACATCCATTGTGGAGCAAACATTTTAAAATCAATATCCTTACACCTAGGAGCAGGACCAGCGAAGACCTCCAAAGATGCTTCTCAGAATGTAGTGGATGAAAGATGGAATAACTCCAAACACCGTCTGGAAGGTGCTGACCAACGTAGAGTCGATGCTCCTGAAAAACTCTGCAATTCCAGTCACACTAGACATGTTTGAAATAAGATGGCCCAGCTCCCCAAAATGTTGTGGGAAGTTGGTACGGAGAAGAGCCTGTATCTCCGAAGAGGAACGCGCCACCTGAAAATCAAACATCTCCCTGGCCGAAGATAAGGCCACATCTTTTTGAAATAATAAGGCTTTCAGTTTGCTCAGGGTGCCATAACGCACGCTGGTAAGATTATTTGAAGGCCACAGCATTTCCTCTCGAACTACACGGGTAGGCAGAAACAGAACTTGTGTGCAACATGTAACAATGGAAGATACGGTCGCCACATAGGCAATCCCTGATTTCATCCCACAGCAACCTTGACTGTTCAACATCAGGTAACTCCCATTCAAAAGCAATCTGAAAACCTGATGTATCATTGCCACTGGAGATCCTTTCAAGTAGCCAGACAGGTTCATCACAGATGCACTGCATGCTTCGTGCAACAAAACGTCCTTGCATACTAGGGACCCACTTAAAGTATTTTCGCAGTCAGAGCCACTGAGAAAAACTTCATTATCCTTATTCCAACACCGGAATGTAAAAGGAAGCTCCCATTGTTCGTGTATAAACCCCTCACCTAATGCTTCATATCTGCCCACTTGATGGTGTTGTAGACAGAACTGAAAATGAAAGGTCGAGAATGGTAGTGTAATATACCCATTGATGATCCAATCCGAGGATGCTATCTCAGCAACGGTAAAAGGTCATTTCTCTAGCCTTTGAGTGTGTAACATTGTGTATTTTGCATTTTTCCATGCCATAGTTATCTGCTTTTCAGAAAGATGGTATGGTGAAAGCAGATTTGTGATGTTCATGTGCTAAAAGGCACGTGGCCAGAAGCAATGTTTGTAGTGTCTAGCTCAACATTAGAATTGACCTAAGTTGGGACTGCCCATGTTGTAATGCAGACACGTCTTGCTGAACCACATCTATTTTAGATGAGACAATCTTATCTAAAGAATAAATTCTGGATGGTCATACCATTGTTGACTACTGTGCGAGCCTATTCTAAGTTGGTCCTGTCAATCTCACACAGGCTTTCAGCAGCTTCTTGTTGAGATATTTTCCAAATCTCATTATAGACAGCATACAGTAAGCACTTTTGACGTGGTTTCCGAGAACCCAACAAGTAGTTCCATAATTGCAGGTCATCAGATAAGAGGGACAAGTGCTATTTTACCAGAGACGGTGTTGAGGTCCTTAGCCAATCAAGGCATAACTTCCCAACACTGTGAGTTGTTACCACCCCTGAATGTTCACTCTGCACATAGCAGATGTCAGACCTATTGGCTGTAAATCCCTTGCTGTTACCCAGGAATCTATTCTGACACTGGTTAGTGTCTAGTGGCCAGACTAACCATCCTTTCCAATTGGGATCTGATGAGTTATGTTCATTCAAACCAGCATATTGTCAATAGTGATTTCATCTCAAGGTGTGAGCTGCTGTCAGTTCTCAAATCATGTAAGAGTGGGAACCTGTGGTGTGCTCAAATCTTTTATCTTGGCTAAGCCGAGAAAAGTAGTTTGTTGCGCAGTTTTGTTTAGGTAAATCATTTGTTGTGGTATTAAACAGGCCCTAAACAAAGCCTCAGTTCCCTGAACCTGCCAATCTTTAGTCCCCCAGATAGACTTTACGTCTACTGTATCCCTCCAAAAGTCAAAACCTTGTACAGAGGGAAAGAAAGGAAGCATAATAAATCGGCTTGGTGTCAGTTAACATCTTTTTTTTGCAGGTCACAGTGCAAGCGTATAATAGAATGAGGCTAGGTCAGATGTGTCATAACCAGAAAAATTGTCATACTTCTTTACAAATGCTTTTGAACTACCCCTTGGTGGTATAGGGCAATGTTCCCATTGTGTAAAGTTAAAAACTTAACAAGGAATACTAGCTTTGTGTAGAAAATGATGACCATAATGTTGAAAACAAAGCATCTCATTGAAATATGCTGTACCATAATATAACTCGTCAGAAAAAAATACAGTTGAATGTTCTAGATCTTCTAACATTTATATACTGTATCAATGTCCCAATCATCCAAAATAGTAATGGGAGTCATAATATAATTTAAGGAAATTTTGAACAAATTCAGAATTTGTAAGAATTCAGTGGGACCATAAACATCAACTAATACCTAATCCCATACAATCTCACCTGGAACTGGAATAGGTGAAATGTTCACCAGGGACAAGTCTCTTTGCTCCAGTTGTGATGATGTGTGTGATTTCAGAACCAAGTTAAACATGTGTACTGCAGAGCGTTTTGCGATAAAATGTCCATTGAGGAGCAAAAAGAACGCAATCACAAAACCAATCCAGAGAATCAGGAAAAGGAATACAATTGTAATCCAACGGTGTAACCATGGAGAAGCATGGTAAGTTCTTTTCAGACAAAGATAGAAGACACACACCTTCAGTTCAAAAGGCAGGGGGTGGTGGCTCTGATGCATCGGAGGAGAAGTCATCAAAGTCGATGAATTATCCAGAAACCGTCCAGTCTACTTTTGGCAGCTCAGCAGGTTGTGTTGAACTTGATGCAGACTCGATCTGTGGTACATTGACGTAGACCTTGTTTTTTTCAGTATTCCGAATAGAAATCTGTGTTTCTGTACTACTTGACTGCGCAGTTGTTGTTTTTTGAAACAGGTAGAAGGCATACTTCATTGTTGTTTATTGTTGTCTCTTGTTGAAGAGAGCAGGCTTCACTTCTATTTAAAGCTTCCATCTGAACCTACTGTATGGCAGAGAGAGGAGATTGGTAGCTACCCAGAAGCCTGTTGAAAATCAGCCACATAGTGTGGATTGATCAGATCAATGGAGACAAATTGTTTGTCTCTGCTTCTGGCAAGGGGCGGGAGAAGCACAGTGTGTTTACCTTCAACAGCCAGGACTGGCACAGGCACTCTGTAAGATGGCCTAAATTCTTTCTTTCCACAATCTTTACTCAGACCAGATCTCCGACTTTTGGGCTCTAACCAGTTCTTGCCAGAACTACCTTCACTTCTACAGTGAATGAATGAATGAAGGAGTGGATTTAATATAGTGCACAGCTACTCAAAATAGAGTGTCCTGGTGCTGCAAGAGGACACTTGGCAGATCACTGAAGCATGTGTTAATTCTTAAAGAGCAAGGTTTAAGGTGTTTTCTAAAAGTTGGAAGGTCAGTAGTGGCTCTCAGCGTAGCCGGCAGACTGTTCCATGTTTGTGCACCCAGGAACTCAAAAGATCTGCCCCTCATGCGCGCCAGGCGAACTTTGGGGGCACGGACAAGATTCGTATTGGAAGATCTTAAGGTCCTTGTTGGGTTGTAGCAATTAACACCCTTATTAAGGTAGTTAGCACCTATGCCATGGAATGCTTTGAATAGGATCACCATGGCTTTGAATTTGATCCTTTCCTTCATGTACAACCAGTGCAAGGACTTCAAGATGGGGGTCATATGGGATCTGGGTTTTGGTCTCAAGCCGCAGTGTTTTGCACCACTTGCAGGCGCTGAATAAGGTAGTCAGTCAGGCCTAGGGACAGGCTATTGGTGTAGTCTAATTTTGATGTCACCAAGACTTGAACCACGATCTTCCTACTGTCCAAAGACAGTAATGGTAGGAATTATTTTAGCATGCAGAGGGTACCAAAACAGGAGCCTATCAGCGCTTGAACCTATGGACCCATGCACAGGGTGTTGTCAATGGTAATGCCCAGATTTTTAACCTTCTCCTGGGTTGAAGGGGGAGGGGATGAATCATCCGGCCACCATGTACTCCAATTACACACTGCAGGTTGACCAAAAACACAACCTCTGTTTTATCCGGATTACATTTCAACTGATTTATTTTGAGCCAGTTAAATACCTTTGTGAGACAGGATCATATATTGTCTTCATTAAAGTTGGCTCCTTTTTCACCTGTAAAAATCAGGTGTCATCAGCGTAGGAGATAATCTCAGCACCCTTTTTCTCTACTAGAGGTGGAAGAGGTGACAGATATATATTAAAGAGGGTGGGGTTAAGAATAGAGCCCTGGGGGACTCCTACATTCATGTGGGGCATGGGAGCTGAAAAAGGGGGCATCCAAATTTCCTGTGATCTATTTTCCAGGAAAGAGGTCATCCAGGCCAGTGCGGTTCCACCCAAGCCCACATTCCGTAGCCTGTCAAGATGTCTCTCATGAGGGACCGTGTCAGAGGCCGCCGACAGACCGAGTAAGATTAGAGCTTCCCTACCTCCCTGGTCTAGTTTTTCCTTAATGTGCTCTGTCACTTCCAACAGGGCAGACTCTGTGCTATACTTTGTCCTAAAGCCAGATTGGGAGACATAATAGGTTTTGGTCTTCAATGTACTCTAAGAGTACTCTGTTTACATGCTTCTCTTGGGCCTTAGATAGTGCAGGTTGGAGGGAGATGGGCCTATAGTTGGCCGGATCTTTGTGGTCGGCGGTCGTCTTTTTTAGAAGTGGTAGAATTTTAGCCTGCTTCCAGATATGCAGCATTTTACCCGTGGAGAGGGAAAGGTTAAGTACAGTGGCGGTGCGTTTTACTTGAACGTTGCTTAGTTCATCCCAGAAGTCATTCAGTTCCTGTAAATAAACAAATGTTCATTGATGTCAAAAGGTGTTTCTGCCGCCACTGTGCTGGCACTATCGAGGTCTGAGACCCAAATCTTAACCCCAAACAGGATCTCATAAGGAGTCCGACCACCCAGGGATTTTCTTGGCATATTGTCCAAAGCCCTCTGGACCCCATATAGGTGATAGGCTCAACTGCGACCAAAGCCTAAGACCCTTGCTGTTAAAGATTGCTTTAAGTCCCAGTTTTAACTCTCCACAACCGTGTTTCCCTCAGGATGGGTACGGAGATGAGAAACGCAGGGTCACACCAAAAGTTCCTATGGTCTCTTTGTAAGCCCGAGAGCTAAACGCCAGACCCTAATCAGAATGTAGTGTGCCAACTGCGTATGTCCCGATGAAAACTCACAGATCCTTTATAACAGTTCAGGCATCAGCCAATCGCTGTGGCCATACCCACAGGAATTGAGAGCAGGAATCCACTGACACCAAGAGATACTTGTAAGCCCAGTCCGATGATAGCAGACCACAGTGGTCCAAGTAAACACAAGCCAGAAACTTGTTTGAAATCAAGAGAGGCATCTGGGGTGGATGTCCTATCTGAGGACAAAGTCGTTGGTCTGTTTGTAACCACCTGGACACCAATAGCGTTACTGCAATAGTGAAACTATAGCAACCATCCCTGCATGTGTGCAGAAGCCAGACCCTCATGTGCAGCCAGAATGAATCCTAGTCTGCAATCACTGTTTGGTATTACTCTGTCCCCCAATCCTGGAATCTGAGCATGTGGTGTAAATTGTGCATCTAGCTTGTAGGAGTACTTGAGAGGAAAGTCTTTCAGCAGGTGTGTGTCATTGTGCTCAGCATTTGCGGCCACCATGATGTCTCTGTCTATTCTCGTACTCGAGTGATTGCAGCAACTACGCAGTGCGAACTGTCACCTTTGCAGCTTCATTAGCCAGTGAATTCCCTGCAATGTGAATGCCAACACGTTGATGACTCACAAAGTATGAGTGACATGAGCCCGTGGCAAGCATTCTTTCTGCTTCACCACCTGTTCCCAAAGCAACTTGTGCTTACTGTGCAGCCTTTCAAATCCCTGAATCCATTCTGGCTCCAATAATGAAGATGCTCATTATTTGACTGCACACAATAATACGAACCACACATTCAATAAGTGTGGGGAATCCAGCATCTATATTCTAAAGTGCCAGTACTAGAGTCTTTAGTTCTGCCAGTTGTGCCATGCAATCACTTAGTGACTGCGTGTAGGTTTTTTTAGGATAGAAAGTCCCATCATACATATGGCTTTTTACAACTGTGCAAGAGGCTGAATATTGGTGTTTGGTCCCTACAACAGGCTGAGCAGAAGCATCAGTGTAAATTATGTAGTCCTAGCGATCTAGAGGCATAATTTCATTAGGCAGAGGATATTCTTGCACATACTGGAGGAATGCATGTGTGTGTAGTGTAGAGTCAAATCTGTAGTCTACATTTGTTGCAGTGTGAGAGTTTGCCCATTGTATCCATCTTGTATGTAGCACTTTAGCATTCGGAACACTTGCTCTGGTAACCGCCCCTAAGGTCGGTACCGGGTCATGACAATAATGCGTTTCCCTTGAGCCAGGGGACTCTTTCTCACTATAGCACTCTGAACTGCTGTCAGTATTTTTCTAGTAGGTGCAAAACACATTTCTGCATTGGTATAGAGATGCGATTTATATGCAATCTGTACTATGTCACCTTCATTGAACGTGACATATGTGTACCCTTATGCAGCCACGATTACATGGATCACCAGGTTTGTTGTGTTTACATGTGTGTGTAAATGTTTTGAAGCTATTATGTCAGCTTGAATGGAATGTAAAGTTTCCATGTGTTCTTGTGTCCTATGTGTGATTAAAAAGTCTAGATGAATTAGGTCATGTAATGGTTTTTAACAAGGCCTGGGCAGAGCTTGCAGAGTTTCACTGTGAGGATTCCACAGAGTTACAGAGTACGGAAAAACTCTGCAAGATCCCATGGAGTTCCACAAGCAGGCGGAGTCAGACTCAGTACAGTAAAGTTCTGGAGGCAAAGGAGAATTTGCATGGTTATAGTACCAAACTTTGCACCTACCTTCTCTTGCTGCATTCCGGTCCCGTTCCCTTCAGTTCACTGACTGTGTGAAGACGGGTACTGCTTCTGCACTCGAGACGTACATTGACGGCAAGGAATATGCATGCCGGGACCCTGAAGAAAAGAGCAGAGTTGGGTTTAACCACAACTAACGCATATCACGCCACATCCGTGCATGTGACCGTGTCCTCAGAGGCAGCCAAGTTGGAGTCAAGCATTTTACAATACAGGCTTCTCGAATGAATGTTAGAGGTGCAGAGCTAGCTATGGGTGTGAGAGACTGGAAGCAACCCTCCCTCTAGCAATCGGGTGCCTGTCAAGATCCATCCCACTCCCATCATGTCCGGAGAGGAGCAGCTTGGCTCAGGGCTGCAGTGGTGCTCCACAGGAGAGGAGGAGGCTCGAGCAGCGAACGGGTGGCGACCGGTGCTGGTAGCCACCTGAGCCCAGGAATCTGGGACCAGGAGCGATGCCCACCTGTAGTCACCATGGAGAGTGCATTCACAGGTACCTGGCCAGAGTGCACACTGCTTCCCATTATCAAAGTCATTTTCTCACTATATAATTGATGCCAGTGGACGAATACAGTACAGCAGCTGCCAAAGCACTTTCGTTGTCAGCATCTTCGTTTTTAAATCGGAGACACGTTTTAAGGCACATTCTGTGTAGTGTGTGCAGCTTCTTTTCAGTGCCAATGAGGTTGGCTAAAGACAGAGGGGATATACTTGGATAGCGGTTACCTGTCCTCGTTCTTTACTTTTTTCCTTTTGATTTCTTCCCCATGGCGGTGGCGCTATTGGAATCTTGCTCTCTCTAAGATGCTTGCGCTCTAATGGTTTGTGGTCAATCTGCCCTCAACCCATGGCAAGCATAGCAACACTTCATATATGGTAGGGAGGAAGCCAAAAACTGCGCATGAGCCAGAGCGACTCCGGTGCTTGCAGATGACGGAAAGCCAGAACTAGCTGAGACAGAGAGAGCGCAACCTTGGCTCGAATGCTGACCGCAGTGTAAGTGTGGCCTCCAAGAGAGGTTTTCACATTTGGAACATGAATAGGAAGCGTGTCGGAAAACTCTGTTCTGTCGGTGCACTTTTTTTGCTGAACTCCGCGCTTCAAGCAGAGCGCAGAGTAGCAAAAGTCTGCAAACTCTGCCAGCGGAGCAGAGCCACCCCTAGTCTTAATCATTCTGCGTAATCAGGAATGTATGTGATGCTAAAATTTAAGAATCCTAAAATGGATTGTTATCTCTTTAGAGTGGTTGGAAGTTGGAGCAATGCACATTTTTCTAAAAAAATGGGTTGCCCGGCTTTGCCCTCACTTGACAGCTGGTATCCCAAAAACAGGACTCTGTGGTGGGCAATCTTTGATTTTTTTTTTTTTTTTTTTTTATTGAATCTATATCCCATGTGAGCAAACTCCAAGATTATGCAGTCCATTCTGGTCAAGTGTTCCATCAGGTCATCGTCCGTCAGGTATATGTCATTGACATAGGACAAAGCCTGATCATCAAAGTTATCAAGTAGTTCTCTAACTCTGGCTGAAAACAGCCCAGGGCTAATCTTATACTCCTGTGGAAAACAGCAAAATTGTTTCTGAGAACTGAGCGCCGTGAAGGCATGTCATATATCTGCTTCCAGGTACTATAATTTGGCAGAAAAATCCATTCGAGATATCAAGTGTTGTTTTGTATTTTGTTGGCACAATGGTATTCATTAGCGCAGCACTGTGTGCATTTTGTACTGCAAATGTATGAGTAGCTGTGTTCAGGTGTCTGTAATGTGTCCACCTGTTTTGGGATTATTAGAATCCTCAGAAAAATCTCCCATTTTCTTTCATTTGACTCACGCAAACATGCTGTCATTGCCCTGATAACGTCCAGACTGGACTATTGTAATGCCTTGTATTTGGGCATTAATAAAGGTCTGGTGCGACGTTTGCAGTTGGTGCAGAATGCTGCGGCCAGACTGGTGATGAGTCTTCCAAACTTTCACTCAGTTTCGGCCTCTCTCAGGATGCTACACTGGCTTCCTTTGGACCGTAGGATCCTCTTCAAAACATTCTGCCTTACTCATAATGCCTTCTATGGCGTAGGCCCTGAGGGTATCAAGGCAATACTTCATCGCTATGTTCCAACTAGACAGCTTCGGTCTGTAGATAAGAATTTGTTAATAGTACCAAGATTTAACAAGGCTAGATGGGGAGGTAGAACCTTCTCGACTGTTGCTGCCAAGCTGTGAAACTCCGTCCCGGAAGAGCTTTCGGGTCAGGTGTCACATTCGCTCTTCCGTAAAGCCTTGAAAACCTGACTTTTCTCGTAGATCTTAGTATAAGCATGCCAGCTTGTCTGCCCACTAGTGCCGTAATAGCGCCTTGACGCCCTTGGGCTAAGTTTAGCGCTTTATAAATTCAATAATCATTCATTCATTCATCTAATACTAGATGATATGATTGATCGGGTTTCATGACAGGAAACAGAGGATTATTCATTGAGGAGGTGCAACTTTCAATTACAACTTGAAATTCAAGTTGCTCTAGGATTTCCTAACTTGTTGTTTCACTTAATTTTTATTGGATATTGTCTTTGAGGTTGTGGGGTTGTCCTCAATGGTATGTCATGATAAGTTGAACCGTCATCCCACCCTACATAATTGCATTATAATGCAGGAGCTAGTGCTAAAACCCACTCCCTGGCATATGAGTGTTTAATAGACTCTGGAACAAGGTCGGAAAAGTCTGGTAAAAATCACGGTTTCCCCCTTTGGGCAATCCTTTACAAAGTCAGGTGGCCAATCTTTTTGGGCCAGTAGACTATCGTAGCCTTAAGTGAGTTACCCCCAAAAGAGGATATTGATGAACCTGGGCACGTCGCCTTCCAACCGTAGTTGAATTTCCTATGAACAATGTGGAACACTTACCCTGGTATCTGGTGTTTCCACTCTGTGCCACTCCCACCAGACAATCCATCAGGTTCTGGCAAACTATTGTGACTTCTGCTGCATTGTCCAGCATTGTCAATGCCCATTCCCCATTAAGAAGCAGATTCCTCAAAATCTAGGGCATGCCTGACCTATGGTCCAGCTACCTTCTTCTTTTTGAATTTAGCTTTTGATGTTTTACGCTTGTGTTCCTGTTTAATTATGTAGTCAGACCAGCATTGTGAGTCCTTCCTTGGTTTCAAATGCTCTTCTGATTGCTGCTCTTACCGTCCCCCTCTCTCAGAATGTTTATCGGATGATTCCTGGAAGGAACGAGAGGAATGTGTATCTGTATCCTGGTACCGGTCAGGCGGTTTTACATTATCACTGTTCCGTAAGTTGTAACGTTTTTCAGTAGATTCCTGTGTAGGAGACTCACCCGGTGATTTTGTTTTATCCTTGTTCTTATTGTCCCACTTCTTCTTTGTAGAAGAGTCGAGTGCTTGCTTAGAGTTATCCTTTTTCAAATTGCTCTTCAATTGTGGTTTCCCTGGTCTGGCTCCCAAATTATCTCTATCCAAAGTAACATAGGCTTCTGCTATAATTCTTGGCAATTTGTGCTCCTACTGTGTGGGAGGTAAATCCCTTAAGCATTGGCTTATAGCTAATGCTGCTGCTTCCCCTTTAATGTTGCTCAACATTATGGCTGATACCGAGGCAAAATTGCTCATCAGTTTATTCCCTAAGTCCAGGGCAGGTGCTGCCCGTGCTCATTCTGTACCTGTTTTAATTCTTCAGGTAGAACCGCTAAAGAAGGGATACTATGTGTTCTGGTATATACTGCAGAGAAGACCATGCGCCAAGTGGCACAGTCCTCTACTGGCGGAGCCATCCCTATTGGCAAGCAAATAGCAGTATCCTGTGTTTTTCCTGTGGGCCTGTATAGGGAAATACTGCTCAAGCTGGTTTGTTTTCTGTGCGATCCAAAATTGAATTTCTACCCTTTTGTTGGGAACTTTTCCCATTACTGCATTCAATGTTTATGGGCTAATGTCTGGTGTAGCCAATTGTGGTGCTACCACCTGAACAGTCTGCGCAGGGGTAAGTGTTAATGTTTGCATCACAAATTGTGTGCGGCTTCTGTATAGTGTTACTACACTACTATATAATCCCCGCAGCTGGCCAGCGGTCAAGTTGTTTATAGCGGGATGTGGTGTGTAACCGGCTAGGACTGGCCATGTTGCCCCCTCATTGCTGAGTGGGCTCAGTCTCACGTTTTGTATGCTATAGGGGAGCACGCCTTTAAACTAATTAGCATGCTCTTGGTAATTTAGAGGGACTTCTATCACTTCATATGGAGTGTATTCATCTGGTATTTTGCATCATCTGCAGCAACGAATTGAACCCAGGAGTAAAATACATCTGTTCTAAATGCCTCGTGTGCCTCTACCATGAATGTAACGTCCCCAACATCTAGTGTCAGGCCATGTTGTAGTAGTTTTTGAGTGACTGCATATCTGCGCTTGAGCAGCTTTTGTGCTCAAGCAGCAGCTGAGAGGCTTTTCAAGTGCAAGGATCACTCTCCTTGTCTGCTGCATATATAACATTGGATTTAAGGACTGTTGTATATGAAATTTCACAAGTAAGTTAAAAAACTGATGTATAAGGGTGTTGTTTGTTTGATTTTGGGCATGCACTAAGATGTATTTCTACTTTTATTTGATTCTTATTGTGGTGGCTGGCCTGTAGTCTCAGCAGGGGCCTAGGTATTTTTTGCATGTAACAGTTTACTAAATTTTCTTCATGTTTTTTAAATGAATTTGCAATATTCATTTAATTCAGTATGTGGCCTAGTCTGCCATTTTGCCTTCTAGCTAGTAGGCCCAGTACTAGACATGGGTGCATGAAACAACTGTTTCTGTGGTGTCGGTTGAACTGAAACATCATTTAGACCATGGACGGCATTGGATTAAATTACAAAATGTTTTTTTGGGGGTATTCCATGTTTTTTTGTGCAAACCGTGTATAGGTGGGGTAATTATATTTAATGCCTTTGGAGGATGTATGTTGTTGTAAAACATTTTAGCCCAGTTAATTTTCGCTTTTGTCATTGCTGACTTTATGCCGTTTTCTCTGTGTTGCCACCATGCCTCCTTTATCTGACCAGTGTGTATGTGTTTGCCATAGGCCACCATTTGTCTTTGGTCCCCATGCGATGTGGCCAGGGGCCATTTTTTTGTATAGTTAGTGTCCACGTAGACTTGTATGTGTTCTTTGCTTCCCATGCCTCCTGCTTGTTGTTTGACCATGTGGCTGGCGGACATTTTGTTTTGTGCAGCCAGTCAGTGTACTTTACCATAGCCCTACATGTCTTCTTTGTTCCCCATGTCTCCTGCTTGTTTTTGTGACCATGTGGCTAATGGCCATTTTGTGTAGCCAGCCAGTGTGCTTTGCCATAGGCCTGCATGTCTTCTTTGTTCCCCATGCCTCATGCTTGTTGTGGCCATGCTTGAGGCTTGACCATGCCAGCCTGTGTGCTTTTGACATAGGCCTGCATGTGTTCTTTGTTTTGGCAATGCCTCCTTGTTGGTTGTGAGCATGTGTCAGCTGCCATTTTGTGTCACCAGCTGGTGTGCTTTGTCATAGTCCTGCATGTCTTCTTTGTTCCCCAAGCCTCCTGCTTGTTGTTGTTGTGACCATGTGGCTGGCGGCCATTTTGTGTAGCCAGCCAGGGTGCTTTTGCCATATGCCTGCTTATGTTCTTTGCTGTGGCCATGCCTCCTTGCTTGCTGCTTTACCATGTGGTCGGTGGCAATTTTGTGTAGCCAGCCTGTGTGCTTACTGCTTTTGCCATGGGCATGCTTGTGTTCTTTGTTGTGGCCATGCCTCCTTGCTGGTTGTTGTTGTGACCATGTGGCTGGTGGCCTTTTTGAGCAGCCAGCCAGCGTGCATTGCCATAGGCCTGCATGTCTTCATTGTTCACCAATCCCCCTTCTTCCTCAGTGTTGTTGTTGACCATGTGGCACTGGCTGGCAGCCATTTTGTGCATCCAGCCAGTGCGCGTTTGCACTAGGATTGCGTGGAAGGATGAAATATCAGTTTAATAATATACTTGAGGATAATTTGACTTATTGTTATTTTTTTATTTCACTTTTTTAGTTTTATTTTTCAACTGTAATTTTTTTTAATTTAATTTGTTTAATTGTATTTTTATTTGCAAAAATGTTTAATTTACATTTTTTTTATTTTACTTTTTTTAATAAGAATATAATTTTTTATTAAATGTTTTACTTTTTTAAATCTTATTTACATTTTTTTTCAATTGTACTTTTTTTCCAATTTTTATTTATTGTACATTATTTTCTCCTGTTTTGCTTCGGTCAATTCATTATCTATCCATCCATCCATCCATCCACCACCATAGGTGCACAGCCGCGCAACAGCATTCCAATTTTTCGGTATATATATTTCACTTTCCTCCTGGACACCCTGGCTGCGGTGCTCTTTAGAGTGGACATTAGCATCATTCATTTGTGTAATGATGATGATTATTATTCCATCCCCCTCTAGACCACATTGCCTGCCATTCTTTTAAAGAATACTTAATTGCGATTTTCTGTGAATCGCAATTAGGTAATCACTATTCCTAATGTATGAAACTCCATGAGTTTCATTTAGCGATCCATAGTGGGTCGCAAATAGACCTACCTCATTGATATTAATGAGGTAGGTCGCAATTTGAGACTCATTAGGAATCGCTAAAATCACAGAATGGTGGCCTGCTGGGGTCAGCAGACCACCATGTCTGTGATTGCTTTTAAATAAAGCAATCATTATTTGTTTTAAATGCAGTCCATTTTCCTTATAGGAAAAGGAAACTTTTCATTTTTTAAGAGCAGGCAGTAGTCCGTGGGACCACTGCTTGCTCTTAAAAAACATTTTCACCACCATTCACAGATTGAATCTGATGGTAAACTGCAAATGTTTTGCAACCTGTATTTGCCGCAGCCAGCAATAGTACATTTTTCGGATATTGGAACAGAACAGGAAATTTAGCTTCCTTACGAGCAATAACCTGCTCATTTGGAATCTTTGCCTCCTAAATCTCCAGGAAAAGGAAGGGTATTACTCCTCCACTTTCTCCAAGCAACACTTCTGATGATGATGATGATAGGTAAATGGATTGGACACCGGCAGAGTCCCCGAGACAACAGGAGAGGCAAGGGAAAAGAAAAGTTCTTGAAAGACTTGGACTTATGGAACGGGATAATGAGGAGGATGACAACGAGGCAGTAATTGTGGAAGGTGACACAGAGGAGTCTGACATTGCTATTCAACCTGCTCTGAGGGATGTGGCACAGGTATCGCCACCACCAACTCCCATATTTGCAAAGCCGCAGCACCAGCCCCTACCTCAGGAGAAGCAGAGAGCCAATCGACGACACACCCACCTACCTCCAGTTCTTCTTCAGGCATGGGCAGTGGCACAGTAAAAAAGTACTTCTCCCCAGTTTGGGACCTTTTTACAGTTAGCAAAAAGGGGGAGCACGTTGCAATATGCAGCATTTGCAACATGAATGTTCATCGAGATAAGCTTGGTGCACAATATGGCACTGGAGGTCAAACTACCCATATGAAAAAACACCACACAATCAAGTGGGAAGAGCACCTTAAAAAACTGTTGAATGTGGTTGTGGTCAGGCGCACCCTGTGCAGGTAAGAGTGGTGGGGCGGGGTGGGGGGAGTTGATACATGACAATGAAGTAAACTTAAATTTAAAAAAAATAAAACCACTTACCTTGCGCTCGCCGTGTCGCTGATTTGGCGATGTGGACGAGCGCAGGGTAAGTGGTTTTTGTTTTTTTATTTAAGTTTTCCTCGTCCTCCTCTATCAACTCCCCCTACTCCACTCCCCCACCCCACCTTTGATCCATGGTACAAATAAATTCTGTCTACTTTCATTCCTTTTTTCTGAAGGGAAGAGGTGGATTTTAGAGCAAGCCTGAGACTTGGAAGATGGAATTTCTAGCCCCACTCACAGTTCTGGGGTGCTGCCTTCAACTTCCAGAGAGGGTAGTCTTGTCTCACAGCAGCCAACACCATCAACCAGAACACCGGCAACAACAAATGTCTATGACCATGGATGCAGAGAGATGTGGCCTAGTCAAATGCCTGACACAGATGCTTCTCCCTTTTGGGGTTTTCACGCAGGAGGTTGGCAAGGAGGATAGTATGATGGACCAAGCTATCCAGTTGTTGCATCTGCTACAGGACCAGCTAAAGAAGGTATCTGAAAGGTTCGCCCCCACAGGTGTGAACGAAAACACAGAAGCGCATGCCTTGGTTAGGAGCTTGCTTTTTTGATTGGCTTTCAATGCAAGGCTGCAAGACAACATCATCTTGTGAAAACAGTACACATGTGCCACACTACTTGATCCATGGTACAACAAGTTTTTGCCCACTTTCATTACTTTTTCTGAAGGGGATGTTTCAAAATACAAGAGGTGGATTGTTGAAGAAGCCTGGGACCTGGAAGAACAACGTCTCTAATTAGAGTCCCACCCAGCAGTCCTGGGGTGCCGCCTTCAACTTCCAGAGAGGGCAGTCTTGTCTCACAGCAGCCAACAACACCATCAACCAGAACACCATCAACAACAGCAACAGAAGGACCGGACACAACCTCTGCATTGTATTGGTTTCAATTGACAGGGCTCAAGTCCAGTGCAGAGGCGATGGCAAAACAGGTTGAGCAAGTGATCGCACCAAAGACCATCCACAGAATATTCCAGGAGTATCTGGATGATCCAAAAGAGGTCTATGTGGATCAAAATCCATTCATGTATTGGTACAGAAAGATGCGCCAATGGCCAGAGCACAGCAGGCTGGCAATAAAGTATCTGGCTTGTCCTGTTGCCAGTGTGTCTTCTGAGCGTGTGTTCAGTATAGCTGGTGCAGTATTTGCAGAGAGAAGGACCGGTCTCTCACCTGAAAACGGTGAGAGATTGATCAAAATGAACCAACATTTTATACCGCACAATTACAGCATTCCTGGAACAGCACAAGAGAAGGAGGATGATTGATCAGAAATTGAATCAGGTGTGTTAGATGATCAACTTCTGAGTGAACCACCTGAGTTTGAGGATGAACTCTACATCCCAGACTAAGTATGCCAGTGCCCCTATTGAACTTTTTAATTATTTCTCGAACTTCTATCTTTGCAACAAAAAAAAAGTAGCTAGTGAAACATTCTTTTTATGTCAGATGTATGCCATCTTTTAGTCGCATATATTCCCGTATTGCAGTTGAACCAGTGTGCATTGAAGAATCTTCCACAATTCCTTCATGACATTGGAGACAATGCCTGCCCCCCTCGCATGCCTATTGCCTATCCCTTTTTGCATCACTTAGCTCTAGCAGGTCTGCCCCAGAAGATCGTTAATTTACAAGAGTGCCTGCCAATACCAAATTCCAATGTGTTTGCTTGCATCGAAGATGAATACCAAATACCTAAACTACTCATGCTTGAATTGGTAGAGGTAACTACAGCTATTGAAACTGTGAGTGAGTGATTGTGTGAGTGATGATGATTGATGATTAATAATATGGTGACTGACAGTAAGGGAGGGTGTGTGTTGAACTTTCTTGAGATGATTGATTTGCAATGTTTGGGGCCTGAGTGATAGGCAATCATTTTTTTCCCTGGAGGAGATTGGCCTTTACAAATTTACATAGCGAAAATTAATTAACCTGTATGGTCCAATCCTCTGATCCTTCTGTTTTTTTCATCATCTGGGATGGCTGCCCCAGACAATCATTTGATTTACAAGACTGCCAAATTCCAATCTGTTGCTTGCATCAAGGGGGAGATAGTGTACCTACCACCGTACTTGGATTGGAACAGGTAACTAACCATTGCACCAATGAGTGATCTGATTATTGAGTGATTGTAAGTGATGATTAATGATTGATGTGGTGGATGACATTGAGGGAGGATGTGTTGAACTTTAATGTGGGAACTTTCTTGAGATGATTGATTTGCAATGTTTGGGGTCGGAGTGATGGGTGATCATTTTTTTCCATGGAGGCGATTGGCCCTTTCACATTTAGCCAGATTTAATTGCAGGGTCCTCTCCTTTTTTTCTGATTCATCAAGGACCAGAAGAGTCAATCAATCACGGCATTTATAGAGCGCGCTACTCACCCGGGAGGGTCTCAAGGCGCTGGGGGAGGGGGTAAGTTACTGCTCGAACAGCCAGGTCTTGAGCTGCTTCCTGAAGGAGAGATGGTCCTGGGTTCGCCGAAGGTGAGTGGGGAGGGAGTTCCAGGTCTTGGCTGCCAGGTAGGAGAAGGATCTTCCTCCGGCGGTGGTTCTGCGGATGCGTGGTACGGTGGCGAGGGCGTGGCTGGTTGATCGTAGCTGGCGTGTGGGCGTGTAGAAGGTCACGCGGTCGTTGAGGTACTTTGGGCCCAGGTCGTGGAGGGCCTTGTGTGCGTGGGTGAGGAGTCTGAACGTGATTCTCTTGCTGACGGGGAGCCAGTGCAGGTCTTTCAGGTGTCCGGTGATGTGGCTGTGTCGGGGGATGTCCAGGATGAGTCGTGCGGAGGCGTTCTGGATGCGCTGGAGTCTTTTTTGAAGTTTGGCTGTGGTTCCGGCGTAGAGGGTGTTCCCATAGTCCAGTCGGCTGGTGACGAGTGCCTGGGTGACGGTCTTCCTGGTTTCAGTGGGGATCCATCTGAAGATCTTGCGGAGCATGCGCAGGGTGTTGAAGCATGAAGATGAGACGGCGTTGACTTGTCTGGTCATCAACAGGGAGGAGTCCAGGATGAAGCCCAGGTTGCGTGCGTGGTCCGTTGGCTTGGGCGCGGTGCCCAGGGCCGGGGGCCACCAGGAGTCGTCCCAGGCGGAGGGTGATGAGCCCAGGATGAGGACTTCCGTCTTGTCTGAGTTCAGTTTAAGGCGGCTGTTCCTCATCCAGTCGGCGACGTCTCTCATCCCGTCGTGTAGGTTGGCTCTGGCGGTGGTGGGGTCGTTGGTGAGGGAGAGGATCAGCTGGGTGTCGTCGGCGTAGGAGATGATGTTGAGGTTGTGTTGGCGTGCGATGGCTGCGAGGGGGCTCATGTAGACGTTGAAGAGGGTTGGGCTGAGTGAAGATCCTTGTGGAACGCCGCAGATGACTTCGGTGGCTTCGGATCTGAACGGGGGAGGCGGACACTCTGGGTTCTTCCGGCGAGGAACGAGATGATCCATTCCAGTGCTTTCTCTCGGATTCCGATGTTGCTGAGGCGCTTCACTAGGGTGCGGTGGCAGACGGTGTCGAACGCCGCGGAGAGGTCCAAGAGGATGAGGGCAGCTGTTTCCCCGTTGTCGGTTAGGGTTCTGATGTCGTCGGTGGCTGCGATAAGGGCGGTCTCGGTACTGTGGTTGGCCCGAAACCCGGACTGCGAGGGGTCGAGGGATCCATTCGTCTCGAGGAAGGCGGCAAGCTGTCTGTTGACGGTCTTCTCGATGACTTTGGCCGGAAACGGAAGGAGCGAGATGGGACGGTAGTTCTTGAGGTCGGTGGGGTCCGCCGTTGGTTTCTTCAGGAGGGCGGTAAGCTCGGCGTGCTTCCAGCTCTCCGGGAAGGTGGCGGTGTGGAAGGAGGAGTTGATGATGTCCCGGAGATGGGGTGCGATGGTGGCGTCGGCTTTGTTGAAGACGTGGTGTGGGCAGGGGTCGGTTGGTGATCCGGAGTGGATGGAGTTCATCGTGCGGGTGGTGTCTTCGGTGCTGATCGGGGTCCAGTTGCAGAGGGTGGTGGTGGCGGGCGTTGGTTCGGCGGTAGGGTGCGTGGTTTGTGCGTCGAAGCTGTTATGTATGTCGGTGATCTTGCGGTGGAAGAACGCGGAGAGTGAGTTGCAGAGGTCTTGCGAGGGGGTGATGTCGTTGTTTCCGGCGCTGGGGTTGGAGAACTCTTTGACGATGCTGAAAAGTTCATTGCTGTCATGGGCGTTGTTGTCCAGTCGTTCTTTGAGTGCCGACTTCTTGGTGGCACGGATCAGCTGGTGGTGTTTGCGGGTGGCGTGCTTGAGGGCGGTCCTGTTGTCTGTGGTCTGGTCGAGTCGCCAGGTTTTCTCGAGAGTGCGGCAGTTCTTCTTGGATTCCTTGAGTTCGTTGGTGAACCAAGGGGTTTTCTTGCTTCCGGGTCTGCTGGGAGGGTTTTTAGTGGTGCGAGGTCGTCGGCGCAGGCGGTCAGCCACTTGGCGAGGTTGCTGGCTGCTTCGTTTGGGTCCGTTGTGTTGGTGGGTGTGTTCTGGCTGAGGGAGGCGGTGAGCTGCTCGGCGGTGATCTTGCTCCAGCTCCGGCGGGGAGCCTGTTGCGGGTGGTGGTGGGTCGCAGTCTTTCTGAAGCTGAAGTGGACGCAGCTGTGGTCGGTCCAGTGGAGTCCGGTGGCGTGGCTGAAGGAGATGTGCTTGCTGGACGAGAAGACGGGGTCAAGCGTGTGGCCGGCGTAGTGGGTGGGCGTGTTCACCAGTTGCTTGAGTCCGAGGTTGGCGAGGTTGTCCAGCAGGGCGGTGGTGTTTCTGTCGTTGTTGTTCTCCAGGTGGAAGTTGAGGTCCCCTAGGAGGATGTAGTCGGCGGAGGGCATGGCGTGCGGGCTGATGAAGTCTGCGATGTCTTCGCTGAATAGTGTGCGTGGTCCCGGGGGTCTGTAGATGAGGGTGCCTCGGAGGGTGGTCTTGGGGTCAGTGTGTATCTGGAAGTGTAGGTGTTCGGCGGCGGTGAAGGTCTCGTCGGAGTTAGTCGAGATGCGGATGGTGCTCTTGTGTACGATGGCGATGCCTCCTCCCGTCTGGTTGACGCGGTCCCTCCGGGTGATCTTGTATCCGTCCGGGATGGCTATGGCGATGTCGGGCGCTGAGGAGGCGTTCATCCAGGTTTCGGTGAGGAAGGCGATGTCCGGTGCTGTTGCGTCGAGCAGGTCCCAGAGTTCCACGGCGTGCCTGTGGACGGAGCGGGTGTTCAGCAGGATGCATTTCAGGTGGTTGCTGCTGGTGCTCGACTTGGCGGAGGTGGTGCACGTCTGGGGGCAGGTGAATCGGCAGGTTTGGCAGGTGAAGGGTCCGTGGGTGCGTCTCGGTGAGGCTCGGTAGCAGGCAGGGTTCCGGCCGGCATTGAGTGCGGTGAGGGTGGCGGCGTCGTAGGTCCGTCGAGTGGTGTTGCATCGGTGGGATCCAGGGGTTCTGGCGACGGGCGCGGTCCAGGCACGGACGGGCGCAGACGGGCTTGCCTTAGGCGCGCCTTCGGCGCGCCAGCGGCGCGGCCGCGCAGCGGCCGCCATTTATGGGGAGGTGGGAGGGAGGAGCAGCTGGGAGGCGGGAGGCAGGGGCAGCGAATGGGCAGTCAGGGGGGCGGGGCCGCAGGGGACGCAGCGGCGGGAATGGCGAGATGCAGCGGGGGCACAGAAGGAAAATGGGGAGACAAGCAGACAAAATCACGGGCACAACGACAATGGGGCAGCGAGGGGCACAGAAGGAAAATGGGGAGACAAGCAGACAAAATCACGGGCACAACGACAATGGGGCAGCGAGGGGCACAGAAGGAAAATGGGGAGACAAGCAGACAAAATCACGGGCACAACGACAATGGGGCAGCGAGGGGCACAGAAGGAAAATGGGGAGACAAGCAGACAAAATCACGGGCACAACGACAATGGGGCAGCGAGGGGCACAGAAGGAAAATTGGGAGACAAGCAGACAAAATCACGGGCACAACGACAATGGGGCAGCGAGGGGCACAGAAGGAAAAAGGGGAGAAGGCAGAAAATACGGGCACCGGGGCCACAAGCGGAGGGCGATCTTACCTGCAGAAGCAGCGGGCAGACAACACAGGCGGAGCTGTGTGGTGGGGAGCGACCTACCTGGCAAGGTCAAGGGTCGCTCTCCTCACCGTGCAGCGGCCGCCATTTATGGGGAGGTGGGAGGGAGGAGCAGCTGGGAGGCGGGAGGCAGGGGCAGCGAATGGGCAGTCAGGGGGGCGGGGCCGCAGGGGACGCAGCGGCGGGAATGGCGAGAGGCAGCGGGGGCACAGAAGGAAAATGGGGAGACAAGCAGACAAAATCACGGGCACAACGACAATGGGGCAGCGAGGGGCACAGAAGGAAAATGGGGAGACAAGCAGACAAAATCACGGGCACAACGACAATGGGGCAGCGAGGGGCACAGAAGGAAAATGGGGAGACAAGCAGACAAAATCACGGGCACAACGACAATGGGGCAGCGAGGGGCACAGAAGGAAAATGGGGAGACAAGCAGACAAAATCACGGGCACAACGACAATGGGGCAGCGAGGGGCACAGAAGGAAAATGGGGAGACAAGCAGACAAAATCACGGGCACAACGACAATGGGGCAGCGAGGGGCACAGAAGGAAAATGGGGAGACAAGCAGACAAAATCACGGGCACAACGACAATGGGGCAGCGAGGGGCACAGAAGGAAAATGGGGAGACAAGCAGACAAAATCACGGGCACAACGACAATGGGGCAGCGAGGGGCACAGAAGGAAAATTGGGAGACAAGCAGACAAAATCACGGGCACAACGACAATGGGGCAGCGAGGGGCACAGAAGGAAAAAGGGGAGAAGGCAGAAAATACGGGCACCGGGGCCACAAGCGGAGGGCGATCTTACCTGCAGAAGCAGCGGGCAGACAACACAGGCGGAGCTGTGTGGTGGGGGAGCGACCTACCTGGCAAGGTCAAGGGTCGCTCTCCTCACCGCGCAGCGGCCGCCATTTATGGGGAGGTGGGAGGGAGGAGCAGCTGGGAGGCGGGAGGCAGGGGCAGCGATTGGGCAGTCAGGGGGGCGGGGACGCAGCGGCGGGAATGGCGAGAGGCAGCGGGGGCACAGAAGGAAAATGGGGAGACAAGCAGACAAAATCACGGGCACAACGACAATGGGGCAGCGAGGGGCACAGAAGGAAAATGGGGAGACAAGCAGACAAAATCACGGGCACAACGACAATGGGGAAGCGAGGGGCACAGAAGGAAAATGGGGAGACAAGCAGACAAAATCACGGGCACAACGACAATGGGGCAGCGAGGGGCACAGAAGGAAAATGGGGAGACAAGCAGACAAAATCACGGGCACAACGACAATGGGGCAGCGAGGGGCACAGAAGGAAAATGGGGAGACAAGCAGACAAAATCACGGGCACAACGACAATGGGGCAGCGAGGGGCACAGAAGGAAAATGGGGAGACAAGCAGACAAAATCACGGGCACAACGACAATGGGGCAGCGAGGGGCACAGAAGGAAAATGGGGAGACAAGCAGACAAAATCACGGGCACAACGACAATGGGGCAGCGAGGGGCACAGAAGGAAAATGGGGAGACAAGCAGACAAAATCACGGGCACAACGACAATGGGGCAGCGAGGGGCACAGAAGGAAAATGGGGAGACAAGCAGACAAAATCACGGGCACAACGACAATGGGGCAGCGAGGGGCACAGAAGGAAAATTGGGAGACAAGCAGACAAAATCACGGGCACAACGACAATGGGGCAGCGAGGGGCACAGAAGGAAAAAGGGGAGAAGGCAGAAAATACGGGCACCGGGGCCACAAGCGGAGGGCGATCTTACCTGCAGAAGCAGCGGGCAGACAACACAGGCGGAGCTGTGTGGTGGGGGAGCGACCTACCTGGCAAGGTCAAGGGTCACTTTAGTTAACAAACAAAAATCTATGCAAAATTCTGCATTTCTGTTTCTCTACTTATTCTTCAACACTACAGCAATGCACTGCATGTCTATCTTGCTCGGGTCATGATGACTGGTCTGGTACAGAGTTACTCAGAGTCAGGATGAGGATGGAAGAACTCAGGGTGGGAGCTGTATGACTACCTCATCAACAGCTAGAAGCAGGAAGTCATAGACTTCAGTTTAAAGATAAACCATGAGTCTGAGGCTTGGAACTTAGCTATGTGGAATGGAGAGAGGTGCGTTTTGTGTAATGCTGCTGTGTGTGTTGGACTTGTGGCAAAAGTGAAACTCTGAGTCCCCCTCTTGCTTTTTAGGTCTCGCGTGGCGTTGCAGCGCAAAGCGCTGCTCGCCTCGGCGAGATTTATTGTGAACGAGGAGTTTAAGTAGAGGGCTTGAAGCCCCGCCCCTCATTTCCATTGGCTGGCGTCACCGTTTATGCTAAATGGTGGCCTGCCATTGGAAATGAGGGTTTTTGGGTCACGCCCTTTCGCCTGCGAGCCGGACTGGCTCGCCTGCTTTGCTGTTGTCACAAAGCACTTTCTTATCTTTATGGGGCCATGTGTTTCTAATTATAAACACATGGCCCCATAAAGACGAGATCAATGCTTGTTTTCATCCTGTGTATAGCTGAGGGCGGCCCCTCGCACACAGCCCACTGGGGTAGCCCATATATATTCCATGTATGGGAAAGCTGAGATTTCGTTGGTGTTCTGTACCATGGTAGTGAGCAGTTTTTAACAACACGGTAATTGTATTTCCTTTGAACTCCTTTTCTGTGAAGCAACAGAAGCAAACGATGTTTAAACTGCTGTGTGCTAAACCTGAAGTCCTCCACCGAATGCACCGTATTATATTTAATGTGGTGTTTCCCACGCCTCACCTTTAATCAATCTACTAGAAACTTTGTGCTGCGTGCTGTGATTGGATAAACTGCATTGGCGTGATGGGTTAAACTGCATTTGTGTATGTTGGCGCAATTTGTATACAGTGTAAACTGGAAATTCTCAGAGTTGATGCTCTGCGATGTTGAGGGAATTCTCTACTGTGATTTTTGTGCTTTGTTTTAAGCATGAGTACGCACATGCAAGTCGGTATGTCTGTCTTGGGCAACTGCTTACTACGCCTGCTTGAAACGGGACTCCGCTAACAGCACGTTACTCATCCCAGCAGCATGACAAATAGGCACACGCGCTCTAATTGTGCTGCCTGGAAGACAGAGTGATGTCATTGCATCTCCTTCTGAGGAGCAGGTAGCAGCACAGATGTGCCATGCCAGTGTTCTCCATGCGCACCAGGCGCGTCGTTCACAGAATCTGCCAGACAATTTCTTCTTGGAAAGCTCTCGAAAATCAAAATATGAAATGCTTCTCGATTGAGGGCTGTTTTAACACAAGCCTTGGAGATCCCAGCCATTCGTCACTTAGATTAAATAAATCCTTTAAAGGGCAATCGCAGTCCAGTTTTGTTTTTGTCACCAGTGTGTTACTCAGGGTAGAAATATTGGTCTTAACGGAAAGCTATACCACTATCGCAAAGAACCATATAATAGCCTACGTGATGTTTTTACGATTTATTCCGCTGGCCATTCAAAAAAGAAAAAGCAGGGCTTTTTCTTAAAAACAGTATTTCCTAACACACTTTGCACAAATATTTCTCAGAGAAGCAACTTCAGCAATGGTGGCTGCTTGCATTTCTCCAAGATGACATGTTTATTTATTTTTAATAAATAGATCCGGGCAGGAGATAATAATTACTGCCTACGCCTTAGATCGAACCCTGTTCACCAGCTCCAAAGTCGGCAGCCTTGGATGTTTAGCCACCTCCTCGGTTAAAGACAATATGCTATTTTAGGGGGTTTATCAGCTTCCCTAACCGAGTCACCCTCCCATCATGCACCCACCCTTCACCCCTTCCTCCCTTTTGCTTCTCTGAGCTCCCCCAGATGCGCATGGAAAGTGTGCTCCCTTCATTACACAGATGTGTACAAAAGCGCTTTCACTTTAAATTTAAAGAGCCTCTGATCCTGAATCTCTCTTCCAGAGCCCCACCCTGCCAGCCCTCACAACATCCGCACACCACGCATTACATGAGGTAAATTTTAGTTTCTTTCTGCCAACCTGTGATTTGTGAATGATTGCTTTGGGTATTTTTAACTGAGAGTCGTGTGCACACGTTTTTTGTTCTTGTTCTTTTTTTTTTAATGCAGGCTTTTTTTCCTTGTTCACGCATGGCCACTCAACTGTTTCCTGGTGAATCCCACGTGCAGGATGGAGAAATTAAACATCAATAAAGTTATGGTTGCAGTACGGTTAAACCTGCACAAACAAACAGCATATGGCGAGACACACCTGCAGGCAACACGTGTCACCCATAGTCCACTAATTACACAACCAAGAGGCTTTGGACACACACTCTATCCCAGAAGACACACAGCTTAGGTTCCCGGCATCACAATGGAGAGCTTTCTAGTCGGATGACAACGCTCTTACAGACATTATTTAGACCACACAGCTATCTCTCAGGTTAGCCAGGTTTTACTTAAACCACTCCAGCTCATCCGAGGCACCCTGTTCCAGTTCTGGGCTGTTACTTAACCATCAATTGCATTCTCGGTTCTGTAGTCTCGTTTGCTTCAATTGTATTCATTTGATTATGAAGGGTAAAATACCCTGATTAGTAGAGGGGAAAAGCGCAGCGGTGATATCGTGTCTTGGATGACATGGAACCATATGGACACCTTGTTGGTACAACCATTAGGTTTTAGAGTGGTGGGTTATAGCTCATGTTTCACAAAGGCCCATACCACAGGCTACATCATTCCACATAAGACACAGAACTTGGCTTTAGACAGCAGTGCTGTCTCACAAGTTACTCAAATTTTACATGTGTTTGCTTTAGACAGAGCTATCTTTCAGGTGAAACTGAACATACAGGCTTTGGCAATAGATAGCATATCTAACAGGGACCAGGTACACTTACTGGGACGCGAAGTGACGCACCGTACAGGCCGGTTGGTTCGCATCAACACTGGTTCCGTTCACATTGTTATTGTTAGTGTTCATGGGGCTTCCAGCTGTTCCGGGCTTGGACGCCGGAGAATTAAGAGAGGCTGGCAAAGTGAAGAGTCAGGTAGCTTGTCGACGGACGGAGGCCGGGCGTTCAGCAGGTAAATCGTGTGTCAGAGGGGCAGTGTATTGTCAGAGACACCTCACAAACAAAATGCTGTTCAGGTCTCCTGCTCAGTACCCTAATTGTCAGAGTGGTGGCGCCGCCCGAAAAGACAGGGTTCCTCGTCCCTTAAAAATGTAAAATGTAAGGCGGCAGCACCCTAGTGGCAGAGTTACGGTGCACGGGAGGGAGTGCTGCATGGGGCCACAGCACCGATGCCCATGACGCACTGTACAGTCCGGGTGGCCCTCGTTGGCTTATGTCCGCTCACTAGCACTGATCCCGATCACGGGGGTCTTCCAGTTGGCTCTGGCCCGTGGCCGGTTTACGGGCAGGGGGAGGTAAACCACAGAAGAGTAGGGAAGCCCATCTGCGGACGGAAAATGGTATGTCCAGCAGGTAAGTTCTGTGCCAGAGATGAGGTACCGGCAGCACCTCTTAACATGAAGGGTGGAACCCAGTGTCCTCGTTGGGCCGCGCTGTTTCCTCCAGGTTGTGTGATCTCCCCAGCGTGGCTGAGCAGCAGTGCTAATATAATCGTTTAAGTTGCCGCACCCAGCAGTTACCGGTGTGCCTATGACTACGGTCGGAAACGAGGGATCTGGCGGGTCCAGCACACTCTGGGCATCGGGAAGCCACGTCCTCTGTCTCGTTCCCTCCGATTGTGGCCGACCCTGTCCTTATAATAGTTGATGTGTACAATTGTTTGTGTTATTGTTACTTGGGATGGGTGAGATGTGACATCTCTGCTAGACATGACACCTTCTCAGTACTTAGCTAACCCGACGTGTAAGTACAAGAGTTGACTTGCCCGCCTCTCCGCTGTTTCTTGTTCGTTTGCTTTTGCACTCCCGGAAGCGGTGTCTCTGAATGTCCTCTAATACTACTCAGCATCGACCCTGCCAAGGTCCACCACCTGACTGTTGCCATTCATTCCTGGCAGAGCGCTTCACGCTAACTTTAAACAAGCATTTGCAATGCAATAGGTCTCGCATTTGCGAATCTTTCAGCTACTGGCATTGTAAATGACAAAGCTTTTATCTATGTGTTGATTTTAAAAACAGATAAATAAAAGGCATTGTCATTTACAATGCCAATAGCTTAAAATTTCGCAAATGCGAGACCTATTGCATTGCAAATGCTTGTTTGCTCTGCCTCTGAGTCTTCTTGATACACTTCTCATGAACTTACCTTCCTTCTGTCTTTCTCCTTGACTCTAAAGTACAGTATGTTTTACAATCCAGAGGCCTTCTAAATCTAGTCTCCTGCATGAACGAAAGGCGAAAGATGAGCTGAACACTCCTGCTTACCTACCGGACCAATCCAGACAAGCACCCAAGAGTGATGGACATTTCTGAGTAGAATGCAGATGTACCACTTAATTTTACAATACAGTATAATTTTTCTTTTAACAATCATATTTGGAGAACTGTGTGGGTGGGTTCACTTCACTCCCAACCTACACGACAGACCATGTAGATATCTGATAAGTTGGGTATCGGGGGCAAAAGGACTGTTTGAATGCATTTAACTGTACTCTGTCATACTCATTCCTTTGTTTCCTTCCACAACAGATTGATGACGAATGATGTGCTGCTCATTGCCCAGATGAATATTGTCCTTGTATAGTGTTTGTCTTTGTCAAACCTTTTCCCAAATTCCCTTTCCCATCCATTCATCAAACCCTTAACCCTCTTCCCCCGAGCTGTGTCTCTTATTGAGGTGTGGCTTCATTTACACCATCAATGGATCACACACTTGGTGGGGAGAATGTGGTGAAAGCAAAACCAACTTACTGCAGGATCTTCTAAACAACAGCCCATACTGGCCCCATTTACCCACCCGTGCATGAAAAGTGATCCATATCTTAGATATAGAACAAAGAACATTAGTCGTCAGCATCATTCAGGCCTTCTGTTGCGTAACCGTAAACCCCTAACCTAAACTCGTGCATTCCAGACTTTGAGTCCATTATTGATGACTCAAAGATTTTGTACCTAAGTTACTACTAGCTCCCCATTAGCCAAATTATTTTTGTTTTTTTATCACTATCAGGAATTCGTGTTGTGTCATCAATGTGTAGTACTCTGGTGTCGATTCTTTGTAAAGCTTTGATATAGCCCACTAACTCAGTCTTTTTATTTCCATTTAGTTGCCTATGATGGATAATCATTCTGTTGATTAATCCGACAGTTGGAGCTCACCTGGGTGGAACTGGAAGTGGGACCTCGCTTGTGAAGTTGTGATGGCTTTCCTGTTATTGCTTCATCTATATTCAGATAAGACTTCTATACAGTGAAGTGAACGCTGGTTTGCCGCCAACTTTGTTTTAGTCTTGCCAATTCCATCGCCGTGAGGGGAACGGCTTCACTCTGCAACTAAATGCCGTGAGGGGAACGGCCAACAGTCTCACCTACGCACCGTGAGGGGAACGGCTGAAACTACAAGTTCCAGCAGCCTCGCGCCACCCTGACGCTGCTCTCGTGCCCGGAGGCGCGATAAGACACGCCCACCTCCCGCATTGCGGGACACACAAACGCTGGATTGCCGCCGGCTTTGTTTTAGTCTTGCCAATTCCATTGCCGTGAGGGGAACGGCTTCACTCTGCAACTAATTGCCATGAGGGGAACGGCGAACAGTCTCACCTACGCGCCGTCAGGGTAACGGCTGAAACTACAAGTTCCAGCAGCCTCGCGCCATCCTGACGCTGCCCTCGCGCCCGGAGGCACGATAAAAGACACGCCCACCTCCCGCATTCCGGGACGCACAAACGCTGGTTTGCCGCCAGCTTTGTTTTAGTCTTGCCAATTCCATCGCCGTGAGGGGAACGGCTTCACTCTGCAACTAATTGCCGTGAGGGGAACGGCCAACAGTCTCACCTACACGCCGTGAGGGGAACGGCTGAAACTACAAGTTCCAGCAGCCTCGCGCCATCCTGATGCTGCTCTCGCGCCCGGAGGCGCGATAAAACACACGCCCACCTCCCGCATCGCGGGACGTGCCCGGGCCGCACCCGGGCAAAGCCCGGTTCATGGGCAAGCCCGTCTGCGACTGGAGGAGGCTGGGCTGGGCCACCCCTCTGAGAGCCACCAAACACTTAAACCGTGCGGTAAGACTTTTGGACAGTGCTCTAGGCTCCTATGTTATTTGATTGGGATTTATAAATTCTAAAGTTTGAACAGTTAATTTACATATTAGAGAGCATGAGCAAGCATAAAGGTGCTGCAGGCACCTTAGATGCCTTCATTATCAGGGCGGAATCCCTATTGACGCACGAAATACAAATGGCAGAGAGGCGCTTGTCACTTGACCCCTCAAACCTTCCAATGCATAAACAAACACGCTCTCTTAATCCGAGTGATTCACCACAACTGCTTCCACTAAGCCCAACAATAATAGTTCAAAATAAGCCAATGACACCTATTCCACCAAATTCACCTCCTACACTTTCGATTACAACATTAGATGATCTTAGTAGATCGGGCATAGCAACCAGACTACGTGCTCCGAAAACATTAGAAGACCCTAAGGAGAAAGATCACCGAATGAAGCAGAGTTGTTGGTCACCCAAAATCCAAAACCAAGAGAGCAGGGGGATCTCGGCTTTTGATCAAACCAACCTGTCATATAGATGACCAAGCTGCAATGTCGAAAAAATCCGTTAGTACACAGACAGAAGCAGATTCTCTCCTTTTTCCCTTATTAATGAAAGAGAGCTTTGGGGATTTAGATCGTGCCATAACATTGACATTAGAAACTGCACTTGGATCTATGTTAGCCCAGATCAACGAACTAATGGACAAGAAATTTGGTTTAATGGATAAAAAGATAGAGCAGCTGAACATTGCTATAGGAAATATGAGAGGTAGCAATGGCACTATTCACTCTGATGCTGTTGAAGGGGCGAGCCAATCAATGCAAGCAGCAGGCCCTTTAACTACTAGTCGAGTTGGAATGAGTAATATGGGGAAAAATAGGTTTGCGATAAATCCCATGACAAAATTGAGTAATAGGGAGAGAAGCACATGGGGTAGGTCCCAGGAATACAACGACAAACAAGGGGAGACGTATGACACACATTCTGCACATGCAGCTTCTAACTCATCGGTAAACCGCACTGGTTTGGCTGCAACAAACGGCCCACAAGGTACCGACTCGAAACCAAGTACTGGTGTTCTGTGCTTGCCACCTGCTTCATGTCCCTATGTGCTAATTTTAGCTGGGGTCCCCACTCTTAAAAGTGAGCAGAATGAATCTTGGTCCAATTTACGGAATAAGACTGTTGATTGGTTGACTAAATTTAAAAATGTCAACCCACGGAATATGAAAGATATTCTCATGGTTCGTAGAGTGGGGTGGGTTGGCGAATCCCCCAAGAATATAGATGGCGAATGTGTAGTAATAAATTTCCGTCGACCCCAGATGGTCCGAAGTCTATTAAATATGCAAGAGGAGATAGCTTCACAAAGCAATTGTATTTGCGCTCTTCCTCTAGGCTATTTTTATAAACCACCACCCAAGAACATTGCCCATGGCGGTGCCTCGTTTTTGCTTCCAAATAGGTTCCAGGCACTATCTGTCCTAGACGCTTTAGACTGACAACCAACCCCTTTAGAATACGAACCACATCCTCCTGCTATTATCCAGGCAAATTGCAGTATGGATCAGACACGTTTTTCAAATACACAGGACCTAGATGAGACCCAGGGCGCTTTTAACGCTCGTGAGACACTAGAGTCTAATGAACAACAGGGGGTAGAAGACCTAGGTGTTCTCCCACTTATTTTTCTAGAGCCCTCACCTGATTCGATGATTAAATTTCCTACGTCAAATATAACTAATCTTAAAAAGAACAATAGCTTGCACCTAGATATAGAAGCAAACAAGCAGTCGGAAATACGACTTACCTCGTGGAATATTGCGGGACTTAACAGGAATCTCAGAGAAAGTGAATGGCTTGAATACATAGAACAAAGTGATATTTGCCTCCTGCAAGAGACCTGGGCACTAGAAACCCCTCATAGGGTCGGGTTCAAGACATTCAGTGTCAACGCTATTCCATCGGCAAGAGGCAGGCCATCAGGGGGTCTTGTAATATGGGTAAGAATCACTCTTGAAATCAACACCACCCAGTTGTATATACCGTCCCAGGATATGGTCGGTGTGAAAATTATCACACGGGACAAAAAAGAAATATTTTTAATAAATATTTATAATAGACCAGGTCCAGCTACGAAAGAATCCTTAGTAATAGAGCAACTCGACTCCTTTTAAACTCAATAGATCTGAGGGCAATGGTAATTGTAGGGGGTGACTTAAATTGTAAATTTGAACCAGTGGTGGGCTTTGACAACCTCTTTGAAGATGAAGATATAGCAAATAATATCCCTGCTCTAGAAAGCAGCCCGATAGTACCTTGCACCGTAGCGGTTGCACAAATCATGAAATTAACATCAGGGCAGGGATTTGGAGCTTGTAACGGCCGCTTACCCTCGGACAGACCAAATGCTTTCACATTCTGTAGAGGTAATTGCCCGAGTAACATAGACTACATAATGGTATCCATTGAGTTCTGGCCAAATGTACATGACTTAATAGTAGACACCAGAACCGAGAGTGATCACCGACCCCTACACTTGACACTAGTAACTCACCTATTTTCTGCCACCACCTTGAGTAGTGGAGATAATAATATCTCCATGGATGACATCGTAGTGAGCAATAACCGCCGAGCCTTAAAGTGGCCTCACATTTTAGGGAATGACCAGTCTATGACGCAGATCTATAATACTTTTGTAGATATCATCTCCCCCCACATAGACTTACCAGCAGTAGAGTTTCCAATATTGGCCTCACATCATGCCCTCATAGATGCTCTAGCACCGATTGTGAGTAAAATACCTAAGGAGTGTAGCGGAAGAAGAAATGATTCAAATGTAGGAGCTAACCCCTGGTGTTGTGAAGCAAAAGCTGAACTTATACTGGCAATAAAAAATAACAACATAATGGTCATAAGGGAGAAAAGAAATAAATACAAGAGAATCCTTGCTTATGCAAACAAAACGTGGGATGATAATATTTGGACGGATTTAATTAGTGCAGCTAAGTCCAAAGACCAGGCAGGCTTTTGGCGACTAATAACAAAAGGAAATAAGACAGGTAGGGATACTAAGGACCTTTTTCTTGATGCCAATACTTGGGTCGACCACTTTTCCCGCCTTTACTCGGCAGCTGAAACTGAACAGATATTTACTATCGCAGATTTTGTAACTAATTCAAATGTTATTTATCTACATTTTAGCTTGGAAGAAACACTGACGGCAGTTGATGCAGTCAAGCCAGGGAAAGCGCCCGGCCCGACAAAATACCGGGAGATCTGCTGAGACATGACAGCAGTGTCTGGGGCCCATACGTAAATTGCTTATGCAATGCAATAGCCTCGGGTGCACCAATACCTGAATCTTGGAAAGGGGCAGAAATTACTATGATCTTTAAGAAAGGCAATCGCTATGACCCCGCAAATTATCGACCAATTAGTTTAATTGATATTTTACAAAAAAAAAATTCTAGGCATATTTTAAATAAATTGAACGATTGGCTTGAAGAGAATAATGTGATCTCAAAATTCCAGGTGGAATTTAGAATTAAAACCAGTACAATCAATCAGGTTTTTAGATTTATATGCTTATGCTGGAAATACATAAACCTAAAAAAGGGCCACTTGTATATTGCCTTTATAGACCTAAAGGCCGCATTCGATCTTATACCTGAAATTTACTTTGGGAATCGTTGAAATGTCAAGGGGTGCCAGACGAATTGCTCGTGCAAATAATAAGATTACACGAGGATAACTTCGCAAAAGTAAGATGGGGCCCGAGGGGCGAACTCACCAAGGCTATCCCTGTAAGAAGGAGTGTACGCCAGGGGTGCGTACTGGCACCCACTTTATTTTCATTGTATGTAAATGATATCCCAAGCTATTTGCACGGATGCACACATGATTCGCCTAAGTTGGGGGGGGGACCTGGTGCCAGCTCTTTTATTTGCTGACGACACCATACTGATATCACAAACCCCCAAAGGACTACAATGTTTAATGGATTCTTTCCATGCATATTGCAATATGAAGGGCCTTGAAATAAATTCCAGCAAAACTAAATATATGGCAATAAACCCACATAGATCTTTTAAGAAGAATTTAGTGATTAACAACCAAAAGCTAGAGTACGTGCAAAGTTTTAATTATTTGGGTATAACCCTAGATACTAAACTATGTTGGAAACCACAATTGGAAAAAAACAAGATTACCCTGCTTCAAAATTCATTACCGATAATAAAGAGACACGGGAGCAGTATCTCGAAAGCGGTGACCCCGCCTTGGAGGTATTTCAACATAGAGCACAATCAGCCTCCCTTTATGGGGCTGAAATATGGGGGCCCTACTGTAAAAAGAGCTTTGAACTAGCAGAAAACAAATTTTTTAGAAGATTATTAAGTCTACCGGCACGAACACCCTTAATTCCCATTGTTATGGACCTAAACGTCAAACGTACAGACCACCACGCTATATTAAGACCTTTGCTATTTTGGGTGCGACTCTGGTCAACCATAGAACTGATACACTATAAGGAAGGCTTAGAGGAGATTCTAAAAATTGATCAGAGTAGAAGCATCCCGTGGCTCAAACATGTTTCCTCTTGGTTTGGGAAACTAGGCCTACCTCATTTTGGGGAAGAACCAACCCAGTTGACATTACTTTCCAGGAAACTGTTAAAATCCACCTTCTGGGCTTACATTCAAAATAGTGTGCTACATAGCTCGGCAACTGGTACACTAACAACAAAGTTCCTTCTTTTTAAAGAAGTAGCAAGCTTTGAGTCCTTCCTGCATGAAGTGCGCCCACAACTAGCCAAATCTTTATACATGAAGTTCAGATACGGTTTGCTACAAATAAATGTGAACACATCAAAATGGGTTAGTAATTACGACGGAAATAATAATGAGCTTTGTGTATTATGTCAAAATGAGACTAAAGAAAATGATTTACACGTATTATTTTTCTGTCCCACATATGATAAACCCAGGAACAACAAATGGATTAAACCCACTTGTAGAAACATGAATACTAGGTTTCGTCTAGAGGCGGAAAGAATACTGAAAACTGATACATCCCAAAAAATCGTTTTCAGTGTCAGCAGATATTTACTTAATGTGAGTTTCATAAGAGCTAAAGTTGGGCTGAAGTTTTAACAATTTACGAATATGTGCACTTAAGCCTATGGTTTTAGTAAGCTATGCACACGCACGTTATGACTCAATGGTGGCACAAGGTAACTTTGTGACTTTATATTTGCACTAAAAAAGTATCTGTAGTTTTTAGAAGATCATGTAAGAAATTGCACTGAAAGGTACAAAAAATGGAAGACGAGGTCTTATTGAGTAACGGATACTGATTCAAGCGCTCTATACAAATGTTTTTATAAAACAACTATGCCTAGTTTTAATGTATTTATTATATTATATATTTTAATTGCGATATGCGGTTAGGTCATTCTGTTGCCTATCCTTACTACTGCCCCTTACCTTACCCTGATGAAATGATATTAATTGAAGGCAAAACTGTATCAATTGTATTTAAATAACTTATATGTGATTTTTTACGATGTATCTTTTATGGTTTTAATTGAACCGAAATAAAGAAATTTGAATTTGAACTAGTTAACTTAGTAAGTAACTAACTGCTACTATCATTTATCTAGGTTGTTGTCATGGCATCATCCCCCCTAATGGTCAAGATAGTTAGAGAGGTATAACTCTATAACTAAGCGGTACACTCTTCCTTACAAGCACATAAACAGGCTGCATAAGAACTGAAGGCAGCAGTGCAAAGTAAAAGTAAAACAAACTACTTTAGGCATATGTTTAGATAAACTATAAATTACCTTTTATATTTTTTTACAAAGATACCTACTTTCTCCAACCACACAACATGCACACCCCTCTCCCCATACAAATTGAAGTGATCCAAGCCCCAATGTCCCAAATTTCCAAAGAAAGTCAAACCTGATCCCAATTCCCTTCCCACCCTCTCCACCTAGTCACAACAAGTCCCTCCCACCAAAACAAAATTTTTAAAAAAGGGCTAGAAGAGGGCATCATGGATTTTGGTCCGGAGCTGATCCAGGCTCTGCTCCATCGTGGTGATATGGCCCTCAATGGTGTCCAGCCACTGCAGGATGTGGCACAGCAATGGCCTGTTTTCAGTGTGGGAGGGGGTGGTAGCAGTTGGCTGGTGGTGGCCCGGGCAATGGGATAGCGGGGAGGCTGGAGGCTAAGGGAGACCTGCTGCACTGGGGCCTGGCAGAGAGGCATTTATTTCCTCCTCCTCCTCTTACAGGGCAACCAGCCACCGGTATTCTTATTAGATACGTTCCAGCCTGTGCCGCTGCAGACGGGTCGCTATCTCCTGCCTGTTGGGCCCCACGGGTGGACCAGCAGTAGTAGCTATATTGAGAAAAACAAAAATAAAAAAGGCAATTTGTAAATAATGCTCTGTGTAAAATATTGTTTTCAATTAGTGGGTGGCACAGTAGCAGTACAGTGCTGGTCTCCTAGGACCATTGGAATGTGATTACGATTAGGAGAGTCACTAGGCCAATTTTGTTTTACCCACACATGCCTTTCATAAAAAGCACTGACTGTGTGGCAGAAAAGTATTAAGGCAGAATAACACTGGATTAAAAAAACTGTGATTTCTTTTCTTCTAAAGGCTTTTCAAGTAACTATAAACAGACACTTTGAGTGGAAAAATAAATTACCTCTCATTAATGAGTATGGCATTATGCACTATGGAGTACAAGTTGTGTGCTGTGCTAAAATAATGGCGCCATGCTCATTGCTTCAGGTATTTTGCTACTGTCTGCAGCTGGGGCAGCTGTAGTTGATGATTATCTATTTTTAATTCCAATGGCCTGGCTCTTCTCCAAATGCATTTCTCTTTCTACCCTGACTCCAAAGAGGCATATGAATAATAAATAAGATACTAAGTCACACATCTCACATATGAAATGTGGATATTCATATTATCCTGTCTGCCATAAGAAGAAATTGGGAAATATTATGGACTGCACTATAGGGAAAGGAACAGCTATATATATTGTATTTGGCACGTTCATCACAGTGTATCCCATACACAAAACTTAGCATCAAATCAAGCACTTACTCCCACTTTACTCACTAACCTCGCCCACCACCACATATTATTTCCAACAAATTAATTTGCTGGGCATTAAGTAAGGAAAGGAACCTTGACTTACTCTACTGCAGGGTAGGGTAGAGGGATTAGGTGGGTAGGGTAGAGCTTTTTATATTGAATAGAGGGGTCACTACACTGATCATCAATTCATCATCTTTGGCTTATTCAGTCACTGTACTAGTCGACGGAAATCAAAAGGGAAAAATCTGAACAGGTGTAAAATAAATCTGTTACAAGAAACCATGAAATATATTCTGGAATCACTTCACTTCACATGGTAAAGTCAAATGTGGCGCATACCAATAAAGGAGTGAAGTACTAAGAGGTGACTGAGTGGGCGAAGGGAAACACAATTTGTGTGTTTGGTCTGCAATGCATTGAAAACTTTGTAATTGCTGCATTAACTGAAGCAGACGCACATTGCACAGCCGACACTTCTGCAGTTACTTGACGTCACAAATTGAACCATACTGCACTTCATAGGTGGGAAAATGGCATGGGCAGGGAGAAAAGATGATGAATGATGGGTGGGATACATCTGGCACACTTAACAAGTACAGCAAGTCAAAGGAGTAGAACAAAAAATAAAAAATACCTCCTACTTTGAACCACAGCTTTGATAACCCTACATAAACAAAGTAAGCGAAGTAGGTGAACAGCATGCCCTTCTCCATGAGAAGAGCTGCCTTGCTTATTCATCAAAACAATACAAATATTAATTCATTCTTTCATTCTAATTCACCCATCGCCACCATGATTAAGGTTTTCTTTCACTCATCAAGTCTTTCACCAAAATTTCCAATCCATTATTCATTCATTCAATATCCACCCTTTCTTCCAGCCATCCTTTCACCCATCCATCCCTTTACCCACCAACGCACCCTTTCACCCACCCACCCTTTCACTCATGTACCATTTTCCTTTCCTTTAACCTTCCATTATTTCACGTTTCCCTCAAGCCATCAATGCTCATTATGTGAGCTTTTGGTGAGTTGCAGATGGAAGAGGCCATAATAACTCAATCACCACTGCAGCTGGTAAAACTGGGGGGTTCACGGTCACAAGTTGACGTTGCCCTGGTACTAACTAGTAAGAATAATTGTGACTAAGCAAACAATTATATGACTTACCAGTGCCCTTCCCTGCCACCGCTTCTCCCCCTCCAACTGACTCATCACCTCCTGCAGCGGCATTTGTGCCGGCATCACTCATGGTCTGTGTGGCTAGAATAAAACATTATACATATTTTAGATGCCAGATTCGACACCCTTTAATTTTTTCAATAAAAAAATACAACTGCAATACATCACTAAAGTTTGGTTTCCACTGCAGTATCTTCTAACAGAAATATCACTCTGGGCATCTGATTGATTCACACAATGTTAGACAAGCCAGGTGTGGAATAATGCACAATGAAAGACATGCTGTTGGTTGGCAAATGCAGTGGGAGGGGGACCTCATACTTTTTTCCAGCCATTCTGCACTGTCATGGCAAACTGCTGGAACACTGTATAAATGAAAATGAGACAGCACACAACATTGGGGGGGGGGGGGGTGGTCCATGAGACCATGGCCACTCTCTCGTGAACTCAACTGTTAGAGCAAGAGCAGGAAAAAGAACACCTTCTCAACAAACATACATGGTGAATATTATTTATAATTCTAGCCTACATGGGTCTCCAATCTTCACGGTAGACAGTAGAGTTCCATTAAATGTGTTACTCCTAGTCTTACTCTAACAGTACCACAAGATATATATAGGAGAGAGGAAAAGATTACTAACAAAGCAGAAGATAATTTAGTGAACCCGAGACTAGAGACCGGAAAAAGTCATCTCCCAAAAAAGAAAATAATATAATATAAGGGGAAAAAAAGATAATGCAGGGATAACCGGAATTAAACAAAAATTGAATTCATTGTGCTTTGCACAAGTGGGTTCATATCCCGTTCTTGTCACCATCGAAGGAAGATGGCAGGTATGGGTGTCTGAGAAACTTGATTTCTCACCAGCAACACCGGCCTCCAGACAGCAACTCTCATCCTGGAACCCAGCGCCAACATTCCAATATACCCCAAGATTCTAACCTAAGCCCACAACAATCATAACAAAACCCAACATTAGGGAAATAATAAATAAATAATAGGAATTACTGTAGTTAGCAGAGCCTTCGGCAGTGACGCTGGTGGTCGGCACCTTCTGTCCAGCTTCTCCCGGACCCTCGACAAAATCCCTCTTCTTGCCCTTGGGTACTGATAAAAGAAATGAATAAGATAAAAAAACAAACAGAATAGTGATTCAGTAATGTCCACAAAATTATTATGACGGGCAAATACAGTCACATAATTGTACTTCTCTAAAACAGGTCACCTATAATACTAGTTTTGAGTCTATCGGCTATCGTTGAGTTGCCCATACTAATCCTAAAATCCCTATTCCAAATTTCCTTAACAAAAACTACATTTGGAAGTAATGCATTGCAGTCACCGATCTTTGATTGTATTCTCATTTCTCAATCTCATGTTCAACCCCCTTGATGGACCAACTCATTTTCCCTTTTTTGCAATGCATAGATGCATACTACACATCGCTGTTAGCTTGGGACTATATGATCTACATAAACATAGTCACAGAGAGAACGCTAACTCATTGTTATCACTAATTCACTATGGTGACAGGAGGACAGTCTGCAATGGCTACTTAATTAATCAACCAAAGCAAACACCAATGATGAGTATGATTAGGTTGCGCTGCTGAGCACCTGCCTAGCAGAAACTAGAAACTGGATCACATAATAGTATTCCAACGGAAACTAAACATAACTTACCTTTGAGTGTGAGCAGCATACTATTCGGAAAAAAATTAGCACTGTAGAACACAAAAACAACAAATAATAATTATTACTCACCGAGCCCCAGAATCTCGATGCCAACAGGTCGAGCAGGTCCTGTTTGTGCTTCAGGATATCCACTCTGTGGTGCGTCAGCTGCTGGAAAGAGCGCTGAACCTGGCTGGTGCGCCACACACACCGGCACACCCTCCCCCAGCGCATCCTATGCTCCTTCAGGGGGTATCCACTGCCGAGCCTACCGCCTGCTACCAGCACGGAGGGGAGGTGGTGCACAAAAAAGCGAGTGCTGCCACCTCCTCCTCCTCACCGAAGATCGTCTGGTGCTGCACACCTGGGTGGCAGCTCCACCCGCAATGTAGCCATCCTCCCTCTGCCATGGACCTGGGTGGGTTAGAAAGAAAAGCAAAAGGAAGGGAAAGGAAAGAAGAAGGAAGTAAGGGGAAATAAAGAAAGTACAGAAAGTCACTAAAAACATGCAAATGTTTTCCCAAAAATGTAAAATACACAAACACACACACTAATATGAAAAATAAAAATGAGGGGTAGGTAAATTTTAAAGGAGGAGGATTAAAGAGATTAAACCGGGATTAAGATTTAGGACCAGCACCATAACAGAGAGCAAAAAAACAAGATGGCCACGCCCATGCGGACCGTGTGGTCCTGTTCGTGTGTGATTTGGATCGCGAGTACGCACATGAAAACCATGTGGTGCCATTCACGTGCGATTTGGAATGCGAGAATGCACTTCACATTCCCATAACAACGTGAACAGGCACGCAGGCAAATTCTGCCCGCAAGCGGAACTCCGCATAGCACGGCAGAGAATTTTTGCGACTTCGCAGAGTTCCGCATAGCGCAACTATGCAAACTCCACCCGGGACCAGTAGGGATCTTTGAAGAAGCACGATTTAACTACTCAGTTGAACCATATAAAATAAGAAGCCAACCAACGTTGGTGGCACCATGTTGTGTAGTTTCCACTAATCAGTAGGAACTGCGTGTTTGTGGACGACAAACTTAGGATGGTGCCAGACTGATTCCATGCACCCCCACAGGATATGTTGTCCCTTAGAACAGATAGCTCAAAGTGCCACTGTAGGCTCCCCTAAACCTAAATAGGCAGCGAACAGCACTGGCAACTACTGCACATGACAACCCTCGCCCCCCAGGAACGGTGGTGATAGACCTAGAACCTTTCGCTCAGTCACTCGTGCTCTGTTTTGCTCAAAGAAATATACAAATAAAACACGAAGGGATGTTTTTCAATATTTATTTAACCAAAGAAAATATGTGCTGCAATGATCAATAGACAAAAAGCAGACAAAAGTTGTAATAAGTGTCAAGACAGTGAATAACACGAAGAGTTCCACCATCTTACTGAGACATCTTAAATATGCAGGCATATGCAATAATATAACAATCTAGCGTACTCCTGCCATGCAGACCTTAACTGGGGTGCAAATGTATGTTTTGCCAGAAACCCCCTTCTGGATGATCTAACCCCATTACCTGGTGGGTAAGAGTTTAGGACCCCGTCTTGGTCACAAACTGGACACCTTTCACGGAAATGTCAGTCAGCTGCTTGGCAAAATCTTCAGCATGTAAGGACCCATCGAAGTCAGCGTGCCTCCTCTGATTATACTTGGAAACAAAAAGTTATATATAGAAAAAGGCATCCTTGCCTTGGGCCGAGATAGTGATCAGGCATCCATTGTTTGTATTCTACAGATAGCTGTGTCGCCATATGAACGTAATAGCAAAACATTTGCACAAGGCACATGAGGGCCTTGTACCCAATGCCAAGGCAGTGTGAGATTATTCTCACAAAGTTCTCTTTGTTAGCAAGGTCAGTGTTTCCAAGTGACTAACCCAAGTGTCACAAATGCAAGTGTGTGTCAAAAGTTGATATGACAAAGTGAAGGCAACTTTAGGAAAGAGTTGTGTACATGTAAATTGGCTTTGTTTCCCAAGAGGCCTAACTGGGACAAATGACACTTGAATCAAAAGTCTAACTTTAATACTTTTTGGTATTCACAAAGGTAACCTTAAACCAACATTTTTAACTTTACTACTTTTCGGTACTCACAAAGGTAAAATTAGACCAAAAGTCTAACTTAACTACTTTTCGGTATTCACAAAGGTAACCTTAAACCAAAAATTCTAACTTTACTACTTTTCAGGACTCACAAATGTAAACTTAGACTAAAAGTCTAACTTTAGCACTTTTTGGTATTCACAAAGGTAAGTTACTAAGAGTAAAGTTAGACTTTTGTTCTAAGTTAGACTTTTGCTCTGACTTTACATTTGTGAATACCTGAAAAGTAGTAAAGATAGACTTTTAGTCTAACTTTACCTTTGTTAATCGGGCCCAATGTTTACAGTGTTAGAAGGAAGCCTTCCCCATGCTCCACATCCCATACTTCACAAGGCTGAATACCAGTGCAAAAACACAGGAGGGAGGGGAGGAGGGGTGGACTTGGTAAGCTGGCTTTTTAGCCTTCTTCCCAGACCCAGAGGAAAGAAACAGGGCATTCAAAAGTTTGAAATCTTTTGTGGTCTGGAAATAAATAGAAAGAGCTCGCCTAACAGCCAAAAGCAAAAGAATATGGCCATCTGAATCTGACTGAAATAATGGCAACAGTATCTCCTAGGAGAGGTGGAAACGCAAATTGATTTTGAGGGTGATTTTGGGATCCAGTTTAAGAACAATTCTGTCTGGAAAAAATCATAAGTAAGGTAAGGATACAATCAAACTCTCAAATTCCCCAAGCTTTCTTGCAGAGGTAATCGCTGCTAAGAAGGCTGTTTTAGCAGACAACCACCCCAATACTGATTCTTCTAAGGGTTCAAATTGAGGCAGTTGCAAACCCTTCAAGGCCACTGATTAATCTCAGGAAGACACAGGCTTATCTACTGACGTATTTTCAAACAGAAACTCTTTAGGAGTCGAGTGACAAGTGGGAAGACCTTTGAAAAATCCTGATGTAAGGAAAGTGCCTTGATAGCTGCCCATTGAGCAGAAACAATGGCTGTAGAGAGTACTTTTGAAAACGCTTCCTTAAGGAAATCTAAGGGGCCAAATCCGATGTCGGATGGACTGGAGGCCGTCCGACATTGGTCGGGAACTGGAACCGAACGACCTCTTGTCGTCGGTTCCAGACCTGCAAGTAGGATGCGACCGAAACCCTGTTCGGTCGCAATCCTATACTTAACAATGAGAACATGCATTCCAAACGGAATGCATGCTCGCATCGTTAAGTGCAGAGGTGCAGTTCGGGGTGCCTGCCTCCGGGTGCAGGGATCAACAGGGGAGCACCATAGGTGCCCCCTAGGCCGCCATTCGGTGGCCTCACACCCATGGGGGCACTGCTAGGGGCCCCCAAACACAGTTTCCCAATGCCTTTCTGTGTCGGAAAGGCAGTGAGAAACTGTCATCGTACTCCCTCGGCCGGAAAGAGCCAGCTGGAGGAGTACTGAAGGGTTTCCAGATGGCGGACGGGCTCTCCGAGCCCATCGGAAGCCAGCCGGAAAACAGAGTTGGATTCCTTTCTGACTGAGCCCATCGGAATACCTCGGTCAGAAAGGAATAGAAACGGGCATGTAAATTTTCTGATATACACCAGTGGCGTAGCAAAACCTGAGGGAGCCCCCCTGCAAAGTACATGGAGGGGGCCCCCACACTCCAGACCCAGTCAGGAGCGCTCAGGCCAGTAACCTGCTGCCCATGCCCAGTGTCGGAGGGGGCCCCCTGGAGCTCAAGGACCCCCCGCCATTGATTTACAACACTTTTGTGAAGAGCCTCAGATTTATTTTTATAGGAAATCAATGTAGATGGCTTCCTCATGGACTGAATATTCATAGCAATCTCTTCAGAACAGCCCAAATTTTGTAAACCTATCCTATTAGGTTCCAGGCCGCCAACCTGAAATGTTGAATGCAGGTTGGTGGAAGGAGTGGAAACTGAAGAGGAGATGTATCTTTTGGGAGATGAAAATAATTCCTCTGTGACAAAGATATCAAGAGAGGAAACCATGGCAGATGAGGCCAAAAAGGTGCAATTTTTCCAAAGCATCTGAAGGACCTTTAGGAGGACAGGAATCAGTTGGAAAGCATACAGAATTTCCTCTGGTGAAGGGACTGACAGGTAAAGGCGGGCTGTAAACTTCGCTCTGCCGGCAGAGTTTTCGGAGTTTTTGCCACTCAGCGTTCCACTTGGAACGCGGAGTTCGGCAAAAAACTCTGCATCCTGCCACCACGTAGCGGAGTTTACCACCCAACACCACAAGCGAGCCCCGCCACAGCTCTCCACATGCGCCCTGGCACCCAGCTCCTTAGTCTGTGGGGTGCAGCAAGAAAGGAAATAAGGTAACGCCTTAATAAAATAAATTACCTTATTTCCTTTCTTGTTGCGCGGCACAGACTAAGGAGCCGGATGCCAGGGCGCATGCACAGGGCTTTCAGTCGCTGCAGGTTTCTAGTGTGCATGCGTACAATGACATGCATGCGCACACAAGAGAATCCTCTAGAGGCAGGAATCGGATGCAGGAGGCAGTGGGAGAGTGTCGTCGTCGACTCGTCGTCAACCTCGAGGATCCAGGGACTCAGAGATGGTAGGGGGCGTGTGACGCACAGGCCAAGCTCTGTCGTAGTCTAAGTCAACGGGCGGCGTGGAATTCCACTGAGTTTTTATTGAACTCAGCGGAATTCCACATAGTGACACTCTGTGAGCTCCGCCCACTCCTGCTGACAGGACGTCTATCACCCAGACCTTTCACACCACGTCTCAGAGCAAAAGATCAGTAGCATAGAGTTGTTTGGTGATGCAAATATATTTATCCATGGTACCCCGAACCATGACATATCCAACTGAGCTCCCAAATGCATAGATGGTACTTCACAGAGGTTGCATCTATGAACATCCACTTGGAAGTTCAATCACCCTTGGAGATAATTTGCTGACAAGGATGGAAGGTGACTCTCTGTCCAAGTAAATATCTCTGTGACTAGAAGGTTTAGACTGACGTCCCTGGTGTCCTCATCTATTCAGGTAGGCTCTTGTCACCTGGTTGTCTGTTCTTACTGATACAGTGCAGCCCTCTAGCAAATTACCCACAACATTTAGAGCCTTCCACATGGCTGCAAGCTCCCTCCAACTCAAGGAGCGTAACTGCTCATCTTGTGACCACTGACCCTCCAGCTCTAGGCATCCCAGAGTAACTCCCCACCCCCATAGGTTTGCATCTGTGGTCACTTGTCTTCAGAGAGGAAGGCATAGGGGATCCCCTTTTGATGAGCTGGTCTCTATCAACCATCATTGTAGTTGTGGCAGAGGTGATCAGGACATGATATGCAAGGTTCTGTGAACTTGGGGTTCAATGTGTGAGCAAGTGGTTCACTAATGGTTTGAGATGGGAACACACCCATGGGACCACTACGGTGGACGCTGCCATCAATCCCTGGACTTTCAATCATTCCCTAGTAAGAACTAACTGTTGACTTAGGAGAAAAGAGAACAGTTCTGAAGTGTTAGAATCCTGGATTGAGGCAGGAGGACTGAAACCACTTCTGTATCGAACTGGGCCCCTTTAAAAGTCTTGACTCGTAGTGGCTGAAGGTAATACTTTTGAAAGTTGATTGAGTCCCAGGTTTTGAAAAACTCCCATCAACTTGTCAACCTTCAGTTGCACCTAAGCAAGAGAAGAAGCATACAACACCCCTACATCAAGATATGGACAAACTGGTACTCCATGCAACTAAAAATAAACAACTGATGCAATTACCTTTTTTTTAAATCCTGGGAGAAGTTGCCAACCCAAATGGAAGAGTTTGGAACTGAAGATGTTGATCTCCCACTGCAAGCCTCAAGAAAATCTGGCTGTTTGTGTCAACTGGAGCATGAAAATAAAAATGTGCACCCTAAAGTTCCAGCTTGCCTAGAAAATTGCCTTCTAACTTCAGAAGATATAATAGTTTGCAGTGAAATTGTGTGAAAATTCTCCACAAGGACATATTTGCTCAATGCCTTAAAATCCAAAAAAGTTGAGAAAGGCTGTCTACTTGTGGCACTAAAAAGAGACTAGAATAAAATCCTGTTTCTCGCTGATCACTTAGTACAGGAATTACTGCTCCCTTCTATAGTAGATTCTGAAACCCCAGAAACATTGCCTGAGCTTTTAGTTCTTCTTTCGATAAAGGAAGTACGAATGAATCTATGACTGAGAACTGTTCATAAACAGGATGGCGTAACCATGATTTATAATGTTTAGAACCCATGAATCTGTAATGCACTCTTTACACTGTTGAACAAAAAGTGAGTCATGCCCCAACTCCTGTAGTCACGTTTGTAACTGACCCATGAATCTGTAATGCACTCTTTCCACTATTGAACAAAAAGTGAGTCATGCCCCAACTCCTGCAGTCACTTTTGTAACTGACCTTGATCTTGAGAGTTAAGTGGTTGGCATTTATTGGTGAACACAGCCCCCGAGCTCAGGCCTTCCCACAAAAGGGATGCTTGTCCTGCATGCTCGGAGGTGGTTGTTTTGGAAGAAAAGTCTTCTTACCAAAATACAATTTGACCTTTATGATCTTCATTTCTTCTGATGCTTTCTGGACCATCATGTCCAGTTCATCAAACAATTTGGGACTCATAAATGGCAACCTAGGGATCTGAGCTCTCTGAAGGGGTTCAAGCTTCCATAATTTCATCGACAATAACCGTTGACCAGCTATTGCTGCACCAACAGAGGAGGAAGCTGCCCAGTGACAATCAAACAACACATCACATAAAAAGTTAGCAAGATGCTCCATTTTAGACAGAATAAGTGTGGGGTCTCCACTGTCTTGTAAACAATTATATAGTGATTCTAAGTCCTAAAGAAGAATCTGAGTAGCATATGCCAAGTAGTCATTGGCTCTGATAGCAAAATTCAACACTGCAAAGAACTTTTTAGCATAGACTCTACGCTAAAATTGTGTTTACTTTTGGAGTTTGCAGAAAAGAATAATCAAAATCCTCCTTGATCTGGAAACGAGGTGTAGATTGCTGGTCTGTGTCCTTCCATTCTCTAAGCAGAATGTGCCTAATAACATCATGGAAAAGCAGATCATCCACCTGGGCACCACTATACTGTGCATAAAAACCCACATCCTGTTGAGATTTCATTTCAAAACCCAGGACCTCTTTAATATGGATGAGGAGGTCACATATATTTGCCTCTGATCAGAGTCCTGATCATCGTGTTGGTTCTCCATCTGTTGCTTTAACTGGGTGAGCCCCAAGGGCAGAATTGACTGCTTCTTTAATGGGGGATTGGAGGTCAGCCCATGAAATCTGTAAAACTTCCTCCTCCATCTTAGGATCCAAAGTATGTTGTTGAGAAAGAGATTTTAGTCTCTACATCATTGCAACCAGCATGGTGACGTGCTAAAGGCAGCATCCTCACAAGCCTGTCAGTCACCAGTAACTGGTGTGCCCAGACACTGCAAGAGTAGCATCTTTATAAAGGGGCAAAAGTGAGTGCAGTCTTGTGGTTTGTGAGATTTGCACATTACAAAAACGAAACTCCTTGCCTCCCCATGCCCATCATGCAAATGGATACTGCCGCAGAGTTGAGACGTCCAAAAGAGCTCTCCAAACGGCAACCAATTTGTGCGGAGAGCAAAATCATTAATAGGTCCACTGAGGAGAGAAACTTATGGGGAGGTGGAACAGGGAAAGGGTCATTCTTCTAACCCTGTAAACATGGAGTTGGAAGAAAGACTACGCTGAATGGGAGTTATCTCATAAAACATGTGAAAAGGTCTGTCGGAAGGTGAAAAGGGGTCCCTAAGTTAGTTCTGGGATGAGGAGGACATAAATGAGAGGGGTAATGTAATACATGCCTAAATGTACTGTACAAGTATATTTGCATTTTGAAAACATTCTTTTGCCTCTGGAGGAATAATTTTTTGTTTCTCCCTCTCCATTCCAACTCTGGATAGGTACTTACTACTTCCTTGATGTATTTAAATATTTTACTGTACCTAGGTAAGAATGTTCTTACCAAAGGTTTGTGAAAACCTGCAAGATTGTGGGTGCCCAAGTATTTTTTTTATCCTCTTTTCACTGTGAGTCATATAGCCACATCAGCTATGTCTTCTATCTGGATGCGCCCCTCCAGACTGATATTTGTATCACTGAACTGATTTTACCACCCTCAGTGCAACAATGGTGTAATCATTGGATATTGGCCCACATTTTGAGACAGTAGGCTTGCCTAGAGAGTTTCTGCTCTCCGACTAAATTCCACGTTCATCTGTAGACCTCAAGTTTATTTTTATTTGCATAGTTAATAAAAACCAGTGCATAATAATCGAGCACCATTAAACTATAAATATACATGAATAAACTTGAGTATGTAATCTGTTGATTGTAGAAGCAGTGAAGCAGCAGGTAGCTGACATCGCCGTGAGGGGAACGGCATCAACTTCCCTCCCTTCTCTCTCTTGTCTGCCGTGAGGGGAACGGCTAACTCCTGTGAACATTAGCCATGAGAGGAACGGCACGGAAAGGAGGAAACTACTCTTCCCAGCAGGCATAGCCTGACGCCTGCTGGGATCGTCATCAGCGCGCCAGGAGGCGCAATAAGGTCCGTGTCGGACCCCCGCAGCGCGGGACGCGCCCGGGCGGCGCCCGGGCCAAGGGCGGGCCCGTCTTTGCCCGTCCTTGCCAGGAAGAGGCAGGGCAGGGCCATCCCCCTCACGCTTGGGTTTGAGATTCCCCCCACCAGGAGTGGACTACCAGGTACTGTTCCCTTCAGGTTTGATTGCCCCTACTAACTGTTGCGGGATGTAAACTTTGCATTTGCATCTTTAATTAGTTCAGCTTGAACATTGATTTTTATTGTGGTCCTGGCATTGGAGAACTGTTAATTGTCGTACTTCCCTGATTCACTGGCTGTCCTGGGAGTAACTAAAGCCTTTGATAACTCAAGGTTAATTGTCACCTGCTGGATCCACCCAAGAATTTCTGAATTTTACGGCCTGCTACGTGGAAGTATTGCTTTTTGCATATTGTTCATAATTTTTAGTAACTGCTTAGACAGTTACTTAGACAGTTACTTATTTTTATTGAAAATCTGTACTTTGCTTGATTTTAAAAACGTTTTGATTGACGTTTATTTTTTATTGAAGCACATTGCACTTTTTCCATTGATGTTTTTTTAGATTGTACTTGTTTTCGATAAGCACCTTGCACTTTAGATCTCGTGTGGGCCTGCTATTGAATAAGTTTACCTTTCTTGGATAAAGCTTCAGACTTAGATTGTGCGGGTAAATCCGGTAAACCCGGTAATAATTGCTTACATTTTTGTAAATATTCTATTGAAAGGCATTTTGCACCTTAGATCTCGTGTGGGATCGATTTTGATTGATTATTTTTTTTATTAATATTGCTTGTTACTGATTAATTTAAGTCCATTGAGTAAAGTCCTAGACTGTTGGTATACGGGTAAACCTGTTAATTATTAGAAATGGGGAAAAGGAAGCAAACAGTGAGTCACTCGCAAAAAACACCAAGTAAACAAAGGAAAGCCAATATGACTCTGCTTAATTATCTAACAGGGGCTGTCGGAGATATTGAAAGGCAGATAACCACAGTTGAAGAAACATTAAAAATAGAGACAAAGGACTCTTTAGTTCCATCGTTAAAGGATAAAAATATTATGTCAAAAGAGTTAGGTGCAAAAGGGAATGATACAAATGGTGAAATCCCCCTGGATCAGTCCAAAAATGGCTGTATTCAGGTAATCTCTGATTACATTTCTATCGAGGAACTTGAAAATGATCAATCACCGCCCTCTAAAAAACTGTGTAAATTGCCAAATTTAGGCTTCTTTGATACTTTGTCTATGGGTCCTCATAAACCTCAAACCCCACCTAAACTAATTAAGGCCCAAACAAAGAAACCGCAGGGTAAACCGCAGGGTCCCAAAAACAAAGTACAGAGGGAAATAGGTACTACTAATCTATCACGGGTAAAAGATAAAGGTAATGTATCACAACGTGAGCTCGCAAACTTGTCTCTAGCTATTAAAGATCTGACTGAGCTTGTTACACAAGCTGTAAATGCCCTTACGGAGAGATTAGATAAGATCGAAGTGGGAATTAAGAAAGTTATAGTAGCCCAGAATAGGAATATACAAGATAGGGGCGCACCAACACAGAAATCTCAGAGCATTAATATACACCCTGAAGAGACAGTCTCAAAATTAACCTCATTAACATCAAAGAGTTTAAAAGGGGTGAGCGAACAGGGCAAGGGGATAGGATTATATCCTAACACAACTATAAATAAGAAAAATGCCCCCGTAAGGGAGAGTAATGTGTATAGAACAAATGACAGGAAAAGGACAGGTAAGCCAGTTGAGGTAAGACGGGCGGAAGAAGGGAGGATAAGAGTAAATTCAACAACTAGCTATGTACCAAATGAACTATGTAACCCACCAACTTTAAACTTGCCACCGGCCGCTACGCCATATACCATCATTCTAGCTAATGTCCCCCTTTCTCGTTCAGAGGAAAAGGAAACCTGGCAGGCTTTAAGAAATAAAACTATACACTGGTTGAGGAAAAGAACAGGACTGACTAGCGCACTTTTTAGTGAATTTAAGATGGTAAGGAGGATCGGGTGGGTGGGAAATATTAATAATAAATGCTTTGAAGGTGACTGCGTGGTTCTTTCGTTAGGATCACCTGCATTGGTAAGAGAAATCCTTCTTAGAACACACGATTTTGAATGTAATCATATAAATATTCACGTTTTTCCTCTAGGTTTTTCTTACCAACCTTTGTGCCCAATAAAACAAAAAGATTATAGGCCACCCAGACACCCCATTGATGATCATCATTTTAGCTTGGCGACATTAAATCGATTTGAGCCCTTATCAACTTTAGATGAAAATGATTGACCATCAGCTAGACAGACCTTGATGGGGAACGAAAATAATTGTGGCAAAGAAATCCCCTGTACTCCAGAAGTGTTAAGCCTAACTGAGGCTAAATTAATGACTAAGGAGGCTAGAAATTGCGAAAGTGTGGATTTAGATGAATTAGACCACATGAGAAGACATCAAATTATAATAGACAGTAAGGATGTCCCAGATTTAGTCAGACATGACGCAAAAATAAAAGATTGTAAAGTTCTGTTCTGGAACATAGCTGGTTTAAAAAGTAAAATAAATAATATCATCTGGATTGATTTTATAAGTAAATTTGACATTTTGTGTGTGCAAGAGACTTGGGGGCCGATTCCGATTCGGGCTGGAAAACGTACCGACCGAATCGGAGCCGGAATTAATTCCGACCGACACGTACCGGTGCAGCCCGACCCGCAAAGTACGATGAAAAGCGTGCAAAACCCGACCGACTCGTACGGAACACAAGCCGAACGACCGAGCCGCGCGGTAAACAGCAATCCGGCTGGAAAAACACGCGAATCTAACCGACCGACACGCACCCGGAACAATCCCGAACGAAACGTACCCGCGAACTCCCACCCGCCAAGTACGATGCAACGCGTGGAAAACACGACCGAGTCGCACGGAGGACAAGCCGTACGACCGACACGCATACAAAGCTGCGAGCCGAAATAACCCAAAACACCGCGACCGAAGCGTCCGCAGCATAGAAAACAGCACAAACACAGCGTGAACGAATCGGAGAAGCCCGTACGAGACAACTGCAGGGTCAGACTCGGCCACAAGAACGTCTCCTACATGCACAAAAAGTACAAAGGGAAAATACACAAAAAAAGGCCAAACAAGCAAATTCAAAGCCAATAAATACTGGGGGGGCAGGGAACAAAGACACACCCACAACTCCACCCATATAAAGGACACAAATCCCTACCATGATCCTTTGCAAATTCAAATTACCTGCCAGCACTCAACAGACAGCAACCATACACCCACAGCTCATCCATCACACAAGCCACACACCATCAGCATCTCAACAAATAGCAACCTCACATACACCCAGCAAAACACACCCTCACACACCTTCACCTGCACACCAACACACACACCACTCACCATCACCACCCATCACCATGCCCCCAAAGAAGAATCATAAGTTCCTAGATAGTGAATTGGAAGTCCTGGTAGATGAGATCCTCAGGGTAGAGCCACAGCTGTTTGGTACACTGGTCCAACAGACACCCATGGCGCAGAAAACAAAGATGTGGGAGAGGATCGTCGACAGGGTGAACGCACAATTACCATGTTTGCGCACAAAGATAGACATTCAGAACAGGTGGTATGACGTGCGCAGGAGGGTCAGGGAGCTGTTGAAGAAGGACTACCTCGTGAGCCAACACACCGGCAGTGGCCCTCCTGCCAAGCCAGTCTACCTCAGGCCCTGGGAGGAGAAGGTGCGGGCCATCCTACCACCAGTGAGCGTATATGGACTAGAAAACATCCCAGAGCCTGGTGAGTACACAACAAATGTACACAATATTGTGCCACAATACACACACATCACTGTCAAGGGGAGAGTCAAACCATGCACCCTTAGCAAATACACAGCAACCAAAAGATAATCATCCCAAGATGTGTATGTTAGTCAGATAAACACAATACATGCCATCTCATAGTGATATGTAACTGTGTCATGACATGTACAAACCTAACAACAAATAGAGCAAGGCAGTGGTACAAATCTAACCAACAAACACAGTCAGATATTTTGCCACCACTAGAACACCACCTCACAGGGAAGCTCACTGAAAGGAAGGAATTCTGTGTATGCTGGGCAAGTCAGTGTAGCCAATAGCATCATGGGAGTCATAGTCACACATATTGCCCACCCTCACAATGCGCACATCAACACCACCATGAACCATGCTCACATCACAGGGAGTGGAAAACAACTGACAAGATGGCTGACACTGGCTACTGCTGTGGGGAGCACAAGGCCCTGCTGGGAACTGTGCAACAACCAACAGCAGGACACCACTGACTGACATCCTGAAAGACAACTTGCACTCCCTGCAATGGAATGACGTTCCATGGTGGGATATCTGGCTGGGTGGGAAGGAGGACTCACAGCACTGACCATAGTCACAAGCACCTCCCCTCACACACCCCCTCAACACAAACTCCACATAACCCACCTGGGAGAATGCAATGCCTCACAGCCTAACTGAAGATCCCACAAAGAACCACCACCCTGGGTTATGCTGTGTGAAGCACAGGGACACTCTTGGGACTTGTAGCCAAACAACTGCCAGGACAACACTCCCAGCCATCCTGTCAGCACAGGCACCCCACCCCACAGGGAAGCAGAGTCAAGAGGAAGGAAGGATGGGCATGCTGGGAAGGGGGTGGAGGCAATAGCATGATGGGAGTTGTAGGCACAGATATTGCTCACCCTCACAATTGGCCCATCAACACCACTCTCAACCATGCTCACATCACAGGGAGTGGATAAGGACTCACAAGAAGGCTGACACTGGGTACTGCTGTGGGGAGCACAAGGCCCTGCTGGGAACTGTGCACCAACAAACAGCACAACACCACTGCCTGACATCCTGAAAGCCAACTTGCACTCCCTGCAATGCAAGCACGTTGCATGGTGGGATATCTGGCTGGGTGGGAAGGAGGACTCACAGCACTGACCATAGTTACAAGCAGCTCTCCTCACACACCCCCTCAACACTAACTCCACATAACCCACCTGGGAGAATGCAATGCCTCACAGCCTAACTGAAGATCCCACAAAGAACCACCACCCTGGGTTATGCTGTGTGAAGCACAGGGACACTCTTGGGACTTGTAGCCAAACAACTGCCAGGACAACACTCCCAGCCATCCTGTCAGCACAGCACCCCACCCCACAGGGAAGCAGAGTCAAAAGGTAGGAAGGATGGGCATGCTGGGAAGGGGGGTGGAGGCAATAGCATGATGGGAGTTGTAGGCACAGATATTGCTCACCCTCACAATTGGCCCATCAACACCACTCTCAACCATGCTCACATCACAGGGAGTGGAAAAGGACTCACAAGATGGCTGACACTGGGTACTGCTGTGGGGAGCACAAGGCCCTGCTTGGAACTGTGCAACAACCAACAGCAGGACACCACTGACTGACATCCTGAAAGACAACTTGCACTCCCTGCAATGGAAGCACGTTCCATGGTGGGATATCTGGCTGGGTGGGAAGGGGGACTCACAGCACTGACCATAGTCACAAGCACCTCCCCTCACACACCCCCTCAACACAAACTCCACATAACCCACCTGGGAGAATGCAATGCCTCACATCCTAACTGAAGATCCCACAAAGAACCACCACACTGGGTTATGCTGTGTGAAGCACAGGGACACACATGGGACCTGTAGCAGAACTAACCCCAGGATAACACTGTCAGCCATCTTGTCAGCACAGGCACACCACCCCACAGGGAAGCAGAGTCAAAGGGAAGGAAGCATGGGCATGCTGGGAAGGGGGGTGGAGGCTATAGCATGATGGGAGTGGTAGTCACAGCTCAACATCCCTCACCCACATGGCCCAGCAAGCTCACAACCAAGCATGCACACACCACAGAGAGTGGAAAGCCCCATCAAAGATGTCTGACACTGGTGCTCTGTTGTGGGGAGCACAAGGCCATGCTGGGAACTGGCCACCAACCAACAGCAGGACACCACTGTCAGCCATCTTGCCATTGCTCTCACACACAGTGAAGTCCACCCAAAAGCAAGTAAGTATGGGCATGCTGGGAAGTGGGGTGGAGGCAATAGCATGATGGGAGTGGTAGTCACAGCTCAACATCCCCCACCCACATGGCCCAGCAAGCTCACAACCAAGCATGCACACCCCACAGAGAGTGGAAAGCCCCATCAAAGATGTCTGACACTGGTGCTCTGTAGTGGGGAGCACAAGGCCATGCTGGGAACTGGCCACCAACCAACAGCAGGACACCACTGTCAGCCATCTTGCCATTGCTCTCACACTCACACACAGTGAAGGCCACCCAAAAGCAAGTAAGTATGGGCATGCTGGGAAGTGGGGTGGAGGCAATAGCATGATGGGAGTGGTAGTCACAGATATTGGTCACCCCCACAACTGTCCCATCAACACCACCCTGAACCATGCGCACATCACAGGGAGTGGAAAACAACTGACAAGATGGCTGACACTGGCTACTGCTGTGGGGAGCACAAGGCCCTGCTGGCAACTGTGCACCATCCAATAGCAGGACACCACTGACTGACATCCTGAAAGACAACTTGCACTCCCTGCAATGAAAGCACCTTCCATGGTGGAATATCTGGCTGGGTGGGAAGGAGGGCCGGATGTCAACCAAATACAACCAATGCAGACCATGTACACACCCCAACATTCACATAGAAATGCCCAAATAATGCAGGGCAATGTGCTACACCAATATCAACCCCTGACTGTGACAACTTAGGACAATGCAATGTACAGGCCCGCATCCAGAGGCACAGTCACAACTGTCAGGTGTGTCAACCATTGATGCCTGCAGAAACATAACATACATTGTGTGTGTCTCCCAAAAACAGGTGATGATGGGGACACAGCAGCAGACGCTGAGGAGTCCCCGTCCCAGGCTCAAGAGGATACGGAGCTCACTGGTGTGGAACAGCCTCTGCCCTCCTCGGATGAAGAAGACCCACCTGCCACCTCCAGAGCAAGTCATCATGCAGCACCAGCAGGACCACCAGCTGCACCCCCTGCACCCACCCCTTCAACGACTGTCAACACACATACCACCCCTGCCGACATGGACAGACCAAGGAGCATCACCACCACCAGCACAGGGACCCTGGACCAACGTGGGGCCATGGACACCACCACCACCAACAACCCCCAAGGTGGCCCAGGGTCTCCTGTGCGTGCCACCTCAGGTACTGCACGTGTCGCCAGGGGTGGTGGGAGGGGTGGGAGACATAGGTCGCTGCTCGCAGAGGGGTCTGGACTGCATGATGACCCACAACTGGCACGCATAGCCGATGCGTACCAGTCCAGCACCGGAGAGTTCAGCCAGGTAGTGGGGCTCCTCAGGGACATTAAACAGCAGCAGGCTGCCCATCATGCCCGCTTGGACTCACACATGTCCCGCGTGGAGTCCAAGTGGGACACACTGCAAGAGATGACGGCTGTGCATAGGGACATATTACAATGCCTCCGCCAGATGAGCAGCAACCAGTCAACACCTCCCTGTGTGCCCACAACATCTGGTGCTGAAACAACTGCAACTGCCACAGGGAGGGCGGATGACTCTGGCGAAGAGTCCCCTGCACCGCAGCAGCCTGCACTTGAGGGTCCCCCCAAAGAAGAGGGGCCGTCCGAGGAGGGGCAAGTGAGAGGCCGATGGCCATGTGCAACCCCAGGAAGCCAAAACCTGTTCTGGATAATCACCTTTGTGCACAAACTGTTCACCCTGTTGACTGCAACACAACTCTCCCACATGACATGGGGAGCTCAAGTTGGACCAATGTCTCAGATTACTGTGGACTTTACTCTGGACATTTCTGCTACCAGGACTTCCAAATCATCTAGGAACTTTGGATTACAATCACAATGTACAGCACCCACCATCCTGTGCACTATACTCACACATGTATGTCAATAAACTCACTAATACACCATACTTGCCTCTGATGTGATTCCTACGTTGTCTCTGAAGTGGCGATGATGATCTGGGAAATGACACTGTGCATGCTAACTGCTACAGCAAGTACAACACCGGCATGTGAGTCATGGCGACGTCACACATATGAGGGAGGCACACCACCAGGGCTACACAACACATACACACCATGGCCATCTGACTCATCGCCTACACTGATGTTGCCAGGAAATACGTTGCATTGCACAGACCCAACACCTATTCACAGTCTGTGTTAACTAGCCCACTGGTGCAGTAAGCAAATGTCAGTCAGATGTGTGACCACAGACAACGCACATCACAAAGTGAAGCGCAGGTTTATTACACATTTGCAACATGTTGTAACCACCACAGATGCAAGGTAATCCCACCTGGCAGCGGGCACACAGTCAACAAGTGTAGAAGGAAGGAAGTCCATGGGTGTGGTGCACATCACCTGTAGGGACACGACAGCTACCACCCTGGAAGTCGAATCATGGTGTCGGGGATCACAGTTGACCAAACGACTCTGAAAGTACCCTGTGAAGGACAGAAATGACACACAGTCAAAAGCACTGAAGAACAGGACAGAACTGCAATACTCATGCCCAATACATGTCACAAGATACCCACCCAGAACCAAGTTAGCATGTCAACACTGTTGGGGAGTACAGACTACCTGAAAGGACACATCGCTACACGCATACAGTCATGTAGCCCATGGACACACTCAAACAGCACCAGAGCACCACCAACACATATCATGCAAACTCACATCATTGACATGACATCTCTGGATACTCACATTCAGCTGAAGAAGTTGGTGATGAGCTGTGTGCGGACATCACCATCATCATCATCATCATCACTGGCATCGTGGTCCAGGCCAGGATCCTCCACAGGTGGCGGACGTTGGTCATCGTCATCCAGGATGAGAGGCAACTCCTTCCGCACTGCCAGGTTGTGTAGCATGCAGCAGACAATTACAATCTTGCACACCTTTGCTGGGGCATATGGGAGGGACCCTCCTGTCTTGTCGAGGCAGCGGAAGCGGCTCTTCAGGAGACCAAATGTCCGCTCAATCACTCTCCTGGTCCGACCATGTGCCTCATTGTAGCGCATCTGGGCTGGTGTCACAGGGTTCCTGAGGGGCGTCAGCAACCACGGCATGTTGGGGTATCCGGAGTCACCTACATACAGACAATTGCACATTAGCAGAGTTGGAAAAGAGGGTGGAACACTACATTGCAGAACACACACAATGGTACAAAGTCAGTACACACCAACAAGCCAGGCACGCTGGTTCCGCATCTGTGACATCATCCTCGGGATGCGACTACTCCTCATCACGTAGGCATCGTGTGCAGAACCAGGGAAACGGGCACACACGTGTGAGATGCTCATATCTGCAAGACAGACCACCAGTGCATTGACCGAGTGGTAGTGTTTGCGGTTCCTGTATGCCTGCTCTTGGGCCTGTGGTGGTACCAAAGCCACATGTGTCCCATCAATGGAGCCAATGACATGCGGCATCCTCCCCAGGGCATAGAAGTCACTCTTCACGCCAGTGAGTTGTTGGAGTCTAGGGAAATAGATGTACTGGTTCAGGTATATCAACATAGCCTCCAAAACATCCCGGAGCACACGGCTGAACATGGTCTGTGACATCCCACCAGCAGTCGCCACAGTGTGTTGAAAGGTACCGGTGGCAAAGAAGTGTAGGGCTGCCATCACCTTCACCTTGGGGGTCAGCGCTGTAGGGTACGGCCGGCCAGGTAGCAAATGTGGGGCCAAGCGCACTGCCAAATCCTCAATCAGCTGCCTGGTGAAGCGATACCGTCGGATGCTGTCACGTTCCACCATCGTTGCCAGGTCAGGGAATGGTCTAAGGACAGCTGGTGCCCTGCAGTGCATAGGTGAAGAAAGCAAGATTGTCAGTCACCCCACATATGTGGCATTGAACACACTCAATATCACATGATACATCATTATGAGGCACAAGTACATGATGTGTGCAGTTCCGTAAGGATATGTATGGCACATACATGGCCAACATCTAACATCACAGTTCAACAAGTGGCATCAATAAGTCCCAGGTCGTGCCATTGGATATCATGAGGCCGTGTCACAGTTCCCATCTCCTGCTGCCATGTTAGAAACACACCCCACAGTGACATGTGAGAACAGATGTGCCCCAGGCATCACAGCTCAACGACAGGTACATTCCCAGGGACCCTGTATTGCCACATGGACACTGGCATGACATGGTGTATCATGTATACACCACAGCAAAACAACCATGACCCCCACAGGTAGTGGTCCCTGTTGCCTCGGCAGGACAGACATGGACGTCTGTGACACACACACGCACAACATCAAAGTCCATGCACAAACAACGTGGATGTGGAGACTGCCTCCCATTGTGCACATGAAATCAGAGACATTGTAAACACAACATGCACACAGACTGTGGAGGACCATCACCATTGTGCCAATGGGTCACCCTGGGTTAAACATACCGTCCCACATGACATACACATACACCACCGTGAAATGTGACCATGGCACATGCTCAGATATGAACAGTTGCACATCACAGTGGTCATGTACACGAAACACCAAGGATTCTGTCCCCATGAACACGTGCACAGCCTGGGGGTGGCTGCCCCCAAGTGACACCCACAGAACAACATGTTCACCCCCATACATGGAATAGGTAATGCAGCCTTACATGCCGTAGGATACAGTTTGGACAGGCTGTGGTGTTGTAGGTGTGCCCCTCACTCCCTGGGAAGTATATGTGGCTGGCATATGTTCACCTGTGACAGGCATGGTGACATATGCCAGTGACTTGTACAGGGACGCGTTGGACAGCAATGGACCGATCGGTGCGCACACATTGGCCATTGCATTCAATGTGTGCTGGTTCGCGTTGTATTCGCAATACGCGTTGGACAGCAATGGACCGATCAGTGCGCACACATTGGCCATTGCATTCAATGTGTGCTGGTTCGCGTTGTATTCGCAATACGCGTTGGACAGCAATGGACCGATCAGTGCGCACACATTGGCCATTGCATTCAATGTGTGCTGGTTCGCGTTGTATTCGCAATACGCGTTGGACAGCAATGGACCGATCAGTGCGCACACATTGGCCATTGCATTCAATGTGTGCTGGTTCGCGTTGTATTCGCAATACGCGTTGGACAGCAATGGACCGATCAGTGCGCACACATTGGCCATTGCATTCAATGTGTGCTGGTTTGCGTTGTATTCGCAATACGCGTTGAACAGCAATGGTCCGATCGGTGTGCCCGGGCGGCCCATTGCATTCAATGTGTGCGGGTACGCATTGTATCCTAGGTACGCATTGAACAGCAATGGACCGATCGGTGTGCCCGGCCGGCCCATTGCATTCAATGTGTGCGGGTACGCGTTGTATCCTAGGTACGCGTTGAACAGCAATGGTCCGATCGGTGTGCCCGGCCGGCCCATTGCATTCAATGTGTGCGGGTACGCGTTGTATCCTAGGTACGCGTTGAACAGCAATGGACCGATTGGTGTGCCCGGCCGGCCCATTGCATTCAATGTGTGCGGGTACGCATTGTATCCTAGGTATGCGTTGAACAGCAATGGTCCGATCGGTGTGCCCGGCCGGCCCATTGCATTCAATGTGTGCGGGTACGCGTTGTATCCTAGGTACGCGTTGAACAGCAATGGTCCGATCGGTGTGCCCGGCCGGCCCATTGCATTCAATGTGTGCGGGTACGCGTTGTATCCTAGGTACGCGTTGAACAGCAATGGTCCGATCGGTGTGCCCGGCCGGCCCATTGCATTCAATGTGTGCGGGTACGCGTTGTATCCTAGGTACGCGTTGAACAGCAATGGACCGATCGGTGTGCCCGGCCGGCCCATTGCATTCAATGTGTGCGGGTACGCGTTGTATCCTAGGTACGCGTTGAACAGCAATGGACCGATCGGTGTGCCCGGCCGGCCATTGCATTCAATGTGTGCGGGTACGCGTTGTATCCTAGGTACGCGTTGAACAGCAATGGTCCGATCGGTGTGCCCGGCCGGCCCATTGCATTCAATGTGTGCGGGTACGCGTTGTATCCTAGATACGCGTTGAACAGCAATGGTCCGATCGGTGCGCACCCATTGGCTATGGCCTGGCCTGGCAACGGACGCGTTTTCAAAATTTGAACGAGTCTGATGCTGTAAATTCAGTTGGTCACCCACAACAATGTTGCAAATTCATGGGTGTCATGAAGTTGAACATTTGAAGGATGCTGGGGGCGTGTGTAAGTGGTGCAATTCCATGGATTGGCCAGATTCAGAAGATGCAAACGACTTGGACCTATCACTTTGGACACATGGGACAGTATCTGCCTCTGCAGCACACATATAATGCTGGCTGTTCCCCTGAGAGCTCACTTGCCTGCACTACATGCTCCAGGACGACATCTGCCACTACACTGCTGCTGTATCTGCAACCTCTGGACCCTGCAATGGCACGTACTGTGGAGAGAGCCCCAGCCTTCAGCACTGAGGAGAACCAGGCCCTGCTGGACAACCTCCTTCCACAGTACAGTAAGCTGTATGGGAAAGCAGGGGAGCAGGTGAGTGTTCTGTCCACTGCCTTTCTAAATGTGCATGTTGTCTGACTAGCAAGGCTAACAGTCTGCACGCCACTGGCTAGCAGGCTCACTGAGTAGTTGTCACCCCCATAGTGTGTAGTTACATGCACTGGACAGGTATAGTGCAGTGACAGTGCATTTAAACAAGGTTTTACTTCCCAGGCAATGATACCATGTAGTAACTGCTGGCATACTGTCCATGGCCATCGTTGCACTGCCTGTGTACATCATGTGCCCCTGTGATTGAGACATGTATATACAACTGTGTAATGCACGGATATGTTGTATGTGTAGTAATGGCATTCTCACTTTGTCATCCTCACAGGTTGATGCCCACCAGAAGCAGCAGATATGGCTGACCATCGTCCAGGCAGTGAGATCCGTGGGGGTCTACAAGCACCGGATCCGCAACTGCCAGAAGAGGTGGCAGGACCTTCGGGGCTGGACCCGGAGGATCGCACGGGTCCAGCTGAAGCTGTCGCCTCCTCGCAGGAGGGGCGGACACCAGACCCTGACCCCCCACATGCTCAGGATCCTGGCGGTGGTCTTCCCTGATCTGGATGGGCAGCTGAAGGCCAGAGAGCAGCAAGGAGGGGGTGAGTCCATGACTGCATTGTGAACTATGTCTGCCATGCTATGTGCCCTCCTCTGGCCTGTTTAAACATCCACAGTACATCAGTCATGTGGTCCAGGACCCATGTCCCTCTATTGTGCACTGCCCACTCCTCATCTGATACCCTGGTGTGGCCCTTACAGTCATGGAATTGTGTCACTTGGGTACTGTGTCCTTGCAGTTTGCTTGACTCAAGGTGGGGGACAGCATCTGTTTCCCTAACTCTGTGGTGGGCATCATGGGTGGGTCCATTGCTTACACAATGGCTGTGTTCTGACATGTAATCTGCGTGTTACTTTGATATGTGGTCCAATTGCAGAGCTGATCCACCACATGTGCCTGGGGTATCTGGCACACACCCATGCTGCGGGTGGGAACAATGTTTGGGCCCCAGGAGTGTGTATATTACGTGTGTCACACATACTTAGCCAGCTGCCTATTGTCCAGGGCTCATCCCTCATTCATGTGGGGCAGGACAGTCATGCCTACTCCAGGCCATACAATACACTCTGTACTCCCACTCCCGTGTATCAGCTGACACGTTGTGCTCAGTGATTTGTCCCCTCAGGTGTCTGCCTCTGTGTCAGTGTGCTGTGGCTTCGTTGTCAGGTCTGCTGGGGTGTTTCTCGGTTGGGGCTCAGCATGCCACCGGAGATGTGACCATGGGAGACGATACTTGTGTGACACATAGGTGTTTGATCACCTGACCGTGCAGACTGGGGTATGCAAATGTGAAGTTCAGGCAGCTGTTTCCCATTCACAGCATATTGTGAGGTGCTCAGGTTCAGAGGGTAGTGTTACAGGTCTCCCATATGTCCAATCGGTATGACCTGGACAGATAAGTGTTCAGATGATGTGGTGTGTGGGGGATGTACATGTGCACTTGTTCAGCTCCAGGACTTGCATTCCCCATGACCTACTATTGTGACACAGTGCAGAGTGTTGTTGTCTGGCTGCCCTGGCCATGTGACTGGAGACAGTGATGTATGACTTAGCAGGCATGGCTGTGCCATGGCATGTGACTTCCTACTAGTGATCCTGCAGGGGAGTGACATGTGCTACATGCACACCATTGTGGCAATGGCTATCAGGACATGGGTGCATCATGGTGTCTGTCGCTGGAATGCATCACATGCATTTCCTATTTGACTCTGGGCATCCCTTTCATCCGGACACCTGTACTGACTCAGTGGCAAGAGTTGTGATGTGTGCATGTTCACATGCTTCACCGGGTTCTCTGCACTGTCCAACTACTGTGTAGGTGGTGCATGTGTCCACACTGGGGTATTGCCATCCAACAGACACCAGACAGATGGGTGCAAGGCCAGGTGGGATGTGAGTGCCATGGTTGACCATCAGACTGACAATTGGCTTCTCCTGTTCTGTTTGGGCACTTTTAGCAATGTTCAACTAAGGATGCCAGGGCTTGCTCTGTAATGTGCTGTACTTACTGTGGTGTGTGCGTTCGGTGCAGGTGACTGATGTCTGTCTGTTTCCCTATTGATTGCAGATACATCCACGGCCACAGGAGGGGACAGCTCCACGGACCAGGAGGAGCCGCAGAGCCAGACTGGGTCAGCAGCCGAGGAGTGGTCGGAGGGACCCAGTGGCACGGAGGGCGAGGGGAGCCACACAGAGGAGTCCTCAGCACCTTCCACCTCAGCTGAGGACCGCAGCAGCTCGGAGGATGACTCCCTTATGGAGGCGGGTGTCAGCAGCCACCACACCCCAGCTAGTGTTGCTGTCCCCGCCACCACCGCCCTCCCATCGGCTCCCATTCCCGAGGTCCGTGGAGGCTCCCATGTTCGGGAGCGTGTCTCCTTCGGGCCAGGCACCGCACCCCCTGCCCCTGTGTCCCCTGCTGCCCTGAGTGAGGAGTCTGTGTACCTCCTTTGCCAGCTCCATGTAGGGCAGACAGCGATGCTGACTGTCCTCCATGCACACACCACTCTGTTGACTCAGCTGGTGTCGTTCATGGAGGGCATCTCATCGGGCATGTCTGCCCTACAGAGGGGCAATAGGTCCATGGAGTCCTCCCTGACGGCAGCAGTGTCCCTCCTCCAACAGTCCCTCACCCCTCCTGCCTCTGCCCCATCCACACTCCCCAGCACCTTACCTGTCCCAAGCACACGCACACCGGCACAGACACACACCAGCACAGACACGTGCAGCACACAGACACACACGCCACAAACAAGACGCACACGCACGCACAGTCAGGGGACTGAAACCACACTCACAGGGGATGTGGCCCAGGCACACACACACGCATCCACGAGCACTGCGCAGTCCTCAGTTGCCTCTCCCTCCAAAGCCCCCTCCCTTGCCTCACCTGCAACCCCAAAGACACAGCGGCTCTTCCTCAGTGACCTCAGCCTCTTCCCCTCCGATCCAGCTGATCCAGCATTCAGGGGGAAGAGGAAGCCCACCCACACGGAGCGGAGTGCCCCTCGCCCACGGACACCCTCCCCCAGGCGCAGACCGACTGACGCCCCCACCCGCAAGTCCCCCCGGACCCGGAAGAGCAAGACCCCGCCGCCGCCCTGCAGCTCAGGCACCAAGTCTCCTTCCTCCATCCCTCAGGCCCCCACTCCACTGGTGCCCCCACCACACCCTGCAGCAGGTTCCCCCACCCACAGATACACCATCTCCAAAAGGGTCAGGCCTTCTCCCCCTGCCACTTGTTCTTCCGGCCCCACAACTCCCGCTGCACTTGTCTGTGCCACTGGTGTGTTGAGGGTGTCCTCCCCCTCTGTCCTGCCCACCTTACCTGATCCCCATTCTCCTCCCCTGGAGGTAGGCACTGCAGTGGAGTCCACTACCACCCTGTCTGACTTGGGCACTGCAGTGGCGAACCTGTCCACTCCATCTGCACGGTCCACTGCAGTCGTGCCGGCACCAACACCATCTGAGTCATGCCCCCAGTTGTGCCGGCACACACCATGTCAGACACCTCCACTGCAGTTGTCAGTGGCTCTCCAGCACCCACCACCCCTTCCCTGCCTCCTCCTGGTGAGCCCTGATCCTGTCCCTGCGGTGCCTGGCCTGCCCCCCTGTATGCCCCTCCTAGGGGATTGTCCCTGGTTTATATCAGTGCAGGCATGCGTAGGGTGACATCTGCCACTGTCACCCTGTTTTGACTTTCATGATGGACTGGCCATTGGCCTTTGTTTTTTTTTTTTAATGACTTCAAGTTTCGTACCCACATATGCTGAATAAAGCAACTTTCTGTTCTCTAGTGCTTTTGCTTCTGATGTACATGATGTTGGTGATGCTAACCATGCCCTTGCTGCAGTGATGGTGATATTTGGTCTCATGACAATGAAGTGTTACTGTGCCGGAACCCATGTGGTCCAGGGGGACTGTGTCCTATCCTGTGGTGTATCCATGTCATCCTTAGCAGCATCTGAGGGTGTCATGTTTTCAATATTTGGCAATGGGATTTCCTACTTACATTTGCAATGTCACATCTGTGGCTTCCACCCCTGCACATCTGTTGTGCTTGCCATTGTTCAATTAGTCTAGTTCCCTGACCGTGTGGCCATCTCCACTGGACATGCAGGTTTGGGCATCAATGGGGAAGGACTCATCTGTGTTGTCAGTGCAACTTGCTATACATGTGTGTTGGATCTGTGCTGATGATTTCGTTGACACTCCCATGACCAGGCTGATGTGACGGGAGCCTTCATTTGGTGCTAATTGTTGACTGTGTGACCAAGTGTTCTGCTGACATGATGGAGCCCTACTGATGCGACATATGGCACAGCTTTCCTCACACAGGAGTGGAGTCCCCTCATGGCAGTGTGTACTCCTGTGAGATCGCCTGCGCCCAAGGTGTGTGTTGTATGAGCATGTCTGTGTGTTCACTTCCATGTTGCTGTGCATGCTGGGATCCCTAGTGATGTTCCTGTTTGTGATGCTTGCTGAGTTGACCTATGTTCCCCCAAAGTCTTCTCCCTGGGTTCTCTGTGATGTGGGTGCATGGCACATTACTGGTCATCAGGGTGTCACCCATAGGTGTGTTTGCTGTCAGGGCTGAGTTTGTGGGCAGACGCTGATGGGTCATAGTCAGGATTCCCCTTGGCACTTGTTGTTTACACCTGTCATGTGATTTCCGGTTTGTGCTAGCTGTCATTGGTTGTGACACGTTGTGTGTGTGACTGCTGGCACTCCTCAGGGTCAGGGCTGCAATGTTGGTAGTTGTCTATGTGTGTTCTTTGTGGGTGACCTTGGCTTCTTCATTGGTGTGTGACTGTGGCAGGGATCCCATTGGTTTGTGTGGTATTGCTGTCATGTCCATGTACAGCGTAGTGTGCAGTGTGTCAGACATTCAGGAGTCTTGTTGAGTGGCCATGTGTGATGTATTTCTGCACCTTGGTTCCCACCACCACCCCTGGGATTGTCATGGGTGCATGTGCAATGTCACCAGTGCATGTGAGCTTCACTGCTGCACATTGTTGGAGGTCGAGGTGTGTGGTGTTGAGTGTGTGCAGATGAGAGTTGTTGCCCGGCTAGTCCCCTGCCTCCATGTTGCCCTTGGCTTACTGGCCGTGCTGATTGATTTGTGCTTGTATAGGTGTGATGGTAGTTTGTTGCTCAGGACACATGACTGTGGTTCACAGTGTGAACGACATCTAGCTTTGTCATCAGAGGGGATTGTAATGCAGCCCAGGCTCACCACATTGTGGGGGCCCTGGGGGTAGTGCTGTGGTGTGTCTGTGTCTTGCTGTGTCAGTTGCTGTTCCTACATGCTTGTGTGACATGTGTGATTTGTGCTCCCTCTCATCTGACAATGCCTGATTGCCCACATAGGGGATTTGGAGCCATGAGTTGCCTTTGTGTGGCACTGTATGCACATCTGTGTAATTGGTATTCAGGCCTCCTCATGTGTTGTGTGGTTGCCTGGGGACACTGGTACCCCCCCCCCCTCACCTGATGTGTTTGATGTGCAGTGTGGGTCTGCCTGTTTGTGTTTGTGCATCTGCAACACTGCATTGGCATATCTTTAGTGTGCCATTGTCTGTATGTTGTTTGGTGTGTTTCTCCTGCTGTCCCTGGGACTCCTAGGTCATCAGTCAGAACAATGATCATTGTTTGTGTGTCCCATTGCTGCCATGGTATGGTATCTGTTCACCTCACATCTACAGTCTCCACAGGGTATCTGCATTTGTGTGCCCATTGGTGCAAATATGTGGGTCTGCATTCTGATGGTCACTTCTGTCATTGTGTCATTGATGAATGTTGACAGTGTCAGCCCCCATGGGTGATGTTTGTCTGCACATGGCCAAAGGTATGTCTTATTTGCACTGCACTGTTTGCCTCCCCCAATCTATGTTGCTATGGGACACAAGCACTACTTTGCCACTGATGTGTTTGTTGTTCTGTGACCAGGAATCCTCCATGCAGTTTGGCCCTTGCAGCTTTTTCTTTGTCGACACTTACATTTTGGTCACTGTGATGATGGGGGTTTGGACCCCATTGCCACAATGTTCAAGATGTGCTTCAGCTATGGACCCCACACTTACATTTTGGTCACTGTGATGATGGGGGTTTGGACCCCATTGCCACAATGTTCAAGATGTGCTTCAGCTATGGACCCCACACTTACATTTTGGTCACTGTGATGATGGGGGTTTGGCCCCCATTTCCACAATGTTCAAGATGTGCTTCAGCTATGGGCCCCACACTTAAATTTTGGTCACTGTGATGATGGGGGTTTGGACCCCATTGCCACAATGGTCATGGCCTGCTTGCATTGTGGGGGCCACACACATTTATGTGTGGCACATGTGATAGGGGGTCACATTGTAGGTTCAAAGTCATGTTCAGTGTTGTAGGCATTTGACACAGTCTACACACGCTTGTCATGGTGTTGGGGGATGTCTTTATGTTGCATTCTTTATGTTGGTGTGTGCTTGTGGTGTCATGTATTAGCCATCCTGTGAGTGGGGGTGTTGTTGGTGGTAGGCATCCAGCCCCCCAAGGGTAGGGGTGGTAGTAGTGACAGGCATCCAGCCCCCCATGGGTAGAGGTGGTAGTAGTGGTAGGCATCTGGCACCCCCTGGGTAAGGGTGGTAGTAGTGGTAGGCATCTGGCACCCCTGGGTAAGGGTGGTAGTAGTGGTAGGCATCTGGCACCCCTGGGTAAGGGTGGTAGTAGTGGTAGGCATCTGGCACCCCTGGGTAGAGGTGGTAGTAGTGACATGCATCCAGCCCCCATGGGTAAGGGTGGTAGTAGTGACAGGCATCCAGCCCCCCATGGGTGGAGGTGGTAGTAGTGGTAGGCATCTGGCACCCCTGGGTAGAGGTGGTAGTAGTGGTAGGCATCTGGCACCCCTGGGTAAGGGTGGTAGTAGTGGTAGGCATCCAGCCCCCATGGGTAGAGGTGGTAGTAGTGGTAGGCATCTGGCACCCCTGGGTAAGGGTGGTAGTAGTGACAGGTATCCAGCCCCCCATGGGTAGAGGTGGTAGTGGTGGTAGGCATCTGGCACCCCCTGGGTAGAGATGGTAGTAGTGGTAGGCATCTGGCACCCCCCTGGGTAAGGGTGGTAGTAGTGACAGGCATCCAGCCCGCCATGGGTAGAGGTGGTAGTGGTGGTAGGCATCTGGCACCCCCTGGGTAAGGGTGGTAGTAGTGACAGGCATCCAGCCCCCCATGGGTAGAGGTGGTAGTAGTGGTAGGCATCTGGCACCCCCTGGGTAAGTTGGTAGTAGTGACAGGCATCCAGCCCCCCATGGGTAGAGGTGGTAGTAGTGGTAGGCATCTGGCACCCCTGGGTAAGGGTGGTAGTAGTGGTAGGCATCTGGCACCCCTGGGTAAGGGTGGTAGTAGTGGTAGGCATCTGGCACCCCTGGGTAGAGGTGGTAGTAGTGACAGGCATCCAGCCCCCCATGGGTAAGGGTGGTAGTAGTGACAGGCATCCAGCCCCCATGGGTGGAGGTGGTAGTAGTGGTAGGCATCTGGCACCCCCTGGGTAGAGGTGGTAGTAGTGGTAGGCATCTGGCACCCCCTGGGTAAGGGTGGTAGTAGTGGTAGGCATCTGGCACCACCTGGGTAAGGGTGGTAGTAGTGGTAGGCATCTGGCACCCCAGGGTAAGGGTGGTAGTAGTGGTAGGCATCTGGCACCCCTGGGTAAGGGTGGTAGTAGTGGTAGGCATCTGCCACCCCTGGGTAAGGGTGGTAGTAGTGGTAGGCATCTGGCACCCCTGGGTAGAGTCGGTAGTAGTGGTAGGCATCTGGTACCCCTGGGTAGAGGTGGTAGTAGTGGTAGGCATCTGGCACCCCTGGGTAAGGGTGGTAGTAGTGACAGGCATCCGGGCCCCTATGTGTATATGTGGCATTGGTGATGGGCATCCCGCCCCTATGGTGCTGCTGTTGCTGGTGTAAGTAATTTCTGCATCCCTCTGTGTGTGTGTGATATGTCGGGTACGTGTAGTGTGTTTTTGTGGTTGGTGTCTGGCTTACCTTCTGCGCCGTACGCGTCCATGCCTGTTCCGGTAGTAGATGTAGAATATTGGTAGGATCGGAACGATGGGATTCATGGTTGGTTCGTCTCGTTCGTCTTTGTCGTTGCTTCGCCTCGTCCTCGTCGCTGGCGTGTTCGTCTCGTAGCCGTGGATCGTGTTGTGGCGCGAATCGGAGCTTATGTGCGCCTCTCCCGGATGCTTTGACGTGCCGTGCGTAGCGACGGGTTCGGCGCGTACGGGAAGCGCATCGTACTTGTCCGGCCGGACGGGGCTGCATTTTGGCTTCCGGGCGACTCGATTCTGCATTTACGGATCCGGCTCGGTCGGGGAACAGGACCTGGATTGGGTGAGTACGACTGGGTCGGAATCTGTGCTGTTGTGCGCATCGTACTTGGTCGTTCGGATTAATGTGCGGATTGGTCGGGAAACAGGCATTCGCATGGCTTTTTTCCCGACCGAATGGTGTTAGGTGCGCCTCCGACCGAGATCGGAATCGGCCCCTTGGTCTATTGATGAAATTCATATTAATGGCTACAGGACACTCCACACTCTCAAGGAGTGGGAGAGCTAGGGGCGGAATTTGTATATATGTCTCAAACTTGTTAGGGGCCCAAAATATTGACATGATTAGTTCTGAAACTTATTACCAGATCGCTTTAATATATCTGGGCGTGAATTGTACATTGGCTGTAATCAACTTTTACAATAATGTTGAAAAAGGACAACTTGGTATTGTAATGAAGAAATTCAGTGAAGATTTTAGTAATTAACAATTAAAAGGCGAAACCGAAATAATCCCTATCTGGGGCAGGGACTTTAACGTTGGCCTATGCCCGCTAGCCGGGATAGGAAAATGTGGTTTGACAATGGGGGAAGATGACCCGCAAATTCATTTTTGCCACACAGATAAAGGAGAAATGTTTAATGAATTTATATATAAGTATGATCTCGGTTTTGCAAATTGTTTATGTACGCCCAAGGTGGATTTTGGTTATACCTATATTGGGAGAGACTTCGAATCAACAATTGATTTTATCATTATGCCAAATCGCCATGCAAGCCATGTTACTGGGTATAACATCCATCAAAATGTGATGAGCGATCATTTGGCCATAGGTGTAAATATAGCGACTCCTGCAAGTGTACCAATGAATAACTGTAATAAAGTAGCGTGGGTACAAAACATAGGGTTGGGAAGGCAAAATGGTTACACAATTCGCTGGTCAGATCAGGATTCCGTGGTGTTGAACAGAAAAATAGTTACCAAAGCATACGATTCTATTTTAACATGCTTAAGCAACAATCCGACAAATGAAAGTATTTTAGCAGCCTTCACTCATATTACTGAGATTGTAAAAAATACGTTACAAATGGAAATTAAAGGAACCCGTAATTCTGGACAGGGATGGTTTGACAATAAGGGGCCGATTCCGATTCGGGCCGGAAATCTCTCCGACCGAGCCAGACCCGGAGAGATTTCCGACCGAATCGGACCCGTGCAGTCCGACCGAACGAGTACGATGCGCACGTATGCCATCGGACTCGAGTCGGTCGGACTCCCATTGAAGTCAATGGGAGCCTGTCGTACAACGCGTACGCGGGCTCCCATTGACTCAATGGGTGCGATGCGGACAAGGGCGCCCCCTACAGCGTGTACGCGGCGAAGCGATTCGCGCCGTACACGCACAGGTAGGGGGGACCCATGGGTCCCCCCTGTGTGCGACTCGCACGGCTACGCGTACAGGGGGGTCCGACACGGACCCCCAAAGTACGGCTCCGACAGCTCTTTCGAGCCGGAGTGCGCGGCTCGGTCGGACTGCTCGCGGCGCGCATCGTACTTACCCGGCCGGGGAACGTCTCCATTGCGCGGTGCGAGTCGGGTCCGAGCGAGTCGGTCGGTGCGGTTCGACCCGGGATCGAGTCGGTCGAAGCGGTCGGGACGCCCGGACGAGTCGGTCGGCGAATACGCATCGTACTCGCTCGCCCGGACGCGCGTACGAATCGGTCGGGAAATAGGGCTCCGAATCGGATCCGGTAAAGCCGAATCCGATTCGGAGCCCTACCGGCCGAGATCGGAATCGGCCCCTAAATGTACTAAAAGTTACACTAATTTAAAAATCGCCCTACATAGGTCCACAAGAGATAAGGAGGAAATTAGGAATTGCAGAAAACAGTATAATAAAGCCAGAAAGAATAGGATAACTGAATTAAAAGAGAATGCTTGGCAAAAGTTAAGCGATGCTTCATTGAGCAGAGATAGCTCGCAATTTTGGCTGGCTGTGAATGCTCCATTTTTTTCTAATAATAGGTCTGCTGCACCGGCCGTAGAGGTAGCTATAGAGGAAAAAACTTGGGTGGATTTTTTCTCAGGTGTTTACTCTCTACAGACTGATATTGAGTGTGAAGCACCGTTGAGGCAAGATTTAGGGAAGGAACTCCAGGATTTTACCCCTATTCATTTCAATATTATGCTTCAAGATGTTACTATGGCTATAAAAGCTAGTAAGTGTGGCAAGGCCCCTGGTCCAGACGGGGTCCCAATTGACCTTTTTACGTCAAACTTGGAGAGGGCTCCTATTTTAACACGGGTACTGCAAGCATGCTGTGCTAAGGGATTTATTAACACATGGGCTGAATCGATCATAGTCCCTATTTTTAAGAAGGGTGATCGGGAAAACCCTGCCTGTTATCGTCCGATATCCCTTTTAGATTCCCTCATGAAAATAGCAGGAAGGATTGTTTTAGATCGTATGCAATCATGGGCCGAAGAAAAAGGCATTTTAAGCAAAGTACAGTATGGTTTTAGACCCGGTTTGGGTATTAACGAGCAGATTCTTAATCTTAATATCTTAATTGGAAAATACACACAGGCTAAATCAGGGAATTTTTATTTGGCTTTTGTCGATCTTACAGCTGCATTTGATTGTGTTGTCCATTGTAAGCTGTGGGATATTTTAATTGAACTTAAAGTTGACTCTATTCTAATACTATTTTTAAAACAGTTATATACTGGTGCTACAGCTAAAGTCCGGTATGGACTTAAGGGAGAGTGTACCGCGCCGTTCAGAGCGGAGAAGGGAGTGAGGCAAGGCTGTGTTTTGGCTCCTTTCCTGTTCACTCTGTATACGAATGCTCTTGAGCAGGAATTGGCGACAAATGCTAGAGATCCGCCATATGTAAATAGATGCCCAATAGTTTCCCTTCTCTACGCTGATGATGCGGTGCTTATGGCGCGTACCCAGGTTGGTCTACAGAAGGCCCTGTCTTGTTATACCAATTTTATGGAGAATCTTGGGTTAAAGATGAACGCCAAGAAAAGCTTTAAAATGACTTGTGGGAGAGGAAAGCGAAAAATTGTTTTTTTAAAAGCAGGAGGAAATAGGGTTGAATCAATTAACTCTTTCAGTTATCTGGGTGTGTTATTTGATTGTACGGGGTCTTGGGCTAAATCAATTAAGACCAGGAGCTTTTTATTTATGAAATCTACTGGAGCCCTGGCCAATTTTCCCCAAAAATTAGGGAAAAGGCCCCCTGTAATACTCTTAAAAATCTATCGGGCAAAATGCGTAAGCATAGCAGTCTTTGGGGCAGGCATATGGGGTTTTTATGATTGTGCTCCAATACAATATGTGGAAAATGCCTTTTTACGATTTATTTTGGCAGTCCCAAAAAGTGCTCCTGTTTTTAATTGCCACAGTGAGCTAGGAGTTCCATATATTTCTGATTTAATTAAGGTACAACCTGTGTTGCTGTGGCATAAAATTTGGACTTCTGATAGCACTGGATTAAATAGGGAAATATTGACAGATGCAATGAGACTTGATCATGCTGGCAAGATTCCATGGATAAAATACGTGAAAAAGGTATTGCAGGATATTGGACACCCGGAGTATTTCTTTGAACCAGAAGTAATGAATTCTATCCATCGGAAGGAATTAAAAAAAGTTTGTATGTCATTTCTCGAGGAAAAAAGGTTAACATTGGAAATGATTAAACCAATGGTGGTTGAACATCAACTAATAATTACAATATTCAATATTCAACCATACTTAACATGCACCATGGGTAGCTACGATAGGTATGTGTTAACACGTTTCAGATTCGGGACGTTCCACCGTTTGATTTGCCACCCAGATATTAATAATTGGTCTAGGGAACTCTGTAGGTGTCCGTGTGATAATATCTCCTTACAAACTACAATTCATGTAACTCTGTTTTGTAAATTTTATGTAAACGAAAGGCCAAGGTGGGTTATACCCCTATTAAAACAGGGGGCTGGAAAAAATGCCGCCCTGCTTTTTTGTATTTACAGATGTTAGAGAACTGTTATTGCATTTGTTCTATGGTAGGCTTTTTAAAAAGTGTTTTAAGAGTCAGGAAAGCTCTAAATACTTAAAATGGGGGATGAATTAAATTTGAATGGTGTATAACTAGGTACTGTAAATATTTCAAGATGCAAAGAAATGAGCCATTATACAATGAAATTGTTTTTGTTTTTTTTAAAGTTTTTAAGAGTATACTATTGTAAATCTGTTATGACAAAAAGCCGTAATGATGTGTATCTTAATTGTTCGCTTTTATGATTTTAATGTTTAAAATCGAATAAAGCTCGTATTGATTGATTGATTGATTGTCATTACACTTTTTAACTAGGGGCAAAGTGCAATGCATCAATGTTTAAGAAAGCAGCAGTGTCAGCAAAAATAAAACCCACTGGACTATGGCTCTTGGACCGGTGGTTTGATGGGTAATACAATTCTATCAATGTTCAATCCATCCCTGCTGTTATCGTTCAGAATGAGGGGTCAGCGTGCAGTACGTCGTGATGCTGTGCGCCTCAGGTTCTGCAGGACCCGATGCGACCTTCAACCTGTTCCGTTAACTGAATTTTCAAGAAAAAATGCTTCTTTTATTCAATCAATCTTTAAAACTGGCACTTTGGCTGTGTGCCAGTTTTAACGATTGATTGAATAAAAGAAGCAATTTTGGAACAGATTCTTGCTTGCTTGATTGACTCCGCAACGAGTGCACCTTCCATTTTTTCTTGAAAATTTGGCTACTATTGACACCTCCGGACGGCGGGTGCAGGAAGTGATTGCACCACTTTCTAATATATTGTTCATGTGGACTGGATGTGCTTGACCTTGGTCTGCCGTTTGTTCTTTTTCTGTTAGCCTGTTCCGTTAACTGGCTGGTGGAATTATTTTTACCACCAGTGTGAGAAATTTTAAAAGCCTACAGTTTAGTTGTGGGTCCCCAGGCTTGAAGCAGGCCAGCACTGCTTGCCTCCGAGAACAGATCCCCTTTGGTTGAAAGGAGCCTTGAGCAGCTGCGGTATTTAGACTAAATATTGAGTTAAAAATGTCGACTTACACAAATATCGAGTTGTAAATATCGTGACACAGAAATATCGACGGCAAGAATATTGTGTTCAAGAATATTGATTTTAAGGTAAGGAATATCGTTTTTAAAAATAGAGAAGTCATTAATATCGTTTGCAAAAATATAGTTGTTTAAAATATCGATTTTTTTTAATTAGTGTTATTTATTTTAGTATATATTTTAAATGTATGTGATGTATTTTTTTCGTATAAGTATTGTTTATGTTTTTTAATATATTTGTTAAATATTTAGTAGTTCTGTAGCGGGTTGTGGGTTTATAGAGGAATAGGTTGGGAAGTAATTTAATTATAATAAATTAATGATAATTTTTGTATTTATTAATACTTATTTAATTGAGATTTTACAGTATTTTGGGAAGTAATTTATTTTTAATTCATTAGTAATTGGTTATTAATATTGATTTATTAATTGGTAATTAATTATGGTAATTGTCATTGTTTTAGGTGTGGGTTGTGAGGTTTATAGGGGTAAAGGGTGGGAAGTAATTTATTTGTAATTAATTAATAAGTTGTTAATTAATATTAATTAATTAAATATGGAAATTGTGTAATTATTTAAGGTGTGGTTTGTGGGGTTTATAGAGGAAAAGGGTGGGAAGTAATTTATTTTTAATTAATTAGTTGTTAATTAATTAATTGGAAATTAAATATGGAAATTGTGTAATTAATTTTAGGTGCTGGTTGATGGGTTTAGAGGAGTAATGGGTGGAAAGTAATTTATGTTTAATTAATTATTAATTAGTTGATCAATAATATTAATTAATTGATTATTAATTAGGGTAATTGTTTAATTTATTTGTGTGTGGGGTTTGGTTTTATAGGGGTAAAGTTAGGGAGCAAATTAATTTTACTTACTTTATAATTAGTTGTTAAATGCTATTCATTTTGAGTAATTCATTTTTTTACAGTATAATTTTAGCTGTGGGGATGATGGGGTAAAGGGTGGGAAGTTAAATAATTTTATTTGTTTTAATTTGTTTTTAAATTAATAATATTTCTTTAATTGATAATTAATTATGTTAATTATGGAAGTACTTTTTTATATTTAGATGTGGGTTGTGAATTGTGTGGTGTTATAGGGTAGGAAGTGAATAAACTAAATTTATGTAATTAATGTTTTTGTTTCTAAATAATTTCTAACTAAAAATATTTATTTGTTTAAAAAATATTTTTTAATTTTATTTAATATAATATCTGTAGGTATTTGTCATATGCATTTAACATTATAATCTGTTTTTATATTTTTTATTTGTAATATTAAATATAGTTATATTTAATTTTTTTACATATTTATATATATATATATATATATTTTTTAATTGTTGTTGATATTTTGTGTGTTTTTAATTTTGAACTGACTGAAATGGGAATATGAATTTTTACCTTCTACAATCCAACACTTTCCCTACTGTTGCACCCATTGGAGTGGGAATAGCAATTTTTACCCCTCTGCTATCCAACACTTTCCCTACTGTTGCACTCATTGGAGTGGGAATAGTAATTGTTACCCCTCTGCTATCCAACACTTTCCCTACTGTTGCATTGACTGGAGTGGGAATAGTACATTTTATTCCCCTCCGCTATCCAACACTTTCCCTACTGTTACACTGACTGGAGTTGGAATAGAAATTTTTACTCCTCCCTTATCCAACACTTTCCCTACTGTTGCACTGCCCGGAGTGGGCATAGTACATTTCATCCCTCCACTATCCAACACTTTTTCTACTGTTGCACTCACTGGAGTGGGAATAGCAATTTTTACCCCTCTGCTATCCAACACTTTCCCTACTGTTGCACTCATTGGAGTGGGAATAGTAATTGTTACCCCTCTGCTATCCAACACTTTCCCTACTGTTGCACTCATTGGAGTGGGAATAGTAATTTTTACCTTCTACAATCCAACACTTTCCCTACTGTTGCACTGACTTGAGTGGGAATAGTACATTTTATCCCTCCACTATCCAACACTTTCCCTACTGTTGCACTCATTGGAGTGGGAATAGTAATTGTTACCCCTCCGCTATCCAACACTTTACCTATTGTTGCACTCATTGGAGTGGGAATAGTAATTGTTACCCCTCTGCTATCCAACACTTTCCCTACTGTTGCATTGACTGGAGTGGGAATAGTACATTTTATTCCTCTGCTATCCAGCACTTTCCCTACTGTTGCACTCACTGGATTGGAAATAGTAATTTTTACCCCTCCGCTATTTAACACTTCCCCTACTGTTGCACTCATTGGAGTAAGAATAGTAATTTTTACCCCTCTGCTATCCAACACTTTCCCTACTGTTGCACTGGCTGGAGTGGGAATAGTAACTTTTATCCCTCCGCTATCTAACATTTTCCCTACTGTTGCACTGACTGGAGGGGGAAATTTAAGTTTAAAGATTTTTAAATAGTTTAAAGTTTTAATTCATAATAGAATGCTTTGTAATCGATTTTATGTTGTTGGTATATGTATATATATTTATATCTATTTGTTAAATTTTTATATATTTTTAAAATTATTTAAAAAGTACAAATTAATAATTTAATTGTTTTGAAGTAAATATATATATATTATATACATTATTATATATGTGTGTAACTTTTTTTAAATTAAGTTTCTTTGTTATATTTGTTAAAATGTGTATTACATATAAAAAAAATTATAATTAATTTTATTATTTAATATTTAATATTTTATTTTATAAATAACGATATTTTGTACAACTATATTTTTGACATTAATATTTTTTTCTCAATATTTTTGTACTTACCATTAAAATATAGGATGTCGATATTTTTGACATCAATATTTAAAACTTGAAATTGTGGTATGGGGATATTTTAGGTGTCGATATTCTGTCAGTGAACCTGCCTCCTTTCCTTCAGCAGCTCTTTGCAGATACATAGCAGGTGCAGTAGGTCTTCTGTTCTGTTGCCGCACAAGCGGCAGGAGATTGGAGTTGACTCCCTCAGCCAAGGTGGAAGATACAAGGCACACAGGTGCCGTCCCAGGAATTTTGATGTAATAGTTCTGGGGTAACCTAGGTTGAAATATTTTTTGGGGGAAAAAGTTCTGTACCTGTTTAAGATCATCCAGGTGTGAGCGATGGCTGAGAAAGTAGCCTTATCTACCACAAGTGAAGGCCGCTTCATTGCTTTCCATACCAGTTTTTAGAAGGCTGTATGATGTGTGTGTGTCCCAAAGCTGGGACAGCCCAGTTGTTGCCAGGGACTCCTGAAGGTAGCTTTTTGTGGGTGATGTGTCTCTCTGCAGCAGTTCTTGCCATAGTAGATGGGTTAAGGTGTTTGGAGCGGCATTCCTGATCTTATTCCAGCAGATTATGTCAACTCCATGCCTGGCCAGGGACTGTTTTAGTCATCCGAACTCCAGTCTAATCTGTGCTGGCGAGGTGTAATTTAGGAGGCTAAACATAATTCTGTATGCCTTGACTAAGGTGCTGTCCATTATTTTGGTGTCTCTGCCTTGTATGGGTTTGCTGTCATAGGTGATTGTTGGAAGTAGTTTGGCATGTGCTTCCTGAGTTAGGGGCTCAGTGCAGGCCCCGTCAGTTTTGATTTGAGTATTTTTAGTGCTACTGCTAGTGCCAGCCCTTTCCTTTTGATTGTTTATTTCTGGTGGGCAAAAATACTTTCTTTGTCAATAATAATGCATAGGTACTTATAATCATCTCAAAACCAAAGGGGATGACGAACGGAGTGTTGAACATTGCAAGCACTCGCCCCCAGTCAACTGATCTGGGTTTTCCCCTTTGGTTTTGCTTTGTTCACCCTAAGTTGGCAGGGTATGCCCAGACGTGGGTCCCTTGCTCACTTTGCCACTGGATTCAAGATAGCCTTGCTGATGAGGGCTGTGAGCCCGAAACCGGTCCCAGGATGCTTGTTTCCGGTCCAGGGAAGACATGGCTTGGCAGTTCGGGCTGGACTGTTCCCATGAGGCACAGGGTCAGACTGATTTGCATATTGCCATGTCTGAACTGGGGTGGCGGAGTGAGCTAAAGAATGATGATGGATTAAACCCAGATCAGTTGACTGGGGGTGAGTGCTTGCAATGTTCAACACTCCGTCCATCATCCCCTTTGGTTTTACTTATAATCATCTGCCGACTGGATTTGTGTGTTATGCCCAAGTACCAGGTCAATGGCTTTTTCATCTTTTTGTTGATGGTCATTGTTCATGTTTTCTCAAAATTTACCTTTAGACTATTCTCGGTGGCGTAATCCTGCATTGTGTTAAGGAGATGTTGCAGACCCACCTGGGTTTGGCTGACCCGGACCACATGATCGACGTACAGGAAGCTGGCTAAAGTCATTCCTCACAGCCTAGGGGCATGGGAATTGTTGGTGTTAGGTTCCTGCATCAAGTCGGTCAAAAAGACGTTGAGTAGGGTGGGAGTGAGCACACACCCTTGCTTCAGTCCCTTGGTTGTTGGTACTTATCTGGAAAGGTGAGTATCTGCTCCTAGTTTCACCTGTACCCAAGTGTCCCTGTGAAGAAGTATCAGCATGTTTAGTAGAGCTTGGGAAATATTCCAGTGGGCCTGCTTCCCCCACAGCCTTGCCCTGTCTACATGGTCTAAGGCTGCTCTGAAATCATTGAAGCAGAGATTTAAAGGCAGTTTGGAGGTCTTTGCCGTGTCTATGAGTAGTGAAATGGCAAAAATATTTGTTGTTGAGCCTTACGTTTTAGAGAAACTTGTCTGATTGAGCAGAATTATTGTGTTTTCTGCTGCCCAAGATGTAAGATCCTCTAGCACTGTTCCTGCAAAATATTTTGCCTCATTATCAATCATGGCGACCAAGCATAGTTTTTTGGCAGAGATTTGTCTCCACTTTTGTAGATTGGGGAGGTTGATGATTCTTTCCATGAAGCTGGGATTATACCGAGGGATCTGACTTCAAGAAAAAGAGGATGTGAAATAAATGCCCAGTCTTCCGCCCTCAGTTTGAAGAGTGCTGGAGAAATGCCGTTAGGACCCGAGCTCCTTCTCTTCCTTTTGCAATTTGTTGCCTTTTCAAGTCTATGCTTGAGGCCCTGGGCTCATACTCAGATACATCAGCTGATTTGGGCGGTAATATGACATTGTCCCCCATTTGATGTTCTCCTGTGGTGGGGTTCTCTGATGTTTCCCTGGTCACCTGGCTTATCGCGATTCATGCGGTTTGGTGGTTGAAATGGTCCCTTAGAAAGTCTGCCCAGGTCTCCTCTGAAATGTGAGATGCAATTCCCCCGTTGTGCGGGTGGATTATCTTGTTGACCATCCCCCAGAAGCGTACACTGTCATTATGGTTGGTGTCTTGTAGTAGCTTTTCCCAAGCCTCATCCTCACGTGCTCTGTTAACTTCCTACTTCAGTTTTTTTTAGTGTGGTTCTTTGTATCGGAGTAGTGTATGGAGGATTGTATTCCTTAGATTGTGTCGCAGGGATCTAAGAGTGCTATTTATGGTTCTTTTGTTATGCCTTAATTGTTTCCTTTGGGCATTTGAGATCCTTCTTTCCTTGCTAGGTTCCTGGTGAAGATTTGTTTTGGGTAATGTGGCATATAAGTCTGCTATTCTAGCAGTGAAACTTTCCCTCTTTCTATGAAGCTGTTTGATGCTCCTGTTTGAGTTTGTAGCAAGTCCATTGCTGATTATGACAGAGGCTCTAGGATTGCTTTTTCAGATTTAATTCTCTTGAAGTTAATTGAGTAAATGGAGTCCAGGGCTTTCACCGGGCGGTTGAATGGGGGTGCGGTTTCTAAAAGGAGCATTTCTTGTGGTCAATGGTTGCTATCTCCTTTGTCCCCTTAGCGAAATGCGGGGTTTCAAGGAAACAGTGACAAGGTGACAAAGTGTAATCCAGTGTTGAGCAAACTGAAGAAGAATAGGAGGCGGCCAGTGGCAGAGAGTCCTCAGGAAATCTCCCATTGAGTGCCCTGAAATTGAGGTGCTCTAAATCATCCAGTAGGTGTCTGCTTTTGCTATTCATTTTCCCGTGTGAGTTTCCTCTTTGTGCATGTATTTTCCAGTGTGAGGATTGGCTCCACACTTCGTCCTCCGATGATGGGCCTAGAAGGTGGTGGTTCAATTCCCCAGAGAGAATGAAATTTGAAGTGTTCAGCTTACTTATGTGCTTTAGAAGTTGGTCAACTAGGTGTTCCGAGTGTTTTGCCTTGTTTTTTGGGTGGATGTAGGCGTTGACTTTTATTGCCTCGTCCTTAAATCCCCTGAGGGAGAGAATGGTCTTCACCATGATGGTGGCCATTGAGTCAGAGTCCACTAATGCTGCAAAGGTTGTGCAAGTTGTTGATACATAGGTTGTCAGCCCTTCTGATAGGTGTCCAAATCTTGCTCCCTTTGCTGCTGGCGTGGAAAAGCACATGAATCCCTGCAGGTGGAACAATTCTGCCAGCCATGTTTCCAGCAGCAGTATTATGTCAAAGGATTTTAGGTACTGCTGGAGCTCTGGGTCAGATGTTTTGCTTGCCAGTCCACTGACATTCCATGAGCGGAGGCGGAGTGTGGCTTTGCGGTCCGTGATGGCTGCACCCTCCTGTAGGTCTTGTCATTGGGTGCCAGGTAGGGCATTTATTGTTCTGGAGATCCACCTGAAATCAGGATGCGTGTTTTGTGTTCCTGATGTGGCCCGGGGCCAACTTTGTTGCCCGGTTGGTGCCTACCTCCTTGTTGGAGACTGCCGCAATGCCCCTCTGGGCACCGAGCAGGGTATACCTGGTCAGGCAAGCGGCTTCGGTGCCCTGATTGTGACAAAGCAGAGGAGAAGGATAGCCTGGATTGTGGTGAGGGGAGATGTTTAATCCCTAGGCCTTGAAGATGCAGTGCTCAGCTAGTACTTTTTGAGTGATTGTTGCTGTTTTCCAGGTGACCTTAGTGGCTTTAAACTCTGAGGGGGCTGCAGGGCGGATGAACTCTATTGAAAGTAGATTGGTTGAAGTTAGATCTGCTAGGTTTAGGGTGGATGATAGTAGCCTCAGGATGTTTCCTCTGTTCAGGACGTCACAGTTCCCTTTAGATTTGTACTCGGGTTTGAGGAGTAAGATGTTTGTATAAGGCTGTGTATCCGAAATAGACAGTGTTGGATGGAATGGCCCCCTAAAGTGCTGGAAGACTAGGCTGTGTCCATCTAGATGGGATAGCTCTTGGATTTACGGGAACTGCCTGCCGGGAACTGCCATTGTGGTGGCAGAGCCGGTCTGAGGGAGGCCCTGTGACTGTCTCCTCAGAAGAGAGCATTTCCTCTGGTGTGTGTCCCGGGTTGGGGGCCGCCAACTTCCCCCTGTAGTTTTATTTGTGACTGGGCATTGAACGTTAGCGCTGGTTGTTGAACTGGAGTCCAGGTTGACCAGACTGTCATTGTGGATTGAGATGGGGGTCTCTTCTGGTTGGTATTTTTGAACCCTCCCCTCGCTGTTCAGAGTCTCTTTGGGATTGTGTGTGCCTATTGTCTCTCTTAATCTTAGTCCAGAGAAGGCATCGGTAGTGGGAGGGTTGAGGAAAGGAAGGTCACATTGGCTGAGGGTGATGCTGATGGTGGTGCCACCTCCTGTTCTTTTACCCCTTGTTCATCCACTGGGCTCAGAGATGCCTGTATGCCCAGACTGTGGCAAGGTTTGGTCCGTAGTGGTTGGTCTCGTAGTGGTAGCATTGAATAGATTAAAGGGGAAAGGGCGGGAGAGGTATCCTCTGGTCTGGCTGCCCATCTCCTGGGACTGTGAAGACTGTGGAAGCTGTAGGGGCTGAAGAGGTGTCTGCAGCCCTTGGAGAGCACAGTTGCTTGAGAAAAGGGCATAGCCGGCATTTTTCAGAAAACAACATTTTGAGTATATTTTAGGCTGACTAAGAGTCTCTGTGTGTTTGGCAGCCCCCTCTGTGCTTGTACTTGTTGTGGCCTGCAATTCTGACTCAATTGCAATTAGTGACACTTGTGCGCTGGGTTGTGTAGTGTGTAGTGACTTCTTCCCTTATTTCCCTTCCGGACTTGGGGGGAGAGAACCCCTTGCCCAACCGGATCTCATTGGGTGCTCAGTGCCCGCTCTATTCAACACTGTGTAGTCTGCTTCCTGCTGTGGTTATGACTGCATTGCTATTAAGTAAATTGATGTAAAGTTACAATGGGGCGACCCTGTGTCCCTCAGAACCTGGGTATGTATGAAAAAGCTACAATTGGTTCCGTCGGGTAATGAAAAAATTACTTTAGAGTGCCAAATCCCGCATATTGATTAATGGTAAGAATACTCAATAAGAGTTACGTTGGAACACCAAAGACAAACAATTTATGCATTTAAATCAACCGTTTTTACTTGCTGGGGGTCGCGTAACTAGTTAGCATGGAGGAGTCTCGTTTGTTATCGGAATTAACCAGACAAATCGCTCCACCATGCTAACTAGTTACGCGACCGCCAGCAAGTAAAAACGGTTGATTTAAATGCATAAATTGTTTGTCTTTGGTGTTCCAACGTAACTCTTAATGAGTATTGTTACCATTAATCAATATGCGGGATTTGGTACTCTAAAGTAATTTTTTCATTACCCGACGGAACCAATTGTAGCTTTTTCATTAAGTCAATTGAGGCAGGTGAGGACAATCGTCAGAATCCTGGGCCTTCTGCATGAAGTGCTGACCCTTCAGTCAACAAGTTGGTCAGTTAATCCATCCTTTGGGTGCCCCATCTGTCACGACTCGCTCCCTGCATTCTCGTGTCCACCACCAGAGGGCCGAATTGTGGGGCTACCCAGTGTTCTAACAAGCTTCCAGACCCTCCCCTTCATGTACATACTGACTTCCAGCCATTTCGACACTACTTGGGAATTGACATCCATTCCCAATCCATGCCGGGTTTTGTGGAAGCCATCCTGCTCATGCCTGAAACTCCATTACCCAGAATTCCCTGCTCACTGCTTAGTCTCCACCCCTGCAGGCCAAGGATGGGTGGAGGAATTCAGCTCACCTGTGGCTGGCTGCTCCTAGCCTGCTCACACCTGATGCATGTGATTAATGTGAGCTCTTTTAAGCCCCAGCTCCCTTCAGCCCAGGGTTGGTCATTGTAGCTGTTTACCGGTGAGACCGATCCTTGTTTCCAGTGCTCCCTGAGCTTTTTCTATTGTTTCCAGTGTTTCCTGAGCTTTAGTTCTGCCTTTTCCTGACCTGCTGCTGTTTTCCTTGTTCCTGAATTAGCACTGCTTACAGTGCTACCTTGACCCCTGAGCCTTAGTATTCCTTGTTCCTGAACTGCAGCAGTTTCCCTTCTCCTGAATTAGCACTGCCTGCAGTGCTACCTTGTTTCCTGAGTTCCTGAGCTATAGCTATTCCTTGTACCTGAATTAGCACTGCTTGTAGTGCTACCTTGTTTCCTGAGTTCCTGAGCTATAGCTATTCCTTGTACCTGAATTAGCACTGCCTGCAGTGCTACCTTGTTTCCTGAGTTCCTGAGCTATAGCTATTCCTTGTACCTGAATTAGCACTGCCTGCAGTGCTACCTTGTTTCCAGAGTTCCTGAGCTATGGTTATTAGTTCCTGTTCCTGGGCTTCAGCTATTTCTTGTTCCTGATTTGCACTGCTTGCAGTGCTCTCTTGACTCCTTGTTTCCTGAGCTGTAGCTATTTTCCTGTTTCCTGAACCAGCACTGCCTGCGGTGCTACCTTGACTCCTGAAGCTTTAGTAATTCCCTGTTCCTGAACTAGCACTGCCTGCAGTGCTACCTTGATTCCTGAGCCTTAACATTTCCTTGTTCCTGACCTGCAGTGCTACTTTGACTCCTGAGCTTTTGCTCAATTCTTGCCCCAGCACTGCCTCCTATGCTACTTTGTTTTCTTGATTCCTGAACCTGCACTATTCTAGTATACCCTTGTAGCCTCCCTTTCTGTATATCCTTTTCCAGTCCCTGCCTTTCTTCCCATTTCCTTGGTTCCAGTTCTAGTTTGCTATCTTTCTATTTCTGCTGTCTTGCTTCTGTTGCCTTGTATGCTTGTTACCTGCTTTCTGCCAAGTGTGCCCTGTGATTTCCTTCCTTTCCTGTTAAGCACTCTGCCTTGCTAGCTCCTTGTCTATTGTGCTTGTGTTTAGTTCTACCCCTTTGCTGTTACTGCCTTGCGTGTTCCTGTTTGATCGCCAGGATCCGTGGGCACAGCTGACTACCTAGGTGGTGTTTCTTGTTCACTGTGAGTATTGTCTTTGAGTTACTGTTATAACATCACCATAGGTATAAGCTCCACAGACCCTGCCTTTGCATACATATCCTATATGTGGGTATTTCCAGTCAGTATCTGTAACAGCAATTGTGGGTGAGGAACTTACTGAGCTTCAGTCTTACCGTGTGGAGCTCCTGAGTGCTTTACCCCACACTCCCCTTTATTGTTAATGTTGTTTCATATATATGTCTTGCACATTCGTCCTGGGTGTAGTTATTCTGAATGCTAAATTGCCTCGTGAGTGCCCTTCCTTTCTAAGTCTTACCCATCTTGTTCACTTGTACAGGCTTCCCCTTTGGATCCCTTTTTCTCCTCTGACTCCCTGTATGATCCTGGGCAGCGCTGTACTCCTCTTTCTATGTGTGTTTTCTACCCAGTTCCCAGTCCTTGCCCAAGTCTCTGACTGTGTTCCCCACATAGTCCCGGACAGTCCCTGACACCATCACCCATCACACAGAAATTGGCCTGGTAGCACATATTTTTGGTCTCGGTAGGAGGGGGGCACAAACATGCCTTGAGGTTGAGACTGAGGCTCCGTGGCCTCTAGCCAGGAAGGTGGTGGGGAGGGAGCTCTGTATGTGCAGAGTTCACTTATTCTGCACCCTCACTCCTTCTCCTACAGGGGCAGTGCCGGGTTGCCAGGCCCCTAACGGTGTTTCAGTAGCTTCAATAGTTTCAGTAGTTCCCAGTAATTTCAATTGTCTTGAAGTGATAGTGTGAGTGGTAGCATGAGGCTCTGGAGCTCGCTTGGTCCGCAAGCTGCACCTGAACCTGGTCGGGCCACCTGCTCAGCCTGTTCTGCCGTGGGGCCTAAATCCACTATAACCTCCTCAACCACTGGAGCCTCACTGCTTGCTGCTTCTGACCCCCCGCCCCTCTCTCATTCCTCTCACCTGGCTCACCAGGCTCCTTCCTTGTCCCTTGAGGGAGCCAGGCTTCAGACATCAGGTGCCAGGAGGGTAGGGAGACTGCAGGGACAGACAATCAATCAATCAATCATGTCACTTATAAAGCGCACTACATACCCGCGAGGGTCTCAAGGCGCTGGGGGAAGAGGGGGGTGGTGCTGCTACTGATCGAAGAGCCAGGTCTTGAGGAGTCTTCTGAAGGCCAGTAGGTCTTGGGTCTGTCGGAGGTTGGTGGGGAGGGTGTTCCAGGTCTTGGCGGCGAGGTGGGAGAAGGATCTGCCGCCGGCGGTCGTTTTCCAGATGCGGGGGACTGTGGCGAGGGCGAGGCTGGTCGAGCGGAGCTGGCGGGTGGGGGTGTAGAAGCTGAGTCGTCTGTTGAGGTAGGCTGGTCCGGAGTTGTGGAGTGCTTTGTGTGCGTGGGTGACAGGGTCAGGGTGGGCAGAGGAGCTTGATCCGGGGCAACTGGGCTGGTCAGATCGCCATGCGGTACCCGCCACACAGTACCCATGTCACCATGCCCCTGAGTGGCATTGGTCAATGGGCCCAAATCCTGCCAGGTTTTGGTGCAGGCAGGCAGGCGGGTGGGTGGTAGACAGGCAGCGGGCGACTGTAGCTCTTTGCTCCTCGCTCTGTGCTCCTCACTTGAAGCTTACATCTCCCAGCGTGTGTGCATCAGAATCCAAACATGAGAGTAAACCTGGAAGGGTTGCAGGAGGTGGAGACCTGATTTACGGTTCTAAACCAGATGGCCCCACAAGGAGGATCTGCTAATCCCCATTTTTTACAGATTTCCCTGCATGTTAGCAAGATTAGGTAAAGTAGCTGCTGCCTTAGTCTCCCACCAAGTTCAGGATCAATTCCAAATAGAATTAGGGTATCTGTTAACTTCCCCTGCTGCTTGAGAAGCTTAGACAAAAAATTAACTGACATACTGCCAGAATAAAGAGAGCTTTGGGCATCTGCTAAAAAGATGCTTATCATCCGCCTCAGGAAACGTACAATTTAAACATACTCATGTTTGTTTTGCAATTTCTGCCACCTTTTTTGCGACCAGTACAGCCTATGCAACGTGTAGAAATGAATGCGATTTTAGGTAAGCAGGTTTAACTTTTTCATACAGTACTTTGAGAGATTTTAGCCAAAGATGTTCAAGAAGCGGTAGTGGAACTGTATCTGCCCAGATTAGATAGGGCTGTTTAACTTTGCAATTCTCTGCTCCAATGATTTCCCAATACCAGTTTGCTACTTCTTTCCTGAGTGGTGACTTGGAGACCATCCTATCCTTAATTTCCTCACTTTTCTGTCCTCCCTATATCTGAGCTGACCACCATGAAGCAATTTGCAAATATTTAACCATAGAAAGTGAGCCCTTTGTTTTATCAAGTTTCTCCTGCCAGGAAATTAAATAAGATCCAGCTCTGAGATCCCCTCAGGTTTGAAGGACAGCCACCCTAAGAGGGATAGTGAGGCTGTCTTTAATACATTTGGGTGTTCCAGGTGAGTCACAGATCGGCAAGTTATTAGAGTAATAGGGTAGTCCAAAGATTTTCCTTAAGGCACACCATACAGAGATGGCCACTGTCAGTACTTTTAACCTAACTTTTTTTTTACTTGGGGTTGCCATATTTTACCAGAACATCTTCCAGTCCATGCTCGTTTAACACAACTGAAAAGAGCTACCTCAAAGTTGAATGCTTTGGGGCTGAGCCTAGCATGCAGAATTTATTAAACTTAAAGGCATAAGCGTACACTTGAAAGTACAGTAACACTCAGCCACCACTCTTTAATTAGTTTCTAAGCTTTTTCCACAAAAGTCTGGGTATCTTACACCTCCAGATAAAAGTGCTCACTTCGCCCTGCAATCGGTTTATCAGTTTCTTATGGAAAATTAATGGTACGCAGTTAAAACAAAAGGTCAGATTTACTCGACCATATAGGTTTAGAGGGAGTTTTCTCCACTTCCGCAAGAGTAGGCTGATTTCTTTAGCCACTTTAGTGATATTGGAAGGAGCTATGTCATCAAGCTTCTGGTTAATGTGACGTCTAAATATCTGATTTGATGTTTCAAACTACGTGCATAATCACATTTAGACCATAACATAATCTCTGTTTTAGCCTGGTTAATTTGGTATCCTGAGAGCTGACCAAACTCCTGGGCCAGGTAATAAAGCCTGGGAATTGTGACATGTGGATCTGATATATATATATATATATATATATATATATATATATATATATATATATATATATATATATATATATATATATATATATCATCCACATATAGAGCCAGTTTTATAGTGAGAGAATGTACCATAAAGGGGGTAATTATAGAATCCATGTGGATCGTCTGTGCAAAGGGTTCAATGAGGTACTATAAAATAAATGTAATACATGTGAGAGAATGACTATGAAGGGATGAGGGGCACCGTTGGAGGGTGATAGTGAAGCAATCATTAAAGTGTCCCAACAAAGATTGCTCTACCTTGGTGCATTGTAAGATCATCATTTACTATGATTTAAAAGCTAATAGAATTGAATATATAATGAAAAGTGTAGTAGAATGCACCATTTTTGACATTTTCCCCCAATTTTTTCTTGGGGGCGAACCCTCTCAAATCCCTCTTGTAATGGTCCGGTACTCTCGCTATGCAACATATGGGGGATGGTCTGACAAAATTTACCAGGGCTGCTTGGGGTTCCCAGTCCGGCCTTGAACACGGCGGAAGGAATATATGTTACGTTTGTGATGGAGTAACCTGTCCGCCAAACTCTAAATCAGGCCCAGAATCTTCAACCAGAGTTTTGGCTTGTTAAAAGTACCTGACATACAAACATTTGTCAAAAACATTCACACCATGGATATTAATTGCGGAAGTGGTAGGGCATATGGCTATCCTACAGAACCTACAAGGTGCCTTTTAGTGCCCAGTTGCTTCTGAATCTCAAACAAGGATTACAAGTCTTCCGAAAGGGTCTTCGGATATTGTTACATTTATAGGTGCTACCCAGGGATATTTTTGGAAAACCTGAAAGGCTGATGAGTGTTTCACGTATACAATGATGCACCATCATAGAGGATTCTAACAGGCACCCGTTTTACCAATGTTCAAGAGAGTGTTCATTTTTCAGAGTTTGTTAAATGTAACATGGAGAGATGATTGAACCATTGATAGTTGCTGGGGATAGACTTTGAGGCAGCTATTGAAATGTACCGGTCGGTGCAAAACATATGTGTTCCATTTCTTGCACCGCCTCCACCTAAAATGATACAAAATAGCACTTTCTTAACTGTATGTTCTTAAAATGTAAAGTAATATGGTAAGAGAATTGCCCACAGGACCATCTATATGGTTGCATGTCAGAATGTCATGGACAAAAATGTTGAATATCGTCTAACATAAATATGGTGTACTGTGTGTCCTAAATATAATTTATAAACATGTTGCTCTATTCGGGAGTATGCTGCCATCAATGTTACGTCATTGAAGTCATTGAGATTCAAGTGTTCAGTCAAAATACAAGAGTAGCAAATGAGCAGCATGCGCATTAAGTCCAGACCTACTAATTTTCTCAATTCCTGTTTTAAATAGTAGAATTTCTCAGGTGATGCTAGCCTTTTTGGAGGTTGCACAAAGGTGTCTGTATGTTGGCTGAACCTGAAATCTAAAAGGCAGTGTGTAGATGCAAATAAATCCTAGCAAGAAGAACCTTTATGTACTCCTCGTGTAATGTTGGTTGTTTTCAATTTGTCCATTTGAGTTGATTATCAAACTGTGCAAAGGAAACCCTCATCCAGGAGAGACTAATATCTGAGGGCTTGATTCACAACAGTAATCTGAGACAAAATCCTAACTTTACGACTTTCGGTATTCACAAAAGGCATTTAGGAGTAGTAAAGTTAGGATTTTGTCTTAAGTTTGTCTTAAGTTTGTCTTAAGTTTGTCTTAAGTTTGTCTTAAGTTTGACTTGAGACAGACTTGAGACAGACTTGAGACAGACTTGAGACAGACTTGAGACAGACTTGAGACAGACTTGAGACAGACTTGAGACAGACTTGAGACAGACTTGAGACAGACTTGAGACAGACTTGAGACAGACTTGAGACAGACTTGAGACGGACTTGAGACGGACTTGAGACGGACTTGAGACGGACTTGAGACGGACTTGAGACGGACTTGAGACGGACTTGAGACGGACTTGAGACGGACTTGAGACGGACTTAAGACGGACTTAAGACGGACTTAAGACAAACTTAAGACAAAATCCTAACTTTACTACTCCTAAATGGCTTTTGTGAATACCGAAAGTCGTAAAGTTAGGATTTTGTCTCAGATTACTTTTGTGAATTGGGCCCTGAGATTTCTAGGCAAGGTGTAGTCGCTATAAATGTGCATAATGGATTACCGTGCTGATTGCTACACTCCTGTACAACAAGATTGAGCAGTCATGTAGCTATCGTATGGGGTTTCCTCTAACATCATCCAGGCCTCTCTGCTGTGTGATGAGCAAAGGTTGGATTGTGCGCATTCCAGAAACCTTTATGTATTACTTGTCTGCTAATGACTGGTGGCATTCTGTCCAGTGTACTCGGGGAGGAAGTAAAGCTTGATGGTTGTTACAAGGTCTTTGTCACCAGTTTGCTTCAAAGATTCAGCCAATATAGGTGTCATTCTGTCCTTTGGCTTTTATGGAACATATGTTTTTGCTGTCCCTTTGGAATTTGAGGGGAGAAAAACATGAAAAACGTGGGTAGCAGCTCCTCCAATTTGCTGAACACAGAGCAGATAGAATGAAGACAATATCAGCAGTACAAGTTTCTCTCACCAGCACAAAACAGGTATGTATGTGTCATATCTTACTTCTAGAACAGAAGTGCACCAAAATTTCATGACGCTATATAACATGGCCCACGCACACATCAGCTACGGCTAAAAGTAAATGGGGGGCCTCATTTACTAAAATTTGACGGAGGGCAGCGCTGCACGTCACTTTGTTGCACTGCCCTGTGTCAAAAGAAAAGGGCAGTAATGGGATACACTGGCACACAAATGGCTGTCTAGCGCCAACGCACCATTGTGCAGGGCTGCCTGTGTTGCAATAGAGTTGTTTTTGGTGTAGGAAGGGACACCTTCCTTCACAAAAACAACCCTTGCGCCTGCCCTGTTGAGGCGCCCGGTATGGACGCATTCCCAGATTCACACTAAGGGCCCGATTCCGTTGCGTTTTGGAAATCTTCCCGACCAAATGGGTTTGGGAATGGTTTCCGACAGACTCAGATTGGGAGAGTCCGACCGACTGAGTACGATGCATCCGGATAATTCCAGATACGATTCGGTCAGACTCCCATTGACTTCAATGGGAGCCTATGTTCCGACCGAATGCATAGGCTCCCATTGAAGAAAGGGGTGGCTGGGGAAAATCGGGCACCCCGTGGCGGGCACCCCCTGCTGCCTGCCACACTGTGCATGGCTGGTATGGGGGAACCCCTGGGTATCCCCACGGGCCCGATTGGAAGGTTCCAGGTGCAGGGGGCCCCTGTACGTGCCCCCGATGCGAGTCAGACGGCACGATTCGGAAAGGCTGTCCGAATCCAGCATCGCACTCGGTCGTTCGGAAACGCGGCCCATAGAGACGTACGATTCTGCTCCGTATGGCTCGTTAATTCTAAATGCTGTTGGGTTCGGATTGGGATATTTCTAACGCCTAACTCGCATCATACTCTGTCGGTCGGAAACCTTTCCGAGTTGGGTCCCGATTCCGATGCGGTTTGGAAATCTTCCTGACCGAATGGGTTTGGAAATGGTTTCCGACCAACTCGGATCAGGAGAGTCCGACCGACCGAGTACGATGCATCCGGATGCTTCCAGATACGATTCGGTCTGACTCCCATTGACTTCAATTGGAGCCTATGTTCCGACCGAATGCATAGGCTCGTATTGAAGAAAGGGGTGGCTGGGGAAAATTGGGCACCCTGTGGCAGGCACCCCCTGGTGCTTGCCACACTATGCATGGCTGGTAAGGGGGGACCCATGGGTACCCCCATGGGTCTGAATGGTAAGGCCCCGTACGGGCCCACAAATTCTGATTCCAACTGCCAATTCGAGTCAGACGGCACGATTCGGAAAGGCTGTCAGAATCCAGCATCGTACTCGGTCGTTCGGAAATACGGCCCGTAGAGACATACGATTCTGCTCCGTACGGCTCGGTCATTCTAAATGCCGTCGGGTTCGGATTGGGATATTCCTTACGCCTAACTTGCATCGTACTAGGTCGGATGGAAACCTTTCCGAGTTGGTCCAAAAGACACTTTCCTGATCCGATTTGGATGGAGCAAATTCTGTTAGGAGGACTTCCTAACTGCATCGGAATCGGGCCCTTGGTCGGAAAGACACGCTCCCGATCCGATTTGGAAGGAGCAAATGCCATTAGGAGGCCTTCCTAACCGCATCGGAATTGGGCCCTATGTTGTAAATCTGGGAATGTGTCAAAAACCATGGGCGTCGAGTGGGAACATCCACCATAATGCCCATGGCACGCCTCCCCAGTGCATTGTGAGGCAATGCAGTGCCTGCGCTGCATTGCCTTACACCATATCTACAAGGCCATGAAAATCCATGCAGGGATGGCTTTCTGTGGCCTTGTAGATATGGGTCTGCATAGTGCACTGCCGGAATGTAAAAAAAAGCGATCCTCCGGTGGGTCTTGGGCTTGTAAATAAGCCACAGGAAGGTTTTTAATAATTTCCGGACGCAGAACAGAGAAGAGTCTTTGAGACTTTAGAGTTAGAGGGCTTCATTTACAAAAATTTTGACACAGGGCTGTGCTGCACTTCACTTTGCTGCGCTGCCCTGCATTAAAAGAAAGGGGCAGGAATGAGATACAGCACATTCCTGTCCTCTTGCACTGCGCTGGGGCACAAATGGCCTAGGGCCAATGCAGGCCATGGCGCAAGGGTGCCTGCTTTAAAATCAGGTTGTTTTTGTGGAGGAAGGGACATCTTCTTAAAAAAACAAAAAACTGTTATGCCATCCCTGGGGAGGCGCAGGGTTTTGATGCATTTCGAGATTTACGCTATGTTGTAAATCTGGGAATGTGTCAAAAACCCTGGGAGTTGAGTGGTAACACCCACTGCAGTGCCCATGGCACACCCTCCGACCCACTGTGTGGAACACAGTGACTTGCGCTGCATTGCCTTACACCACATCCACAAGGCCATGAAAAGCCAAGCAGGGTGGCTTTCCGTGGCCTCGTAGATATGGGTCTGCACTGTGCTCTGCCGGAACATCGAAAAAGTGACATTTCAGCCGCACACTTGGCTTGTAAATAAGTCCCAGAGAGTTTCACCATCTGGTGCAGGCAGCTGTGTGCGAACACCAAAAGAGACTGTTCTAGTACGAGGGATGGTTAGAAGAAACTGGTTGTTAGAAATTAGGTTACAGCTGGATGGGTGCCAGCTGCATTAAGTTGACGTGAACTGGTAAATAGATGGAATTGCCATAATCTATGGAGGTTTTCTAAAATATGTCATGAAATGAAATGAAAAGACCATTTATTAAGCGCGATAGCTACCCTAAGGCGTCCTAGCGCTACAGACAACGCGTGCAGGCGAACAGTTAGAGACTATTCAGATTTATTGAAGAGCAGAGTTTTTAAGAGCTTACGGAATGGGAGCAAATTGGGCTCTGTCCGCAGATGGAGGGGAGGGCGTTCCAAAGCTTGGCCGAGTTATAAGAAAAGGAGCGGCCACCATATCTAGCTCTTTTTATCCTGGGTACTATGGCGAGGAAGGAAGATGCTGATCTAAGCTGTCTATTCGGGTGGTAGGGGGTAATCAATGATTGATTAATGGCAGAGCCCGTCTTCCAAAAGGCCCTGTGGGCAATGCACAGGGCCTTGAATTCAATTCTTTCCCTAACTGGGAGCCAATGGAGGTTCTTTAATCCAGGTTTGATTGGGAGTCGACGGGGGATCTGAAGGAGTGTTCGGGCTGTGCAATTTTGGATGACCTGGAGCTTGCGCAAGGTGGACTGAGGGGCTCCTAAATAGAGGGCATTCCCAAAGTCCAGGCGTGATAGGATGAGACCCTGGACCATAATCTGTTTCGCCTGGAATGGAAGTAGGGGAAGAATTGTCATGAACAAGAAATCTTTTGTCAATGAATGGAAGCAGGTTGCGATGTTTTTTAGGTGAAAAAACCCCAAAATGTGGTACTTAGGCAATTTGAGAGCCAAAAGAATGGCTGGATTAAATTTTGAGACATCCACCAGTGTACTAAATGTAGGCTGAGAGGCAGAGCAAAGGTGTCGGGGAGTCCCAGGAAAAACGCATAGATGAGTAGGATGTCATGTACAATGTCTCTCCCATTTAAGTCGGGCTAAATGATGGATATGATGTTAAATATGATAGGTGATAATATAGAATCTTGTGGGACACCACAATTGATAGCATTGGGCTTGGACTTCTAAGGAGATAAGACCACAATTTGGTGACATTAAACCAAATAGGAGTTGATTCACTTCAAAATGTTGCCTCATACATCAATGGAACTGAGCCGGAAGGCTAAGAGAGTACCCTGCTCTTAAACTGAGCTCCATCAATGTCCCGGCTTTTGGGGGGGACTTGATGTATCATCCCCCCAGGAGTAACTTCCATTCCAACTTTATGGAGCTCATTTCACCTGTTGTTCTGACATTTCAATCATTCATGGTCCTAGGGCACTCCAACTTTAATCTAGAAGGCACTTCTGACCGCAACTTCATTAATCTCTTAGATTACCTAAAAATGCTTGGCCTGTCTCAGCATGTTGATTGAACCATGCATCTTGCATGCCACTTACTTGATCCTTTCATCACCAACTTGTCTCACATTACCATGGAGAGGTCTCTACCCTTCACTTGACGTGGATAGTTAAGTGTTTTAATCGTATTCAATATCCCCTTCTTTCAAACTACAATGCATTCACAAACAATCTTTTAATACAAGGTGGATTACCAGAATCTCCATAGAGAGCTGGAACTTAGAGTTCTTTTCACTGAAATGCCATTGCAAACAACATGAGTTGTGTAGGCACAGTTCATTCAAAATTCATGATAAATGCACCTTTAAGTCAGAGCTCTGTAAATTATCATCAGCACCTGAGACCGAGCAGGTATTTCTTGCTGACCTCCCGTATCCCGGAAAGTGCTAACTCCACTAAGAACATTTTCACCATTGTAAAGGAATTTACCACTCCTGCTCTTCCTGCTCCATCAACCCATCCCAGTACCTCTACTATTATGTTTCTGGTTATTTCTTTTATAAGCTCAGACAGATTTACCTTAATTTCTCTACACAACCCACTCTAGACTTTCTAGTCTTCAGTACTATGCCTTCCTCAACATTTTCAGGGTCATCCATGCCCATCCTGACTCCACTTACGATGGAAGAGGTCAAGAGGACCATGAATTTGGTTAGACCTTGCTCCATCATTGATCCTGGTTTACACTATAACTTTTCTGTTGATCATGAACTAATTAGTCCTGCACTCACCACCCTTTTGAATCTATTGCTATCAACTGCCATTTGCCCCATTGAATGGAAACTTGACATGGTCTTGCCACTGCTTAGAAATACTTCTACTGATCCTGGTACCTTGTCCAAATACAGACCAAACTCCCTTCTTCCTTACCAAGCTAAAGTCTTGTAAATACTAATCAACCAGCAACTTACCAGCCACCTCAAGTCTCCACTTTTGCTTGATCCGTCACAATCTGGTTTAAGAGTCAATCATAACATGCAAACTTCTCTCAATGCCACCATCTATGGCATCTTTCTTAACATTGATAAGGGGCCTACTCAAGTTCCTACTCTTTTAGATCTTTCGACAGTATTGACACTGTAATGCAGATCATTCTACTTCAATGCTTTTCTGATGCAAGTATCTGTTATTCTGCTATTTAGTGATTTAGTTCTATCCTCTCTCATGAGACCCATTTGGTATGTATCCTGCAGTTACAATCTGATGCTTCCAATCTTTTGTGAGGGGTGACCCAAGGATCTTCCCAGATCCCTAAATTGTTTAATGTTTTTTTTTAATAAACACATTTTATTGATTTGTGAAGCATAGGTACAACAACAAGATAAAGTACATTAACTGCACTGCACACCACCTTCACCTAAGTCTTCAAGCAGTTACATTGAATCACCTTCTACAGGAGACATAATCGAAAGACAAGTGTATTCATGATCAGCTTTCTGTGGTGAGCCAAGTCGCTATGGTGTCTGTGGTTGCTTTAACGCTCTCAAAATGTACAGAAAATGTTATAAATGTCTTCCCCTGAACATATGGAAAACTGTGACCCAAGCACTCATACCAGTAGACTGGATTACAGTTGCCATTTCAGCACATTTTTTGAAGAGACCTAATGTGTTCCAGAACACAGCTGCTAGGTTTGTGCTCTATCTGCCTCCTCATACCACCGTCAAGGCTGACTTACTTATTCTTCATTGACTTACTGTCCATAAGTGTTCACTCTACAAGCTTCTTACTCATACCTGCAAAACACTTTACAATCCTTGCTATTCTTGCCTTAGCAGTTGCATACACTTCTAGGCTCCTTTCAAGCCATATTCGTTCCACATTGACCTGCTCGCTCACCATGCTCATATCTGGCATGCTAGAAAAGAAGGGCGCTCCATTTCCTACCTTGCGCCACATGATTAGAAAAAGCTTCCTCTCTCTATTTGTTTCACTGGATTTCTTACTGAATTTAGGAAGAAACTTAAAACTTGGCTGTTCTAACTAGCTTAGTTATGAGCCTCCAGGCAATAACTTTATTTTCTGCACCCGGATACCCTTATGAGTGAGATGCGTGTGCTACAAATACAAATAACATAATATAACATAGCATGGTGTGAATAATGGTATCACATGAAACCAAGAGGTCCAATACAACCAAGACTCTGACACCCATATTGTCTATCAATCTATGAAGATTGTCCATGACAGAGAATGCATCCCTCGATGTAGTTTTGAAGTTTGGCGAAGAATACTTTTTCAAGAAGTTTGTACCAGTAAGGGAGTAGCATAGTATGTCTGAAATCTTTCAGATAAGATAGGCCCAGAAAAGATATTTGTAACAAATATTTCACTATTGCGGTTTTCCACATGTCAAGAAGCAGACATGATGTAACAGATCTATTACAAATAGTCAGTAATTCATTAACTATTAACATATTTGAATTAGCTATTAACATATTGTAATTATGAAGCCATAAAGCAGGACCTAGATCGAGCCAGCAGCCAGAGGGGCAGCTGCACATAATAAAGTCCAAGAGGGATTATTTCCAAACAATTTCAGCACCATTTAGACTAGATGGATAAAGGTCTGGAGATTAATCAACATGTGACAAATGGCTGGTTTGGGAATTGATTCAGTCACAATTCAGTCCATAATGTTGTTGAAAAAAAGAGGCCAATTCATTATACAGGGTCCCAGATGGGAGGAGGATTTCCTTAGAAGAAGGGAATTGAAGTTGGTTGATTATAGGAAACAATTCTTTAGGTAATTTATGGGCTTGAGAAATCCTATTAATCTTGTTAATGTACTAAGGGCCCGATTCTGATGCGGGTTGGAAAAGCTTCCCGATCGAGGGCCTGATTCTGATGCGGTTAGGAAGGCCTCCTAACGGCATTTGCTCCTTCCAAATCGGATCGGGAACGTGTCTTCCCAACCGAGGGCCCAATTCTGATGCGGTTAGGAACAAATGTTCCCATTGAAGTCAATGGGAGTTCAACCAAATGGTATCTGGAAGCATCCGGATGCATCCTACTCCGCCGGTCGGACTTTCCCGATCCGAGTGGGTCGGAAACCATTTCCCAACCGATTGGGTCGGGAAGCTTTTCCAACCCGCATCAGAATTGACCCCTTAGTTGTTTTCTCATCCTTAATATACTCTTTTTATATGTTCAACTTGAGAAAGTAGTGAGACCTAATGTCAGGCAGTATGATTTCTTCCACTGCCTTTCAGCTTAGTGAGTGTCTAACTTCAACCTGGCAAAGGAAAAGTTAGAACAGGAGGGATCATGAAGTGGTCCGACCATGCGAGGGGAAGCGCATCGCCAATCATGAGGTCACTGTAGGAAGGGGACATAGGATCTAGCAGATGACCTTTAATATGAGTTGGATGCTTGGAAAGGAGATTTAAGATGAAAAGGTGTACAGTCTCTTTACATTGTAATGCACAACCCATCAGATCTTCAAACTACAAATTTAAATCATCTAGCACAATTACATGATTACTGTTTAGGGCGGTCCTTGTGTACGCTATTGTAATTTGCAGGGATCAACAAGTTCATGAATGGGTCTGAGTAAGGGGTAAACCACGTTTCTGTTAAAAACATGAAATACGATGTATATCACAGCCCATAGCAGTTCAAGTTTCCCTTCTGGAGTTATAGCACAGGTACTAGAGATGTAAGTTTCCCAAACACAAATAATTACTGTACTTTTAATGCTACTCCTGCACCCTTTTGAAATACATTTATACATCAATTAATCATTTAACTTCAATGGTGTTGAAAGGTGGGATAATGTTAGCCTCCTTGTCTTTAATAAAATCTTGTTTATGAGTCTTATAAAGCGTGCAGCTGACCGCGGGCTTCCCAGCGCTATGGAACAGGAGTGAGCGTAAGCCGAGCCTCAGCCTGGGAATAGCCAGGTTTTTAGTTTCTTTCTGAAGGTCAGTTCCTCGATGGTTAGTCTTGGATCTACTGGCATCGAATTCCATAGTTTCGGCACCAAGTGCGTAAAAGATCTTCCTCCCCATCTAGATCTCCTGATCCTGGTGGTTTTGGCCAGGTGTTCTGAGGAGGATCTCAGGGCTCTTTCTTGTGTATAGAGTGTGATCAGGGTTTTTAGTAAGGTTGGTCCTTTTCCCTTTAAGGTCCTGTGTGCTATACATAATGTTTTAAACTTGATCTTGGCCTGCACCGGCAACCAGTGCAACGATTTCAGGGCATTTCGCGCTGATTCGTGTCTTGGTGTGTTTCTGAGTTGTCTGGCTGACGCATTTTGTACCACCTGCAGTCTGTTCAGTACGTATTTAGGTGACCCCAGGAAGAGAGAGTTTCCGTAGTCAAGGCACGAAACCACCAGCGCTTGTACCACGGTTCTCTGAGCCTTCTCTGATTCTCATTTCACATCACTTGGAGAATCGCCATTTAATTTCAAGACTGGAGGCTAGCAGTATGCATGTTGAAAGCCCTTCTAGTCTGCAAAAACAATTCATATCCAATTTCCATTCGCTGTAATCTCGCAACTGCCTCAGATTCCAAACTGCGGTCTGATTTAAATCCCCTGGGAGGTAATCTGCCTTCACCATTATCTTGTGCTCCAAACAAAAATGTACTTTCTCATCATCAATTAGGCATCAGCGCATGGGAGGGATGGGCAATGGGGACCCTCTTTGTCTTGAAATGAGTAGAGAAGGGCAGACTGATAAAAAGCTTGTTTTCATTTCTGGTTTTAAGTTGTTAAGAGATTATTGAAAAGAGCTTGAGAAGTTTCGGACAAATTGGGTTTTTTATTTGATGTCATAAATATGAATATTTGCACAAGTTTTGCAGATTAGTTTTCAGTCTCAGTAACTTTTTAAGTGCAGTAGAATCTGTTTTAGTTTAGAATGGTCCTTTAGCATCAGCAAGCACAGGCATTAGAGCGCCCTAATTAATTCGTTTTGCTGGCTAAGTTTAGGGGAAAACCAAAGCTGTCTAAGTTGTTCAGTGGTGTGCCGGTTTGAGAATTTGAAGTCATATGCTGACATATCCAAGAACAAGCTAGATACAAAATGGAGGAAATCTTGAGATGAAGGATAAGGAATGAAGCAGTGATGGATTTATGCCGGAGGATAACAAAACAACTTCTTGTAATTGATTTTAGGGGAGAAAACTCATGCCAGTCCCCCTCCTCTGATGATGTGTAGTTGTTGCTGATTATATTAAAGCCATCTGCAACCATGGGGGCATATTTAGAATGAAATGGCGCAGCGCGGCACTGCAAGCAATTTTGCTGCGCCAAGCTGCGCTATTTAAAAAATGCAGGGATGCACCGTATTTTCAAGAATACGGTGCACCCCTGTGCTCTCCCCTGTGCCAGCTCACAAACAGCAGCCATGTGCCAATGGTGCCTGTGTTTGTGCTGGAAGGGGCACCTTCCGGCACAAAAACACCCATTAATGGTGTTTTGCTCCTTCTATGTGTGCTGCAGGATGCAGCACGCAGAGAAAGAGCAAACAAGCATTGGCATAGCCAATAGGTCTCGCCTTTGGGACCTTATAAGTGTTTAGCCATGCAACAGTTGATGTTGTTGCACCAAGGATATTGTGCTGCATAACTAAATACTTATAAGGTCTCAAAAGCGAGACCTATTGGCTATGCCAATGCTTGTTTGTTTATCTAAGTATTTCCCAGGGGACTAGGACGAGTTCCATAGAAACCTCTCTCTCTTCTTGTTGATTTGTACATACGAAGTACTCATGTTTATTATGTGCAGGAATACGTATTATTGCTATAGTAGGGTTACAGAATAAGTTTTACTCTTTCAGAATCAGCGCGGATGCAGCACAGATAAACTATGAAACAACTCGTCTGTGTCAGTATGTGCAGGTCTGAAAGAAGCACTTCCGGCAGACGATCTTGTCTCATGAAATGTCATAACGAGCACGGGCTTCATGACAGTAACTCATCTATGTAATAAGCATGAGCAGAACCATGAATCATGTTACAAACTACAGAGTAACTCGTTTCATTACATATCCATAGCCACAAGTATGTAAAACATGATTCGAGCAGACTGCAGAATAATATATACAAATTGACAGACAGACAGACAGACAGACAGGCAAGCAGACAGACAGACAGGTAGGTAGGTAGGTAAGTAGGTAGTCCGACAGACAGATAGTCCGAAACATAGATAGACAGACAGACAGGTAGGTAGGTAAGTAGGTAGTCCGACAGATAGTCCGAAACATAGATAGACAGACAGGTAGGTAGGTAGGTAAGTAGGTAGTCCGACAGATAGATAGTCCGAAACATAGATAGACAGACAGACAGGTAGGTAGGTAAGTAGGTAGTCCGACAGATAGATAGTCCGAGAGATAGATAGTCCGACAGACAGACAGACAGAGAGAGAGAGAGAGATAGATGAGAGAACGCGTCCTTTTACAATGTGCAGAAATATGTCTGCTGTTTTCTAGGCAGACGTATGGAGTCAGGGGGCGGCATTGGGCAACCTCCCTTCGTCAGCCTTATCAATTATTTAAGCTCCACTCATATTACAATCAAAGACCCTTGCTCTGAAGGGCTGCCTCCGCATGTGCCTGTGAAACGAGCGTTTAACACACGGTCTCTGCGGTGTAGATATTTTTCCTACCGGTTTAGTCCTGATAAGGTGCTAATATGTCATTTGATGTGAAGGCAAATTCGGTCCGGTTTCAGTGTAAAAATGGGTGCAGCTGATCAACAGAAATCCCCTCCAAGGCCTCAGAGTGCCTCTTTTAATATACCTCTTTGATCTGTGCAGTGACATCCGTGTCCGGTTTTAAAACAGCCTCAGCCCTTCAGTACCTGCAGGGATGTTTTTATGATGTGTGCTGTCTGACCGGGCCGCTGCCACGTCTTAATTCCCATTGTGTTTGCAGCGGTCAGTGGAGTCTCTTCCAAATCCCGGCTGCAATTTGCAAGGAGGGCTCTGCTGGGATCAACATCTGCGAGGGCTGCAGCATCCTTCCGGTCTGCTTCTAAATATAACTCCCCACGGAGGGAATCGAATTGCATCAGTGGGCACCGGATATTAAATTAACAAGCCTCGCAGCTGCCGGCTGGGGCCAGCCACACAATGCAGCGCGGCTCAGCAGCAGTCCCAGCTGTCACTGGAGACCGGTGACAGGAAAACCAAGGCCCGGCCGGCAACGTCTTCAACTGAAAACGAGCGGTGAGCCGCAGAAGGGGAGCGAAGCCGGAAACTACGGGGCGCATCGGGGGACAGGGAGCGGGGCGAGCGAGCGCGGCAGCCTGCAGAGCTGACCAAACGCTGCGTGCGTCGTGGCTGGCCTTTGGATGTGTACGCGCGGCAGACATGTGTTTCCACTTATCGCGCCCGCGTCTGGGCACGATAATTGGAAACACATGTTTGCCGCGCGTACCCATCCCAAAGGCCAGCCACGACGCACGAGCGTTTTGGGACTGCTTTTAAACCCGCTTACTAAAAGTCTTCGCCTCTAAGCAGCGCTTGCGCGCTACTCGAGGCTCGACCTAAAAATGAGGAGAAACAAAAGTATTTTTCCTTGTTGAGCCACTTTAATGCCTCCGCTGGAAAGGCATTAGTTTTTGGTGCTACCTCAGATTTACGAATTCTTGAGAATCTGGGGCAGTGTCAAAAAGCCACAGGTGTTGGGTGGAAACAACCGCAGCAACACCCATGACACGCCCCTTTGACGCAGAGTCCTTGGTCTGACTGTGTATTATAGAAGATTTGTTCAGAATTATGGGACCATTGTGGCTCCCCTGACAGAACTTACTTCTAAAAAAGAGCCCAAGAAAGTCAATTGGACTCCAGAGTGTTAGAAGGCCTTTGACACTCTGAAATATGCTATGTGTTAGCACCAGTGTTACTGGCCTCTGATTACACAAAGGAATTTGTGGTTTAGGTAGATACTTCAGAACAAGGGATCAGAGCATTGTTGGCACAAGTAAATGAAGAGGGCCTTGATCAGCCAGTTGCCTTCATTAGTAGGTGACTTCTCCCCAGAGAACAGAGATGGAGTGCCATTAAGAGGGAAGCCTTTGCTGTGGTTTGGCCCTTGAAGAAGTAGAGGACATATCTGTTTCGCACTCACTTCTGTGTTCAAACTGACCACAGATCTCTCGATGGCTCATGCAGATGAGGGGAGAAAATCATAAACTCTTGAGGTGGTCAACTTCCCTACAGGGGATAGACTTCACAGTGGAACACAGACCTGGGACTGCTCCTGCCAATGCACAATGCAGAAGGACTTTCAAGGTTTTTCCACGTAGCTGATGAGGACTACCAGGTTGTAGGTTAGTTACCCATTACCTTTTGTTTGGGGGGCTCTGTGAGAAAGTAATCCTTTTTGCCCTGATCACCCACATTTTTTGCTTGATACTGGTGGTAACGACCTCGGATTGTGCCCTGGTCTCTACCTACCAGGCCCAGGGCTCTGAATATAAGGTATATGATAATTAGGTTTAATTGCAGTTGGTACTGACAGCCTAGCTGTAAGTCCCTAGTATATAATCGGGCATGTAAGCTCAGAGGACCAGTAGACTTAATGCACTTGCATGTGCACTACTATGTTGCCTGCTGTCATTTTAAAGACTGCACTGCTTTTCAGGCTTCAATTACACTAAATGTATATGCAAATTCGACTTTGGATTTAAAGGTACTTCCAAAGTCTCAAACTACCCTATTTTTACATATAAGTAACCGCTAAGGTCTTCTCTAGGTTGCCCAGGGGTAGGGTGCCTTCTAACTATAAGCAGGGACAATATGAAATATGTTTTATAAGCCCCGGTGAGGGAAAACAGCCAATTTGTTTCCCCTCTTTGTAGGAAATTAGCTCCATAAGCTAACATGGGAATATTTTATTTAATTATAAATATTGACAGGAGCAAGCTAGAAACCTCTTTCAAAGACTTAAATTCATAGTTAAATTAAATCCAACAACTTGCCATGGTTAGATTTGTTATAACTATTAGACAAAAGAAGTTATAGAATTTACTTTTCTGCAAAGCCAAAATCCAGCCTTCCAGCTGCCCTGTCCTGATTGGCCGCTGTTAGACCTGGCATCTTGTGGCGTGTTTCCCCTGTCTTTTTGCTTTCTGACCTCCTGGTTTTGACTCTGTTTTTGCTAGTTTAGTATCTCTGCACACTTTCTCACTGCTGTTCAGTGTTAAAGTGCAAGTGCACCTACTGTAAATTATGTTATGGATAAGTGTTTACATGATCGGCATGTTTTATTTACTGGTAAGTCCCTAGTAAGGTGCGGTGAGAGTGACAGGGCCTGTAAATCAAATGCTACTAGTGGGCCTGAAGCACTGGTTGTGCCACCCACAGAAGCAGCCCTGTGAAGGTATCACAGACCTGCAACTGCAGTGTCTGCGCTCAGTTTTTGCTGCCGTGTCGACTTGGCAAGTGCACCCACTTGCCAAGCCCTAACCGTCACATTTATTACATGTAAGTCACCCCTAAGGTAGGCCCAAGGTACCCCTGTGGGCAGAGTGCAGTGTAGTTGAAAGGTAGGACATGTACTGGTGTGTGTGGCATGTCCTGATAGTGAAATACAGTGTATTTCATTTTTCACTATTGAAAAGCTATTGGTCCCATAGGATAGAATGTGAGGTACTTTGTAACATCTTGCAAATATAACTTCCCATTAGGACAAGATGGAGAAGTGGAGTTTAGTAGGCCTGAACTCAGGATGTAAAGATGCATCTTTTGGTAAAGATGATTTTTATATTGTGTGGTTGAAAATGCCACCTTTAGAAAGGAGGCATTTTCTTACGTAACCATCCGGTGTGCCTCTGCTGGGTTGTGGATTGACTGTCTGGCTGTGGAGTGACATGGGCTGGGGATGTGCATTCACTGTAGCCAGTCACTGGGGTGGTTGAGGTGTGTCCTGCCTTTCCTGGATGAGTCAGGGCTGAGCTGCATTTAGAGTTTTGGGAGGAGATTTCCTTGTGCCTGAATAGTCCTGGTCTGCCTTACACAATGCTGCCTTCACCTCCTGCCAGGAAGCTGGACCAGAGAGGACAGAACTGGTTTGGACTAAGCACAGAGACTCTCTACCACAAAAGAACAAAGGAAAAGGCTGTATAAATATTGGGCCCAGACCTCAAATCTTTACATCTCTTTTGGAGTCGAAAAACTTGCAAAGAAGAAAAGCTGGAGAAGCTGTAAGGAGGAACAACCACTTTGCTGTGTTGGCCTGCAGTGGCTGCGTCTGTCTTAGGCATAGAAAGGTGTGGACTGAACTTTCCGCAACTTCTTTGTTTGAGTTTCTCCAAGGGCTTGAGGTAGAGCTTGCCCCCCTGTTCAAGAAGTCTCAGGAACAGCAAAGACTTCACCTTCCTCTGGGTACTGCCTCTGGGACGAGTGTCCCAGTTGACACAGAGGGAAACCGAAACCGGACACCGTCACCAAGACTGATGGTTGTCCGTGACCTGAAGACACTGAACAGGGCACCGTCACACTTCGCGCTGCAACCCTGGTCTCGACGACGACCGCTGCTACCACCGAGCCGCTGCTTGCACCGCGACCTGTGGGCACCACACTCCACAGCGCTTCACTTCACTCTGCCACCATGGTCTCACCGATGATGCCGTTGCCAGCTGACAATGCTGCTGTGTTCTTCACCGTGGTCTGGGGGCACCGCTCGTAAGCTACACGAAGTACTGCCCCATCCCACACTGCAGCCGTAGCTCCCAGACACCAGCCCCATCGGCCACCAATCTTCGACAGCCGCGGCAGCTTGCACCATGACCGTCAGCACTGCGATGAGCACAGCCCCGCTTTGCACAGCAGCCCTGGTCTCACCAACACCGCTGGACCACTGCCACCGAGCCGCTGCCTGCACTGTGACCTGAGGGCACCGCACGCCGTACCGCTCCGCTTCACACCGCAGCCTCGACAACTGCCGACGCTGGCCCACACCGCCACTGTCAGCCAGAACAAAAGGTACTGTTTCCAAGTCTTCTGACACCAAAGCCAGTCCGCATCGACGCTCTTGACCGAAACTGTTGGATTTGGTTATTTTCAGCAGCGCGATAGCACCGAACGGAGCTACCGACCTCAAGGAACTGCATTTTTAAGGTTATTCTTGCAAAGTGCATATTTTGATTATTGTATGTTGGGTTTTTATCATTTTGGTCTTGTTTTACACAGATACACATTGGATATTTTCCTAAACTGGTGTGGTGTCTTTTTGTAGTGTTTTCACTATATTACTGTATGTTACGTGCAAATGCTTTACACACTGCCTCTGAGATAAGCCTGCCTGCGTGTGCCAAGCTACCTGGGGGGTGAGCAGGGGTTATTTCAGTTATGTATCCCCTTTATCCTGACTAGGAAGAAGGGTCTCTACTTGGACAGAGTAACAACCTGCTAAATAGAGACCCCCATTTCTAACAGCCACCCTCTGCCAGGCTGAACCAAACTTTCTTAATGAGGTGTGAAGTGACCTGCTAGAGAGACGAACGATTTCCTGTGGGTGGAGAACTGAAGCTGCAAAAGACAGGATGGAGGGGTGGGGAATAACCAGACTGGCATTCAAAGGGAGAATTACACTTTAGGACTGCATAGGCTCACGCCCAAATACTGCACCTCCAGCCATACAGGAGTCACTGTAACTAGATTAGTGACAGGGCTGTAAGAGGAGTGTTAGAGAATCTTTGCCACATAAGTGTGTTAGCTTAGCCAGATCTAACCCTCCAGGAGAAAGTTTCTCCATCGTGGATTTATGTAGAATAGTGCTTTCTGGGACAAGAACATGCTACACCTTGGAGGAAGTGGTCATACCTGAGGGTGGCACCCTGCATCTCATAGGTCAGGGATGCACACCTGCTTGACGCCCAGGAACACTGAATATATATGCAAGAGTAGCCAAGCAACTCAGATCTACTGCCTGAAACAACATGAGAAAAATGACTGCCCTGCTGGAACCGTTATCTGCACCCAATGGACTGCACTCTGACGGACTGCTCCTGCTGTACAATCTGATACTACAGCCCTAACGGCTCTGCCTGACTTCACAAGGATTAAGGAGTGGACTCCCTGAAAGCTACAGGTTAACAGAGCCCACCTGCATCATCTCCAATAAGAAGTCTTCATCCTGGAGTGCTCCCAGTGGACTTGCAAGGATTTGGCCAAGTGCATTGTGGGAAATTGTAGTCTCTACATCCCAAGGACCATCTCAGAACTTCTAGACCCTTATATTGTTGTTTTGTACACGTGGAACCTACAAGAGAAACTTCAGTAAGAAGTTCCAGAAGTTTGGAGAAATTTGGAGCAACTTTTTGAAATAAGCTCCATTAAGTTACAGACCCGATGTCGAGAGTCAAGCAGACTACATTGAACCGCAACCCTGCCTGGATATCAAGTTTGTCCTGCTGAAAGTTCCAGAGCTCAAGACATCCAGGAGTTGATTGAGGGCTTGCATGGAACAAAGTTGATGAAGTTTACGTGAATCCAGCCAGAAGAGGAGCCTCGCTCAAAGTCGAGAGAAAAAGCTTCAGAAACGTTTCTAAGTCCGAAGGTAAAATTTTGACCAAGGCTCCCCCCCTTAGTGTTTCTGACCAGGGCTCCATCGCGGTCAACCTCAAACTTTTACTTTGTCCTGGTCAGGCGCAATCAGATGTCCCAAGCTGGCTCTTTTTTTATTAAACACCAGAAAGTGTTTATTCTTTGAAAAGTCGTACCTCCGGTTGCCTACATAGGATTTTTGTTGACTTGGTGTCTATTTATCATAAAAATATAACCTATTTTTATAAATTGGTTTTGGATTTTTATTGTATGTTATGTCGTACTTATTTAATGTATTGGTGTTTTTATATGCTTTTACACGCCTCTTTCCTAAGTTAAGCCTGTCTGCTCGTTGCCAGCTACCAGGGGTTGAGCAAGGAAATAATTTATTGGGACCTTGACTGATACTTTTATTGTGATTGTGGCCTTATTAGTACTGGTAAGTCCCTACTTATCCCTACTAATATTATGGTAAAGTAGTGAGTATTCTGGAAGTATCAAAGTGTCTTCTGCACATGATGAAGCACAGCTATAGCTTTTATTGTTTCTTCTTTAGTCTGAGGTGATCTACCCTGGGTGCCTGAGAGGAGAGATAAAGGGTAATTCTGGATGGGTCCAGGGGGAGGCATAAGCAGGAGGCAGATGTGAAAAGAATGTATTGGTAATACAGCCTATCATCGTCATATGAAAATTCAGGGTGGGCTTCCATGAACCACACACACCCACACTGCTGTATGTGGTGTGTTCCCACAACAACAGATGTACCTCAGCAAACTTCCAACACAATTGTAAAGCAGCAGTCAGGCCATAAACTATTACTCTTCAGACAGCTCGCCCTTGAATGATGCTAGCAGTGGGCAGATCACCAAAGCCAGAATTGTGGAATCTGTCTCCAAATCCATTCATTGTTGTTCTATTGAGTAGCAATTTACTGATAAGGCATCACCTGATGTCTGCCCCTTAGCACTTTATTTAGAGTCTTGCATACAATGGCTGTTTCATGGAATATGTTAAGTGTGCTGATAAACTCAGTATAACAATGAGAATACATTTGCAGCTACCAAATAATTGTTTTTCTCTTTCAGAATGATTAGAGGTAAGGATACCAATGCGGTTTAAGGCAGGTTCAGGACAAACTATTTTAATGTAAAAATCCTTGTGTGGGTGTGAGGGCTTTGATTGTATTTCAAAATATTGAGGACAGAAATATATACCTACACACAGATATACTACAAAATATCAAGACCACGATATTGTTGGGGTAAACATACATAGGGAAGTATAGATTTACTATTCTAACTCTACATGTACTTGCCTTCATAATATTTTAGAATGTATATGCAGGTAGTTTAATAAAACTAAATATATGATCTCACATGCTTGCTTTAGTGTGTTTATATATACTGTACCTCTCTAGGCTTAAAGACATTCTATGCTGGAATTGATTCTAAACTGTAATCTGTTGGTTTTTATTCTATAGGTATTACTTTATGGAACAATGAAACACTTCAGATGGACGTGGGCACCAAGCCTCAACCCAAGACTGAATTCCAGATAATCACATCTGACAGCACTGAAAAAAAAGCCTCCTCTCTCGGCGTTTCAGCATCCTTGAAGGCCAGCTTTCTTGGTGGACTGGTTGAAGTAAATGGATCTGCCTCCTATTTAAATGACAAGAAAGCCTCAAAGAAACAGGCGCGGGTGTCGCTCCAGTATTCAACCAATACTATATTTGAACATCTGACTATGAAACATTTAGGACGACAAAATGTCTCTTATCCTGACGTGTTTGACCAAGGCACAGCAACACATGTTGTAACTGCTGTACTGTATGGGGCACAGGCTTTCTTTGTTTTTGACTGTGACTATTCATCATCAGAAAGCATCCAAGATATACAGGGTAACCTTCAAATGATGATAAAAAAGATACCACTTATTGCTATCGAGGGAGAGGGCTCTCTCACAATGAGTGATAAAGATATTGAGAATGCTGAAAAATTTAGCTGTAAATTCTATGGGGACTTTTCTCTCGATAGCAATCCTACTACTTATCAAGAGGCCATAAAAATCTACTCCACCCTTCCAAAATTGCTTGGCGAGAGGGGAGAAAAGGCAGTGCCAGTGAAGGTCTGGTTATATCCACTCAAACAAATGGATTCCAGAGCTGCTCAGGTTGTACGTGATATTAGCATTCAACTAGTATTTGATGTCCAGGCTGTCTTGGAGAAAATGTCTGAGATTAACATGCAGTGCAATGACCTGATGAAGCACCCGGCTGCAACAACGTTTCCAGAAATCAGAAGTAAAGTCCAGCAATTCCAAGAGCTCTGCATGCAGTATACCCTGACCTTCCAGAAGCAGCTGGCAGAGACTTTGCCATCCATCCGTGGGGGCGGGAAAGAGGAATGTGCCTTGGTGGACATTCTAACGAGCCAGAGGCAATCGCCATTCAACTTTCTGTCTCTGTCAGAGTTTCTAGATGACAAACTCCAAGAGATGGATTTTGTGAATTCCTACCTTACTCTCCTTAAGGATGTGAGAGTTATAGCCACTGAGAGTGAACTTAACCTCGTAATTCTTAATCCGAATACAGAGTATGTGGTGGCATTTACATTCACTTCATTGAAGGATGTGGAACCATTCCTATCAGCTTTGAAAGACTGTCTCCAGGCAGACTTCCTCAAGAAGGCGAATGGTTCAGTAACACAGAGTAATGTCTACCAGAAAGAGAAAACAAAACAGTGGGTCAGTCAGTTAAATATTCCAAAAACTACAAGGAAATATGTCAAGGCATTCCAAGAATTTTTCATTCTTAATAAGTCTAATAAAGCCACACAGTTCATTGTGTCATCAGTTTCAGATCAAAGTAATCCTGGGGCTTTCCTTTACCTGTATGAAGCGGGAGATCTTTTGAGTACAAAGTTTGAGCCTCCCTCCAAACCCAACCCACCTCTTACAAATAGAATAACACACAACAGTGTAGAACTCACACTCAGACCATCGGAGTTTGGACATGAAGGGATAGAGATGTACACAATACAGTATCGATCTACAAATGAGGAACACTGGACTGACATAAGAACAGAGCAGAAAATGGAGGCATTCACCATAAATGGTCTCAAATCTAATTCCGAATATGAATTCCGCTACTACGCAGAGTGCAAACCTGGGCTCAGTGCTGTCAGTGATATCAAGAGAGCTGCAAAGACTCTTCCAACTAGTCCACCCAGGACACCAGCAAGCGCAGCCATATACCCAGAAGCCATAACTCTCAGATGGAAGGTCCCATCTGTCATCGCAGATGGAGTCACTATCACTGACTATGAGATAGAATACAGAGAAAAGGGAGGTGAGGGGACACGAGAGAAGACAGGGGGGTGGATAAACGAAAAAGTGGGACAGAAGTTTGAGACTTTTACCATTAAAGGTCTTGATCCAAACACATCATACCTATTCCGAGTCTATGCTATCTGCAAGGACGTGGGGGTCAGTGCCCCAAGTGAAAATGTTATCATTACATCAGGCGAGGGACAAGGGCCTCGAATCACACAAATGATACTGAAAGAAAGCACTCAAGTGACAGAGGACGAGCCCTCCATCTATGTGGTGCCAACCGTCTTTAGCCCAGATGGAGCATACAGAAAGCACACAATGGGAAAGGTAAATATTGAGAAAACTCATAAAGTTATTATGGTCTTAGGAGCCACTGGCTCTGGTAAAACCACACTCGTTAATGGCATGATCAACTTCATTCTGGGAGTAGAATGGAAAGACAACTTCCGATTCAAGCTGATAGACGAAGTTGTGAATAAAAGTCAGGCCCACAGTCAGACTTCTGAGGTTACTGCATATGAAATCCATTTTCAGGAAGGATTCCGCATTCCATATTCTCTGACCATTATAGACACTCCGGGATTTGGAGACACTCGAGGAATAGAACAAGACAAAAAGATTACACAAAATATCCGAGAATTCTTCTCTACACAGGGAGGTCTTGATCATATCGATGCTGTGTGTTGTGTAGTGCAGGCCTCTGCAGCGCGTTTGACACATGCACAAAAATATGTGTTCGATTCTGTGCTCTCCATTTTTGGCAAGGACATAGAAGACAATATCCAGGTTCTGGTCACTTTTGCTGATGGGCAGACACCTCCTGTTCTCGACGCCATCAAGGCCTCAGATGTTCCCTGTCCAAAAGATCCTCAGGGCACTCCAATTCACTTTAAGTTCAACAATTCAGCTTTATTTGCCAGTAATGTGGGGAGGGAGGAGGCGAATGCTTTTAATTTCAACGAAATGTTCTGGAAGATGGGACTCATGAGCATGCAGACATTTTTTACGTCACTAACCAGTCTTCAGTCAAAGAGCCTACGTTTAACCAAGGAGGTCCTCAAGGAGCGCAGCCAACTGGAAGTTTCTGTGCAGGGCCTGCAGCCCCAAATCAAAGCCGGGCTGATAAAGCTGGAAGAGATAAGGAAGACACAGCAGGCTCTGGAGCAGCACCAGGATGAGATGAAGGCCAATGAAGACTTTGAGTATGAGGTGGAGATGACCAAACAGAGAAAAGAGGAGATTAAAGACCTCATCACAAATTGTAGCATGTGCCATTACACCTGTCACCATCCCTGTGGCATTGCCGATGATCGTCAGAAAGCTGGGTGTGCTGCAATGCGTAACGGATATTGTACTGTTTGTCCAGGAAAGTGCATATGGAACATTCACTACAATCAAGGGTATAAATTTGAGTTCTATACGGTAAAAGAGAAAAAAACCTATGCAGATCTCAAAGCTAAATATGAGAATGCATCTGGTGGGGTGATGACAGCAGAGAAGGTCTTTGACGAGCTGCTTCTTGAATATGCTGCGGTGGAAAATACTGTGGTAAACCTCATTGAGAAATCCTCGTCAAGCCTGAGACGCCTCCAAGACATTGCATTGAAGCCCAACCCCCTCGCAACTCTAGATTACATCGATCTGATGATCCAGGCGGAGGAGCAAGAGCTGAAGGCAGGGTACAAAGAACGGATCAAATCTCTGTATGTGGTCCGGGAGCAAGCTCTCCTGATCCATAAGATTGCTAATAACCAGGAACTGCTGCCTGGAGAAAGCAAAAAGTACAAATCTATGCAGGAAAGCAAGTCTAAGATTGCTGGTTATGCGCGGAGTGCAATAGAAACGGTCAAATCTTTTTTTTCAGGCAGCAGTGAATAGATCTTATCAAGGCTTGGCACTGGCAGTGCCAACCATTGAGCCATGGCTGTTAATCTCAAATGTTGTGCTAGTAACATAAGGCTTTATTTTATTTTGCGATCACTGTTTGTAGAAGTTGTTCCTCTGCACACACCCTCCCTCGACGCCCAATCAAAATGTATCTTTAGCTCTTGACTTGCGTGCTTGTGATTGGCGGAATAAATGTTCACACGTATACTGATTTAAGAGCCTTCTTTTGTGGTCTACCAATTTTTTTTAAATCCCATAAGATTTCCTTTACTCACGGTTATCTAATGCATTAACCAGAATATATCTACAGAACGAGGGCAGGCAAGTACAGAGAGCGGTGAACAAGAGGCTTGATTATACACCTTCATCGCTCTGTCTTGCACTTGATTTTCTCAATCATGTAAATGAGCCCTCATTAATTATGCTTCTATATTATTATTCGACTTTGTGTTTTTTGTTCTACTTATAGTTTAGCTAAAAGAATTTGGGGCAGGTGCTTAATACCGCTCATCTACATAATAAATCTATGAATAAATAAGTGTCATTTATAGTAACACATAACGATATTTTCAGAAACTCTAGGGGGGAGGATTGGAGAGGATTGAGTGACATGCCAGGCTCATCTCTGACAAGCTAGACGGGCTGGAGCAGAGTCACTCGATTCTTTTGGCCCGACATGTTTCTTTCACTTGTCAAACTTACTCAATTTCGATATGCTGTTGGCCAGCCTGCCTTTGCTTAGCAGGGAAATTTACAAAGATAACAAAAGTTAAAAATTGCCAAAGAGGCATACCTTTTTTTCCAAGAGTACACATATTGGAGGAAACCTTGTATGTGCAATTATGAAAGCTCCTGCCTCAAAGTATCACTAATGCAAATGAATAAGAGAATCATCAATAAAAAGTTTCACATAAATTGAGACATAGTGAGAAAAAGGGCATTATGTATTGTATTGTAGAAAAGTAGATGTCAACAACACAGCTGTGTTGCAGCTATGGGACCCAAGGGACATGGTAGGCGAAAGCAGAGCTTCAGCGGTCTGTAGTGTCACTTATGACCAAGAGGTATAAAACACTCGGGGCATATGTACAAGCCCCTATCGCCACTGGAACGTCACTTTTTGTGACGTTCCCGTGGCGATAGGAGCTGCACCTTATGTACAAGGCAGCGTTAAGCCACTTAATGTGGCTTAACGCTGCCTTGTACATAAGGCATCCTTTCACGGCATGTTAGCATGAAAGGGGGTTGCAATGGGTGTTGCGGTGGGCGATCCACTGCAACACCCATTGTATTTGACGCTGCCCCCTATGTACAAGGATGGCGTACATAGGAGGCAGCGCCAAAATTAAGACCAGGAAAATCCTGGTCTTAAAATGGCGAAAAGAGGAGAAATGCATTATTTCTCCTCTTTTTTGCTTTTTCCATGTGTGCTGCCTTGTGCAGCACACATGGAAAAAGCAAAATGCCATGGTTTGTTTATGTACAGGAAGGTGTCCCTTCCTTTACATAAACAAACCTTTTAAAAAAATGCAATTTTGTAACTTTCATGTGTGCTGCACGAAGCAGCACACATGAAAGTTACAAAATTGCATTTTAGGATTGTTTATGTGCAGAAAGGGACACCTTCCTGTACATAAACAAACCTCCCCTGCACACAGACACCCTTGCACTCTGGTGCAAGGGTGTCTGCGTTGGCCCAGGAGGCTAACGACACGCTCCGCCACTTCATTGTACATATCCCTCTCATTTTTGATACGTTCTGATCTACAATTTTATTTTCTGTTCGGTCGCCTAGATTCCACCACATGCCCAAAGTACCAATTATCGAACCCTGTCAGAAAATCTCACACCCTTTCATCACTAAACATATGTATATATATTTTTTTTAAAAAGAGAGAAATCTCGCAACTTGTCTAACTCCTTCAGGGCTCCCATCTTCCTTCCCTTAATAATATTTTATTACCATTCTTGTAACTGCATCATAAGTCATTTACGTTTGCTTGATTATCATATTTTACCCGCTCTTTCTTTAATAATGAATTTTGGGGCATATTATCAAGCGGCAGCGATAATTATCGCTGGCCGCGACTAGCGTGAATTTTTTATTCGCCGGCTATCGCTGGAAATTATCACCATGCTAGCGCTGTATTAACAACGCATAGCGCAATGGCGATAATTATTTCAGTGATAGCGGTGTTTTCCATGGAACATCGCTGGTTTTCCAGCGATGTTCCATGGAAAACGGCGATAACCTTGCTGATACGACCCTGTGGTCGTATCAGCATAATCCACCCCCAATGTTAAGTATACGTAAGTCAGCATTTTAGCAGACGTTAGTTTTAGGCAAAAACCGCGGTTTTCGCCAAAAACTAACGTCTGCTAAAATGCAAGGGCCTCCTTGTAAATATTGCGATGTGCACATCAGCGATAATTTACATGCAGTACTGCCCAGTGACGCCCACTTTGCATCCCATTAGAGATGCAAAGCGAGGCATCGGGAAAACGGGTGCTAACATGCGCTAATGCATGTTAACACCCACTTGTAAATAGGGCGATAGTTTTATCTCCGCTTTTTTGGCTTTTAAAGCCAAAAAAGCGGAGATAAGGCCCTTGTTAATATGCCCCTTTCTGTTTTGCTCGTTGCATAAAGATACCAAAACGTATTTAAGTGCAATACATAGGAATATGTACTTGTATCTCATATTTAAATACCAATGAAAATAAATAATAATGTTATTGATTAATCTTATCATATGACTGATGATAGTTTCCATATTCTGTGTAATAGTTTGGCCTTGTTATAAAGCATACTTTGAATTATACTGTTACAAACACAAGCATTTGCATAGCCAATAGGTTTCATCTAGCCCGGAACCTCTGCATCATCCTCAACGGCAAACTCTCTGTGAAATGTCAGGTCAACGCTGTTGTCTCAGCCTGCTTCTACACGCTCTGCATACTCTGCAAAATCTTTAAGTGGCTCCCCATCAGCACTAGGAAGACGGTAACGCATGCCCTCATCCCCAGCCAACTGGACTACAGCAACGCACTCTTTGCAGGCACCACAACCAAACTCATGCAAAGACTCCAGAAGATTCATAACTCAGCCGCTAGACTGATTCTCAATCTGCCCAAGAAAACCCACATCACCCAGCCCCTGAAGGACCTCCACTGGCTCTCGGTCCAGAAGAGATGCTTTTTCAAGGTCCTGACCCACTCCTACAAAGCCCTCAACAACCAAAGACCCGGCTATAGGAACCACTGCCTGCATTTCCTCCAACCCACCAGGAACCTTCGCTCTGCACACCTCGCCTTTGCACAGATCTCTCATATACGCTGGTGCCACGCCAGAGGATGCTCCTTCTCCCATCTCGCTGCCAAAGCCTGGAACACCCTCCACCTCTGGACCGCACCCTCACTGACCTACTTCAGGAAGGGGTTCAAGACCTGGCTCTTCGACTGAAACATGCAACAAGTGCCTGGATACCCTCTAGGGTGACAAGACGCGCACTACAAGTATGACCTGATTGATTGATTATTGCACTGTATTGTAATTGCACTATCTAGTGCTTACGACCCCTAATAATGCACTGAAGCACTTTAAACCAGGCAGCATGTTTGAGAACCCAAAGTTGGTAGTTAATCTAGTTGTTATTGTTCATTATTAGGATTTGTCTTGCACTCTTCTCAAGGAAAGCATTCCATGAGTTTATTCCCGTTGCCATATGGTAAATTCAATTGCTAGGATTTAGAAGGGATATGAGAACTCATGCAGATGTTTGGTGAGAATATTGGATGTGCAAGAGGAGAATAGCTATTATGCTGCAGGATTATAACTCACAAAGAAGGAGAGGTTGTGATCTTTGAAACAAAGAATGAACTATTTGCAGGAATACAATAATAGTGATTGAAGATAACATGCATGTGACTTAAAGTAGGCTGCACTCGAAGAGGGGAGACATGCTGTGGATGGAAAGTAAGGAGCGGTTTGTTTGAAAGAAAAAGGAGAGGCAACAAGCTGAAATTGTAAGTCAAGGTTAAATTTTCATTCAGGGTTTGAGGAATATAGATGAGACTTTTTGAGATAACACGCAATCTAAGAATGCAAAACTGTAAAAAGAAACATTATTTACGTGTGCTAGAATCAGGCCAACAGTCTGTCTGCTGCTAGGCATGACTAGACCACAGCTTTAGCAAGGCAGCTGATCAGATCAGTAGTTGGAAGTGTAAAGTAATGGCTGGATGCATATATAGGGAAATACCTTGTCCTTTATACTGTGTTCAAAGGACCAGTAACCTCAAGATCATAGCAACGTGGCAGAAGGTACAGAGTAAATAATGCAGGCATCCGAAAGGAGATTCTGCAAATGCTGGAGCAGATGTCGTCTGATGTTAGCCTTTGAAGTTTGGCTCACAGTTATAATTAGAAAAGCATAGTGGGATCCATTTTGGATGCTCTTGATTTAGCATCGTCCATGATGAGGACGAGAACAGCCTCCACATACAGAGGAAGTTTATTGCGTGCATTCGTGAGAGTGGAGACCCAGGCATTGAAGTGAGGAGGATAAAGACAGGACTAGCTTCAGAAATTCAATGGAGACTTTGCTAGAAAGGGGCTACAGATTAGTTCTTCCTGAGAATTGCCTTTTGGTGGATGGTAGGGGTGAGGGTGGGGCTGTAGTTTCTGTTGTTCAACAAACTGGAGACATAACCTAAATGTATTGCATGGATCTGTGCAATGTTGGTAGTTTGCATCTAAGGTAACAAGTACAGTGCATTTGCTAAAGGCTTGCATGTTCTAATGCTTAAGACACACAGCCCAATACCATGAGTACTTTTTTCCTGCAAATGTATCAAATTCCAACTATGTATTAGGTGAATTCAAATAAATGTGACACAACCACACAGAGAGGCAACATATTAGCTTATATTGAAACTGGAATACACGGAATATCACATAACTGTACAGCACTGTTGTTGGAAAATGGGTTATTAGTAGTGGTAAATATGCATCTACCACTGGCAATAAGGCCACTAACACAGTCTAGGGCTCAGTACAGTTCTCAGTAAATTATTCCCATGCTCAACTCTGGGTAGCTTGGCTGCGAGCAGGCAGGCTTACATTTGGAGACAGGTATGTAAAGCATTTAGAAACACCAATTCAGAAAATAATTAAGGCGCAACACAGAATGAAAATCCAACACCAATTTATAAAAGTAGGAAATAATTGTATCTTTAAAATGACACCAAAACAACAAAATTACAATGTAGGGAACCAGAAATATGAATTTATAAAGATTTACCTCTATATAGTGTCTAAAAACCTATAGCGTCACTCTTAGACATCTGGTCACGCTTAACTGGGACAAAATCAAAGTTTCAGGCTGACTGCAATGTAGCCCTGCTCGGATAACCCTCGTGGTAGGCCTCACTCAAAATTTTACCTTGGGACTTAGAAACCTTTCTGAAGCTTTTTCTGCCGGGGTCCCTCGATGCTCTTCACTAGTCCACATATGGTGAGGGTTCACCGGCTTCCTTTTCAGTGAGCTCCCAGTCAAACTCTGAAAATCGGATCTCCGGAGATTTTAAGCGGCATGAACCAGCAGGTCCGACTCCCTTGCGGTTGAAGGTGGCCGACTTGGCTCTCACAATTGAGTCGGTCCCCTTATGGAGCTTTTTTCCAAAGTTGCTATAAACTTCTCCAAACTTCTAGAACTTCTTTCTGAAGTTCCAAAGTGTCCAAAACACAATCCAGGGGTTTGGAATCTCCAAGATGGTCCTTGAAAGTTTAAGACCATAATTCCCACAGTGCACCTGGAAAAAACCCTTACAAATCGACTGGACACACTCCAGGCAGGGGATTCTTGGTGGTGATGGTCCAGGTGAGCTCTGTTAACATGTAGCTTGCAGGGAGTCAACTCTTTATTCCTCTTGAAGCAAGGTGCATCTAAAGGTCTGCAGTTCAAGATAATGCAGCGGGTGTAGTCAGTCAGAATACAGGGCCTGATGGTGCAAATCAAGTTTTCAGCTTGCCAATCCTTCTTTTTCTGTTAGTTCCAAGCAGCAGATCTGAGAGGCTCTGCTCCTCTCGCATATTTATTCAAAAGGTGTGGCATACTCTTCTCCCAGAAATCACTATTTCTCCAAAATTCAGTATGGTTGAAATCTCAGCAGAGGAGCAAGAACTAGTTAAACCAACCTCCAGTATGGCTCATTCCCATAGCTCTCCTCCCCTTACCATCTGCAAATTCCTGCCTTAAGCCTGCCATCTGGCTGGGTCAGAGGGGTTGATGGGTAGATGGACCTGGCATTCCCTGTCTGTCCTATTTCCCTTTTGAAGCCTCAGGCTTTATGACACCTCCCCCCTGCTCTGGCATTACTGTGTGGCAGAGCTCTCTCCACCCGATAGCTTCTCCCTGGGTGAGCCACTTATCACTTCATCAAAGCAGCCTGGCTGACTTCTGTTAACTCTGACCAATCAGGGAAGAGTGCAGGAAGGCTGAATTTTGGCTTACGGATAAGAAAGTATGATGACTTCTTTTCTGTACAATTTAGGAAAAATTCAGCAATATTCCTAGTGATAGTTATGCGTTCATAAACTATTGCTATGTTATTGTATGGGGCTAGGTATCCACAATGGGGAAAATTAAATGTACAATTTCTCCGTCACCAGGGTATATAAAACATCTTTTATAAAGGCCCTGCTTATAGTTACATGACCCCCCATCCCTTTGACACCTAGGGGAGACTTTAGGGGTCCTGGATATGCACAAATAGTGTAGATTCTCACTTCACGGTGCTCCTAGCACCAAAGTCGAGTTTGGGCGCAATTTACATTTAAAAGCAGTGCTGCAACACAGGGCTGCTTTTAAAATTACCTCAGGCTCTCAGCAGTGCTCAAATAAAAGTGAAGAAAGGGCTGATGGCCTCTAAACTGCCATGACCTCTTATATACTATGGACCTATAGGTAGTTTTATTCCCCCTGCCCTATTATCTACTAGGTACTTATAGGGTAGGTCATGCCAATTGTAAGTGTACCCTAATACATAGTGTACCTTAATGCATGTGTGTGTTTTCACTGTGCTTTCAACATAGCACTTGCCCTGGACCTGGTTGGAGAGAGCCCAGGGACAGTAAGAGGCAGTTACCACCAGCACCAGTCAGCAAACAATGCGGGTGCACAGGGCACACAGGATGACTTTGCAACAACTGGAAAGAATAAGTGGACTCTGCTACTGACTGACACGGCTGTAAAAAGCATGCATAATCCTAACAAAGGGAGTTTAAACACTGAACAGAGAGTATCCTAACTACTGTTATACAATTAAAGAGTAAAGAATCTGCACAGCTGGAGAAAACATATACACATTTTGTTTTAAAGTTTTAAAAGTAAAGGTTATTAAGTAGGAAAAAGGGAAATAAAACCGCAGGTTCACTATATAATATAATAACAGTGTACGGAAAGCATTTGAATAATAATAAGATAGAACAGGAAAATATTTGCAATTATCTGTAGAGAACAGGAAAAGGGGGAGGGAAAAGAAAATAGAAAGGGCAAAAATAAAAGCACTTCTTATGTACTAAAATTAGCATAATTTTAAACAGTAGTGGAATTACAAAAATCATAGAGTACATGTTATCAGGGAAACAAAAAAAACATTTTACTATTAGAATTGAAGCTCTAATAAGAAAAATAATATATTCAAGGAGGTTTAGATACTTCATCAGTTAAGGGTTGATGTATGAAAGTCTTTAAAGCTGAGGAATCCAGAAAAATGGTTACTGGAGACCAGAGATAATTTTGTTTAATAGTTAGAAACATTGGGACAGTATACACACGATCTAGTCTATGATTATAACAAACACCATACCACCATGCTTGAAAGGAGATATGCAGAACATTCTTCCAATATTTAGTAATCTGTTGAAATGTGACAGCAATTAATAAGTCTACAATTTGTATATTAAAAGTACAACAATTCCAATCATCAGAAAGACTACCTAAAAATAAATTAGTAAAGTAGAATGGTATATGTATATGAAAAATAGAGTTCATTTGTTTCCATACTTGTAACCAAAATTGATAGGTGGTGAGACATTCAAATAAAATATGTTTAATATAAGAAATTGATGCAGAACCGGACCAACAAGACGATGGAGTGACACTATCAAATTTGTGTGAAGAAGCAGGAGTGATTAGAAGGTGGTTATAAATAAAAAAGAGTGTTTGAGTTTTGTTGGTAGCACCTGATGTCTTGCAAATTTTAAGCCATAATTTGTTCCACAAGGGAATAGGAAAGGAGTTGTGAAGATCTGCTTCCCATTGTAATTCTAGGGTTGATGTTTGTCGATCAACAGGGGGAGACGCAGTAGGGGCAGTTAGCAGTAATATTGGTATAGGTAAAATAGAAGAGGTGAAATGGGTAACGAATAAAGTGAAAGGGTGTGGTAGAAATAGAAGAGATCAGTGACTGACATTTGTGTTGATATGAAAGAGGGAAGTGAAAGATGGATTTAGCCTGCGAAAAAGAGATAGGTGAATGGTTATGTATCAATTGATGAGTCCATAATAGACCTTTATCTCTCCAGGCTTTCCGAAAGATAGTTTTATTATTAATTTTAATGATGGTATTATACCAGATTGAGGATTGAAGGAATTGATCTAGAGGTGATAGAGAAGAAATATAAAATGGACATAATATTCTGCAAGCATTTTTGAGAATAGGAAGAGACATGGAAAAAGGGTGTTGAGTAAAGGACAGAAATTCTGGAAAGGAGAAAGGTTGAATAAAAGATAACTCCAATTCTGACCACAAGGGAGATGGAAGTATGGTTGGGCCATCTTGAAAATGTATTGACTGTTTTAAAAAGAAAGCATTTTGATAAGACTGAAAATGAGGAAAATTAACTCCCCCTTGCTGCTTTTGCCTTTGTAATGTGGACAAAGATATACAATGCTTTGTATTATTCCATAAGAATGCAGTGAGAAAAGAATACATTTTTGTTTAAAGTAGAGGTGGCAAAAATTGGAATTACCGAAAGATAGAAAAGAATGATGCTGACTTACATCATCTTAATAGAATCTAACCTACCCCAACAGGAGAGAAATAGCGGATTTCATCGTGAAGTTTGGTTAGATAAAGTAGACAGTAAAGTAGTAGTGTTGAGTGATGTAGAGTCTTTTATAGAAATAGTGAACCAAAGGCCCAAATATTTAATTTTTGTCAGGCTCCAAAGAAATCCTGAAGGGAGGAAATCGTGTTTGATACACCATTTGTTAAGTGGAAGGATTTCAAATTTGTCAGAATTAAGTTTATAACCTGAAAGTGAGGCAAAAGTGGAAACTGCATTTAAAAAGGGTTGCAAAGAAGAATCAGGAGAAACCATTTATAAAAGAATATCATCAGCATAGACTGAAAATGTAATTTGTTTATCTCCATATTTGAATCCTTGTATGGCACTATCTTGTTGAATTTTTGATAGAAAAGAGACGATAGGGGATAGCCTTGTCGTACTCCTCTGTGTAAAAGAAAAGGAGAGGACATTAGGCCATTGACAAATATAGATGTGGAATGGGAAGAATATAAAAGAGAGACTAAGTTAATTAACTTTTCCCCAAAATCAAACCATGAAAGTGTAGAGGATAAAAAAGTCCAGTGTATCCAATTGAAAGCTTTCTCAGCATCCAAGGAAATGGCTGCTTAAGAATGTTTTTAAGCTTGAGATTTACTCAGAACATCTAAGATAAGACTGGTATTAGCAGAGAGTTGGCTACCTTTAACAAAACCAGCTTGTTTGCAACCAATTAAATTGGGGAGGAGAGGATCAAGGCGTAAAGCCAGAATCTTGGCAAAAATCTTATAATCAGAATTAACTAAGGAAATAGGTCTATAAGTTTAGCATGTCTTATGATCTTTAATATCTTTTGGTGTAAGGCATATTAAGGCTTCTTGAAATGCCCCGGCAGCAGAATTGGAAGAAGTAAGGAAAGTAAATAATCAATTTAATTTAGGGATCAATTGCTCAGAGAAATGAAGGTAGAATTCAATAGGAAAACCGTCAGGCCCAGGAACTTGACCTTTTTTAATAGAGTTAATGGCAGTACGAATATCATAAGTTGTGATATTATAATCAAGGGACGAAAAATCAGTAGTTAAATCTAATTCTTTATGGATGGAAGAAAGATATGAGTTAATATGAGATTGTAGAGGATCTAATTCTGTTATATAAAGATTTTGATACAATTTAGTAAATTCATTAAGGATATCATTGTCTCTAACAAAAGGCATTGAATCATCTCTTAAAATAGTTTCTATTTTAGTTTGCTCTTTTTAATTTTAAGATAATTTGCTAAAAGTTTACCTGTTTTATTTTGACCGCCATAGTATCTGGAACTAGATTTAAGGAGATAAGAATTAGCCTCTCCCGTGGAGAGTTTATTGAAATCAAATTTAGCCTTAATTAAATTATCTAAACAAGTCTTAGATTTGGATACAAAGTAGGATTGTTCTAAGGATTTAATATGTTTCACTAAATCCAGTGCTTTTAAAAAAATATATATATTTTTGGTGGGAACATAAGTAATGATAAAATCTCTAGAAGCAGCTTTAACTGTGTCCCAAATGATTGGAAATGATAAGTCAGGAGATGATTCATTCAGTGCAAAACTTCTGTTATAAAAGTATCAAAACGTTGAGTGAAAGAGGTATCCAATAAAAGAGAAATATTGAAGCGCCAACGTCTAACTTTGGGGGGATCTAGAATTACCGGTGTATGATCAGAAAATAAAATGGCGCCTATCTCAGCTCGTAAGATGTGTTGAGATAAGGGTTTAGAAACAAAAAGGTGATCAATCCTAGATTGAGAGAAATGTACAGGGGAGAAAAAAGTATAATCTTGTAAACAGGGGTTGCAAATTCTCTAGGAATCAATAAGGGATCTTTGTTTGATTGCTGTGGTGAATTGTTTGTGACTATGGAAAGGGACAAAACTTGGAGGAGAAATCTAAAAAAAGGATCCATTACCACAGTGTTTCCCAATCTGTGCGCCGTGGTACCCCAGTGCGCCATCAAAACTTGCCAGGGGCGCCGTGCACCAAACACACAGCTTGGGAACCACTGCAGGGTGTAACACTACCCATCACTACCTGTATTTTTAGAACTGAATGTGTAGTAGTGTATTAAGAGTAAGGCACTGCCCGAACTGGTTTATCCATTTCTTTAGGGAAGTTCTGAGACTGCTCAATTATTTTTGAAATCATGTTATACTTCTGTGGACCGAACAGGCAAGATTGCCTTGCAAAACGAAGAGTAATATAAACAAAACACTGTGAAAATACCTGCCCAGCTGCACTTTGACCTCCGAAGGAACGGGAGCGCAGATGGGCTCTGGCATGAACTTGTGACACTTCAATAAATTATGCGTTCTTGCTTTCATCTCCAAATAACATTACAATTTGTGACTGGTGCGTTTTTTGAGGGGCGTCAATCTGCAGAAAAGATATGAGCTGCGGCTGTGTTAGTTGAAAACATTTAATACAGTGATCACTCTTTGACACGCTCCCGTATGAGCATAAAATCAAAGCCAAGAGGGTGCGCTCAGACTTTCATAATCAGGATAAAAAGCATTATTGAGTATTGTGCAGGCAAAGACTGGGAAATGGGGGGCTGACACTGCTCCTACCACAAAATCAGATTCCCCAAAACAACACTGGTACTGGCAGGGGTTGCCAGAACAGAGTTTTTCACAATTACTGCTCAGTGCTCAATTAGCTTTGCTTTGTGGGCAGTAGATCAGACCCCATGGAGCGCACTATCGCTGCTGTTCAGTGGATGGGAGTGTGGAGAATGTCGCTGGCACCCTGCGGCGCAGTCCATAAGGGACACAAATAAATTCATAATATATCTAATTCCCCCAATCAAACACAAACTGTAATCCCTGTGGGCAAAAGAGCAACATGACATTGAGAAGAACGACTACAAATGTGTTTATACTTCAAGAACACAGCAAGTTGATCCAGGAACCCACTGTACATGAGGCCAACAATATGCCACAGCAGAGGTTACAACCACAGAGGTGATGCACATGCCAATACAATCTTGGTACAAGAATGGAGAGTTGCTACAGCAATCACGCAACAAGAAGAGAAAGATGCCACAGCAGTCATGTACCAAGCACAGAGATATGCCACAAGTCATGTACCAATCCTAAAGTCCTCACACAAGAAGACACAGAACCAGGAACAGGCAAGTCCTGCAGAGAAACTAAATGCCTAGAGTGGATTAGACCCTGTCGCTTGTTTGCTTGAGATGCTTTTCTGCTTCTTCATTTGTTGGTCAGTTTTAGAGACAGTTATCAGCTAGTAATCTTTCTTTGAAAGAAACTAAAGGCACACAGATTTGTCGTGTAGCTGAGGGCACTGGCAGGTGCATACATGTGATAATATACATAGTTCTCATGGAAGGAGACATGCACATGAGCTACACAAAGCCAGAAGCATCACACAAGAGCAGGAGGCAAACACGGAGTGACACTCATTTGCATGCTTCATGTCCTCTACTGATACCCTTCGTGCGCGGTGCCCCTGGCTAGTTTTGATGGCCCACTGGGGTGCTGTGGTGCACAAATTGGACACCATTCTGAAACAACATTCCTCTTTCTATTGGGCCTCACAAACCCTGCTTACGAACAAGCTAAAGATACACCTCTTTAAAGAGCTCTACATGACAATGCAGTAACAATTTAATTATTTGAGATCTCCGTATCCCTCCAATCAGTCGTTGACACTGCATGGGGCTCTGCAGTGGATAGAATAGGATTACATCTATGATTATAATACCTTCATTGGCTTCATCCCACTTATTTTCAGGGAGAAAAATTGCAGTACTGCAGATGCCAGGCTTACATCCCCACTACCCGCCAAACAAAAGTAACATATTAGGGAGCCGCGGCCAACAGCCAACAGGTCAAGGGAGCCGCGGCCAACAGGTCAAGGGAGCAGTGGGTCTAAAAAGTTTGGGAACCACTGCATTACCAGATTGCAATCCCACCTAAAACTAAGTAGTCATCAGAAATAGACATCAGTTTGGGTGTAATTGAGGGCCAAAATGTTTTATCAGGATATGTGGGTGCATAAATATTTAAAACCGATATTGGTATTTTGTTTACTTGTAATCTTATGAGAAGCCACTGACCTTCTTGATCTGATTCTTGTGATAACATGGTAACATCCAAAGATGTTTTTACACAGAATAACAACTCCATTACATTTCCCATTACCTGGTGTGGAAAATGCATATCCCACCCAAGGTCTAACACGTTTTTGGTCTTCAATTCAGTAACATGAGTTTCCTGTAACAAAGCAATATCAGCATTTAATTTGGCTAAATGAGTAAGATCTCTTTGTTGTTTAATAGGTGAACCTAACCCTTTTACATTCCAAATAATAATGCGTAAAGTCATGAATTACGAATTGCAGTGAAATTAGCATACTCTATAATTGAAGAATAACAATTACGTAAATTGTTTAATCGAGTAAAAAATGAAACCATGCATTTCTTAGCAGAGAGAGAAAAATAACAGAAAATAACACGTTGAAAGAGAACCAGCAAGATGAAGAATATGAAATATAGTAGGGAGAAAACATAGGAGAGAGTATGAAAATAGAAGGAAATGCAGATAGAGAAAAGAAAACATGAAAAGGATAAAAGATATAAGGATGTTAACAGAAACAAAATAAGACAAAAGACATACCAAATACCAGGACAAAATAATTGGGAGTGGTGCAACCACAAAAAGGAAGATGACAACAACCGGGATCCAGAGGCAGCCGGAGGGGAGACATCCAGACCATTGATATAGGTATACAAATAGAAGGATTTGCTGGACATGACACAAAAAGAGGGTACCTCACAACTGCAACAGAGCTCGGTTAGCCTGCCGCCATCTTCCGTGGGTGCTAAGCCACGTCCCATGTACACATTTTTAACAGTAGCACATGCTGGGCTCTCCAAGTTGCATCCAAAGACCATTATAAGATACACTCATGCACTATCAACATAACGCACATTAGACCAAGGAAAACATCTCTGCCATCTAGTTTGCCTTGAGGAAAGCATATGGGGACCTGGTTCTTGTTATCAGCAACAGACTCACACAGTTCAAATCCCGATTTCACAGAAAATAAAGGGATGGTCCACTCCAGTAATTGGTCAATTATATAGTGGAAGACCATGACAAGATCCAGGAGATAGCAACAACCACACCAGAAGGAACAATCAATTCCTATCGCAGTAAAAGGCAGACAAGCACTCATATGCATTTTTATACATTAAGCCTACCAAGAAATCATTTTCCATTGAGAAAACTGAAGGTGAAAAAATGGAAATGGCTTTGTAAACTTCCTATTTAAGATCGTACCAGGCAGCCTAAACGTGGCATCAAGAGGTGGAGTAAGGGAGTAAGGGTGAGGGTTGGTGGGGAGGGATGGGGGATGGTAGGGTGGAAACTCACAGACCCAACAACAAAAGAGACTGCTGTGATCTCAAGCTGAGAATACCCAGAGCTCAGATGGGGGGCACACAAAACTAAAAGGGTAATGTTAACCCAGAAGGTGGCAGACACAGATTGCCATACCTTACCATAGCTGGATGAAACAACCCCCTTCTGTTAACATACACATTTTCATGTGTGTAATGAAAAGCACTGAGTAGCCCTTCAAAGTCAAATGAAAGTATGTAGACGGTGGTGAGGTTTTCATTAGCTGGTTTCAGATATCTCACTTGGTTATAAAGTGAGGTTTGGGGGTTTTCAGTTTCCTATCACCAAACATCCACTGTTTAAAGGACACCCAAAGTGTGATGACCTGACTCATGGCAATCAGCACACAAGCCTTTCTGAATAGTGAAGTTTGGGGGTTCTCAACCACGTAGATATAGCCACATCTCGATGAATGACAACAATCTGCCTCAATCACTCACCACATTTTGCCAGATGGGTTGCTTCACCGTTTACGCTTTATATAATGACTACTGGTGAAGAGTCAGGCACTGGTGCTCACACCATGTTTTGGGGTATACCATTGGAACGTGACCACACAGCCTGCTGCTGCATGAGCTTGCTCTTTTTCAGCAAATGGTATCATTCAAACACAGGAAATCTCTTGGTCAACTACGTGGTACTTTTTCCTGATGGCCTGGCTTCAGTACTTGAACACATAAGCATTAATGTATAGTGTGCAATTGAACAGGGCAGGACTGGGCCGCAAAAGAACACAACTAAAGTTTTAAGAGCATAGATTGCTACAAACAATATTCAAAGGGCAGTAACAGGTTTTTAAATACAAGTTTAAGACTGATGATATGAACAGGACTCTGCATCTGGCACATTAATCCAGTTGGATATCTTGCCAGCCTACAGAAATTTCTCAATTGCAAAAGGCAGTTGTGTTAACATATTTCAATTCAATTCACTTAAATCTTTATTCGGCTAAAATGTCAACCATAAATGATACATAAAGTATCTCAATATTAAAATAATAACATTTCTTACAACCAGCATCGAATGCATGAAATCATAATAGAATTTATTGATAACTCTTTTTGTGTCTTAAATTAATTCATGTATATACAATGTAACTAATCTCTATTCTTTTATATTCAATAATTTGCTATCGATATAATGTTTCCGATTTATAAGTATCACTTTGCAAATAATTAGTGATACAAGTACAAACATACGCAAGGTTAATAACTGAAGCTCTGGCAAGTGTTACTCATTGGGGTGGGGTTGGGGGTGCGGAGGAGGGCAACAGGAGGGGTTAGACTGCCACAAATTATTAATTACCATTGTTAGACCTGGCATCCTTGGCATGGTTCTCCCTGTCTTTTTGCCTCTACCTCCTGTATTTTTTGACTGTGTGCTGGACTTCATTTATGCTGGTTTGTGTACTCTGGGCACTTTAACACTGCTGATCAGTGCTAAAGTGCAAGTGCTTCCTGTGAAAATTGTGATTATGATTGGTTATCCATGATTGGCATATTTGATTTACTGGTAAGTCCTTAGAAAAGTGCACTGTGTGTGCCCAGGGCCTGTGAATGAAATTCTACTAGTGGGCCTGCGGCACAGATTGTGCCACCCACAGGAGTAGCTCTGTAAACATGTCTCAGGTCTGCCACTGCAGTGTCTGTGAGTGCAGTTTTAACCTGCCATGTTGACCTAGAAAGTGCACCCACTTGCCAAACCATAACCTTCCCTTTTTCTACATGTAAGGCATCCCTAAAGTAGGCCCAATGAAGTTCCATGGGCAGGGTGCAGAGTATGTGAAAGGTAGGACATGTACTGGTGTGTTTTACATGTCCTGATAGTGAAATACTGCCAATCTCGTTTTTCACTATTGCAAGGACTATCTCTCACATAAGTTATCTTTGGAGCTGCCTTGTAACCCTTTACTAGTGTAACTTTCAATTGGGAAGAGATAGAGATTTGGATTTTGGATTCCCTGAAGGTGGTTTTTAAATTGTGTGTTTGAAAAGGCCACTTTTAGAAACTGAAAACCTACCAAGCCCAGATATATATCTGGGACTCCTAAGTGCACTACGTGTGCGTCACTTGACCTAAGTGGACATAAATTTAGCACTCCGTTTAAACAAATAATTGCAAATGAAACAGTTCTTGACAATATATAAACCACGAATGAATCACAATGTTCAAACTTTCAGAAATTGATTAGACGTGAAGAGTTGTTCAATCTGCTTTTAATTCCATGAGTCGCAGATGAAATCAAATCCATGAGGGAAACTGAAAAGTTGCTTCACAAACAGCAAAAATTATCAACAAGATGATTTCTCCCAATGCATTTCGGGCTTTTCAGTAGCCCTTCGTCAGGGGATTCTAAAAACATTAACATCTGAATCAATAACTACTAATGAATCATACAGTATCAAAAATAAGTAAAGGAGAAGAACTCATTGTAGGGCAGGCCAAATGTACTAAATATAAACAGGCTCTGGACATGAAGAAATGACCTGAAATGACCAAAAGTGCTCAACAGGAAAGTGTGAATGGACAATGAAAGAGGCTAAAGTAGATGTTGTGTCAAGGTTGTGAATGAAAGAAACCTATGTGCCATGACATGCTTACAATAAAAGTGCGCCGTGCCCAACTCAAAATCAAGCAAAAGTGTAATAAAAACCTAGTGGACAAAGTCAGCATACCTTTAACCAAAACATCAAAACGACTGACACCGTTTAAAAGCACTCTCAACTGTAATGAAAATGACGTAATCAAAATCTGAAAACCGTGAGCCTTCGTGCAAAGAAATAATATACTAGTGACATGCTGATGCCTTACCGAATGGTGAAATTGTACACAAGCAGTACCGGAAACCAAAAGTATGCAGAGGAATTATGTATGAGCAATGCCGGAAACCAGAAGTATGCAGAGGGACTGTGATATAGTGCATCCAAACGCGACCGAATACAACATGTGAATACGTGAGCGTGGCTTGAAAGGGATTAAAGAACGCTGATAAAGACGTACCTGACGTGCGTCATAGCTATAGAAATAAGACTGAACTTTAAGCGCCATGTTCAGTGAAAAAAGCTAATCAAGTACGCTCGAAAACTACAAAAGGGTGAAAATAATAAATCATGCATAAAAATGACGCGCGCTAGAAACCTGCTGTAAAATAAAAAGTGAAAAGTGAATAGTGAATGAGTGTACCAATGTTAAATGACCAATATAGCCTGTGCCATTCCAAAAAATCAATAAAACAGTGAAGGATACCTACGCTAATACAAAAATATCCTATCTACATGTAAGGCATCCCTAAAGTAGGCCCAATGAAGTTCCATGGGCAGGGTGCGGTGTATGTGAGAGGTAGGACATGTACTGGTGTGTTTTACATGTCCTCTTTGGAGCTGCCTTGTAACCCTTTACAAGTGTAACTTTCAATTGGAAAGATATAGAGATTTGGATTTTGGATTCCCTGAACTCAGAATTCAAAAATACATATTTGTATGAAGGTGGTTTTTAAATTGTGTGTTTGAAAATGCCACTTTTAGAAAGTGGAAAAAAAGGGGGTTTTACCTGGACCTTGTATCATTAAATACACTTATGATTTACTGTGAAGGTCAAAGATAATTATTTTATTTGACCAAGTTTTTATTTTATTTTTTACTTATCAAAATTCATTTTATTTTTTCATATTCATTCAGTTGCAAACAAAGAAGACACACAAAAATATTAACAACTTTCTATACAAAAAAGTCACAAAGACTCAATCATCAAATTAATAATACATGAAATACTGTCATTAATGACAACCAACAATACAACATCACCACATAATGTACAACAAATACACAAAAAGCAAAAGATTATGTGCAATCAAAATAATAAATCAAATGGTTAGCACGTGTGATCAAATAATGAATCAAATGATTATCATAGCTTATAATCACAAAGGGAACGAAACATAGTGTCCATAACAGGGGAAAACAATTTTAAAACCCTCCGTATGATAATTGAATCTCAGTTCCTCAATGTCAGAAAAATGCCAACGTGTTTCAAGTCCTAGGCTACAAATACAAGGACTCTCATCAGGGCTTCTTAATTCAATGCACCTTGTTTTCTGCGTGCGATGGTATTATCTGTAATAATTTTAAATAAACAAAATAAGAATATTATTCATTGTACTTTCCTGCTCCTTCACTGAAAAAGTTTAAAATTCACAAAAAGCTGAGCATTGGTACCTGGCGAGAAGATATTAGTTTTTTCTGCAGGCAATTTGGACTCTCTTTATGGAGAAACCTATCAAAGTAAGGGGAAACTATCACTATTTTTGCCACAACCGACACTGATTCATGTAAAAATTACCCAGGCATTGACGTCCTACCTGCAGAGATAAAATATGTTCCCTGCTTGAAAAGAATACTTCCAGTAGCGTCAGTATGCAGCGGAGTATCTGTAGGTTAAAACGAAAACCCATTTCATTTTTTTATTTGTAAAACAACCAGCACAAGGCATGTAATCAATTCAAGCTGTTGGAAGCACACAAAGTGTCAATGGCCCGCTCCAGTTCGTACCTGGCAAAGAAGAAAATTACTCACAGCTTTTTCTGCCTTAATTTTGTGCCTTCGGTTTCCTCAAACGTTCTAAAAAAAATCAGTTGTCTAGCATCTTTGTGCGATGCAATATTTATTTTGTAATTACCCCTGACACAAGGAAGCTTACCTCCATTCGGAAGCAGCTCCTACTCCGTGATTTATTCAAAATACCGCATGTCTGAAAGGAAATATTTACAAGGTCAAAATGGTGTCTAGCACCATAACATGACCTGTACTTTTAGAAAGTGGGCATTTTCTTGCTTTACCATACTGTACGTCTGCCTGTGAATTCAACGTCAGGTTTAGACTGACAGATGGGTTGTTTGTGCATGCACTCTGCACAGTCACACAAAGAGGGCTGAGGTGTGCCCTGCATATCCTGATGGCCCATCACCAGGCTGATGGGTCTTCGTGGGCTAGAGTGGTGGGAGGAGTTGTCACTACCACCTGAATAGGGTTGTGCCTGGCCTTTCACAATGTGTCTCCACCCCGCTGGAGTTTGTCTGGAGCCAAGAAAGGATAAGGCAGAACTTGTGCACTACAATGGCTATCCTTTGAAGTATGCCTACTTCAAATGCCAAAAGGGGTATAAGTATTGGACCTAAAACCCCAGACTTTTAGAACACTTCTAGATCAAGTTGAGACTCTGCTAAGAAGAAGAGCTGGAGAGCTGCTAGGAGGAGTACTGCCCCTTTGCTGTGTTGCTTTGCTGGGTTGGCCTGCAGTTGCTGCTTCTGGCTTGAAGAACACAAAGAATGGACTTTGCTGTGTATCCTGCTTGAGACGTTTCTCCAAAAGCTTGTGTGTGCTTACCTCCTGTTAAGAAGTCTCAGGGCCATCAGAGACTTCACCTGCAACATCCCTGAACTCCACTGCTGGGAGATCTGAACTGCTAAGTGGTGCCAGTTCTGGACCCTTTGAGGTTATTCCTGCTGATAAAATCGATGCATCGCCCTTCCAGCGCCTGTTTTTCCAATGCACCCTCTGTGCGGGAGAAAATTCCATGCTTTGCCTGTCTGTGGAGGAAGACGCAGTGCCTGTCTGTGGAGGAAGAAACCACCGCAGTTCGAGTCCTTTACACTGAGTCTCCGACATCTGAGACTCACGCTCTGACTCAGGCGCAGGCCCTGCGGCTGAAAGATTTGACGCATCACCGGTCAGTGGCTGGGAGAATTGATGCAGCACCTGTGTCGCCGCTGCCGCATTGCCCCCAATGCACCCGGATTTTCACGCATCGCACCAGTGCGCCAAGTTTTCCACCACATCACCCATAGACCAGAATCATATTCGGATTTCAACACATCACTTCTCCTTACATTCCATGACCGATGCAGCACTTCTCCTGCGTGCAGCAGAACTGACTCATCGCTTCCCCAGGGACTCAAAAGCCGATGCATCGCTGGGATTTCCGATGCTCACCCTTCCCTGCTGCTTTTTTCCCTTGTGGAATTTGATGCATCTAAGGTACTTTGTGCTAATATCACCACATCCATAGAGTTCGAGGGACAGAATGGGAGCTGCCCACACCAAATAATCTCTATTCTTAATTCCTTTTTTCGTCTACATTGTAGTAAAAAACAATTATCACATGAGGTTCATCGCCAGCCTCTCAAACCAGAGACTGTGCAGATCTTTGGACCCATCAGAAGACCACTTGCTCAACTTTGTATATTGATTTTATGTAATATTCAGCCTTACTCCTACTATTTCCCCATCCCAGAGTGAATGAGTCCTGAACCCTTTCAGGTGCACCCCCTCGAAGGACATAAGACATGCCCATGCAGCCCCTGGAGTGCACAGCAGACCCCAACTTCTCAAGGAGTCCAACACCTGTGTAAAGGGACACAGGCCCAAGCAGCCCCTGTGGTACAGGGGGGACTTCAATCCCATAGGGGGTTTCCAACCATTTGAGGTGCACCACATTAAAGGGCATAACACAGGCCCCTGCAGCATAAAGGGGCGCGCAACCTTTTAGTGGGGGCCAACATCCCTTCAAGAGCCTAACACAGGTCCCTGCAATCCCTGCAGCACAGAGGGGCCTGCAACCCTTCACAGGATCCTAACTCAGGTGCACACCTTCATTCAGACATGCACTTTTAAAATCCACCCCTATGGAGTTCCCTCCCTTCAAAGGAACTTCCCCCCTCCAACGCTTCATTTCCTAGAGGTGGCACAAATCCTCAAACTTTGTTACCTTCACAGCTCTAACACTACCCTGCTAGTGCACCTTGCTCTTCGCAATCCTTATGTGATGCACCTCATTTCCTATGCACTCTTATCGTACACCTCGCCTTGGTATTCCTTCATGAAATTTCTAGCACTGAGGATGTGGAGAATACAGGACAGTGAGAACCAAGGTTCATGTTAAACCACTCCAAATACTCATAGGGGACATGAATTCACTCCAGACAGGCTTCAGCCAATCAAAAGGGGCAAAGCTGGTCTTCTGAGGCGGCCGTGGACTGAGGGAAAGAGAAGAGAACATTTCATTTTCCAAGGTTAGAGTGAGTGCCGGACATTAATCTGACCACTTCCTTGTTCAAGCATCACTTCCTTCAGTCTATAAGACTTTCTCAACTGGTGCAGTAAACACAAAAGTTTCCTCTTCTGAATGTGTTCAAACCAGAACGAAAACAACTTAAGATACAGTGGACTGCTTGGGAATAGACAAGAGAGAAAAAGAGTGAGCGAGAGAAAGAGAGACAGAGATAAGGATAGGGAGACAGCTATCACTACAGTTTATAGCAAACGCGCGTGCACACACACACAGACACGGCAAAAGACATCTCAACCCCTCATGTGCTCACGACATACTACTACCTGAGAAGTGAGGGATTGTAGGTGTGGTATATTGCATATTTTACACTTCCAAGTGCCTGCAGACAGCCTTTACAACAGGGGTGCTGGTAAAAGCCTTGTAACTCTAGACCAGCCTTCTGCCAACAACTGTCACTCATTCTACAGCCAGGTCATAAACACAGCAATCCAACACGCTGAAAAGAAGTGCTCATACTTTCGACCCACAGTCCCCTGGCTGTCTAGAGGGGGCAACATTCTACTTCATTGTGGGTAGCCTGATGGGACTATGACAAAAGTCTCCGGGGTAGGAAATCATACCAAGTTCTTCAGAAATGTTTACATTAGGGACAAAGCAAACCAAGGGTTATATGGCAGGGACACTGATACAATTGTGGGATTTTGCCTCACTCTTCTTTGGTTGAAGCTTCAAGGTTTGTCGAAAGTCCTACGTTTCCCTTTTGGATCACTGCCCAGAGCTCCTTAAGGTACCCTGTTTCTCACACAAGTTTGGATTTTAAGTCAGTCACTGTTCCCATTTATGCCCCTTTTTTTCCATCTGACAGTTGAAAGCATGCACCAGCACCACAGCTGGACAGTTCATTGCCTCCAGCAACGTGGCTGGACTGTTCATGCCTCCAGCACCAGGGCAGTGCTGTCCATGGTCTCCAGCTCCGTGGCTGGACTGTTCATTCCCTCCAGTGCCAGGGCACTGCTGTCCATTGCCTCCACCACCGAGGCTGGATTGTTCATTGCCTCCAGCTTCAGGGTAGTGCTGCACATTGCCTCCAGCACTGTGGCAGCACTGTTCATTACCTCCAGCACCAGGCAGTGCTGTGCATTGTCTCCAGCACAAGGATCATGCTGTCTATTGCCTCCAGCACAGTGGCTGGAGTGTTCATTGACTTGAGCACCAGGGCAGTGCTGTCCATTGCCTCCAGCAGTGTGACAGCACTGTCCATTGCCACCAGGGCAGTACTGTACATTACCTCCAGCACCAGGGAAATGCTGTCCATTGTCTCCAGCACCAGGGCAGTTCTGCCCATTGTCTCAAGCACTGTGGGTGGATTGTTCATTGCTTTCAGCACCGTTGCAGCGCTGTTCATTGCATCCAGCACCAGGGCAGTGCTCTCCATTGCCTTCAGTACCAGGCCAGTGCTGTCCGTTGCCTCCAGCAGCATGGCTGGACTGTTCATTGCTTCCAGCACCAGGGCTGGACTGTCCATTGCCTCCAGGACTGTAGGCGGGCTGTCTTTTGCCTCATCAATTCAAAGAGCCATATAATGCCAGAATGCCTTTACCAGTGCAACCATGCTTTAGAGTCTGTTATGTGGACCCGAAGACCAGTCAGACTAAAGTAAACATTGAGATGACCATTGATGCCCCTTCCTCATCATAGACAGACCTGGAGGAAGAGGGCAGAGTGTGCCAGGCCCATTTAAAATGGAAAATGTGAATGTCCTTGTTAGGTGAGTGCAGTACCTGGACTTCACTCAATGTGTTGGTCCTCTGTAGCTAAGCAATGAGTTGGGACTTTGCAGAAATTCTACCCAATGAAAAGCCTTTAAATGAGTGCACTAGAACTGCAAACACATGTGCACATGTTTAAAAAGCCAATGCCTTTTTCTCCCTCACAGACAAACGTGTCAAGGCATCATGTGTTTTATTGTACTGCCCCATATTTTTTATGTGCCAAGTGTGGTGGTTTTCTTGTTCTTATAAAAAGAAGACAGATGTGTGCAAGCATGCTTCTTGTATGTTTTCTAACAATGTGGACTCTGTCTAACCACAGTAACAATGACAGAGGCGACCAGGAAGCTTCACTAGTTTGTATTCAAGGTCACTCCAGGAGTGTCCTTCCCTTGCCTCAAAGCACCCACCTCCAGCAGCCTCTGCTTGTGGGGTGGGAGCAGCATCAATTTATTTATAAAGTTTTATATAGCGCGAACAAGATCCCAAGGGATATCAGAGCGCTTTACATTAGGATGGGAGGAGGACATACATGCAAAATCGCTAACAAGTAGTCATGAAAAACACTGATTCAGGGACAGTTGCACTATGGAAGGTAATACATTAGGCAAATAAAAGCGAGCCCAGATGGGGTCATTGTAAAAGGAAAAGAGGAGTAGTAACAAAAGAAGGTACAGTGGAAGTAAGAGCAATGTCCAAGGAGGGTAATACAGTAAACAAGTAAAAGCAGGCCCTGAAGGGGTCATTGTATAGGAAAAGAGGAGAATTAGCACAAGATGATACAAAGGAGGTAAGAGCAATGACTTCAAGCAGGAGGTTCAATGACAAGGTATGTCTCATCCTAGAGGGAGCAGCCACCACAACCCCACTATTCACTACACCAGTTCACCTGCAGGATCTGCTTGTGAGGTAGGAGCAGCCTCAATGACAAGGGAAATTTCTTTCTAGAGGGAGCAGCCACCACCACCCCACTATTAACAAAACCCTGCTCCAGGAGGCTGTGCTTGTGAGATGGGAGCAGCCTCAATGACAATGGAAATCTCATCCTAGAGGAAGCAGACACCAACAACCTACTATTCAAAATGCCTGTCCTCCTGCAAGCTGTGCTTGTGAGATAGGAGCAGCCTCATTGACAAATAAAGCCTCATCCTAGAGGGAGCAGCCATAACCACCCCACTATTCACAACACCCATCCTACAGCAGGCTCCGCATGCGAGGTGGGAGCAGCCTCAATGACAAGGAAGTCTCATTCTAGAAGGAGCAGCCACCAACACACCACTATTCACAAGGCCCGTCCTCAAGCAGGAACTGGTGTGAGGTGGGATCAGCCTCAATGACAAGGAAGTCTTATCCTAGAGGGAGCAGTCACCATCACCCCACTATTTAAAACACAAGTCCTCCAGCAGGCTCTGCTTGTGATGTGGGAGCAGCCTCAATGACAAAAAAGCCTCATCCTAGAGGGAGCAGTCACCACCAAACCACGATTCACAACACCCGTCCTCCAGTAGTCTGTGCTTGTGAGTTGGCAGCAGCCTCAATGACATGGGAAGTTTCATCCTAGAGGGAGCAGCCACCACCACCCCACTATATACAACACCCTTCCTCCAGCAGGCTGTACTTGGGAGTTGGGAGCAGCTTCAATGACAAGGAAGTCTCATCCTAGAGGGACAGCCACCACCACTGCACTATCTACAACACCTGTCCTCCTGCAGCCTCTGCTTGTGAGGTGGGAGCAGCCTCAATGACAAGGGACGTCTCATCCTAGAGGGAGCAGCCAGCACCTGCCCACTATTTACAACACAGGTCCTCCAACAGCCAATGTATGTGAGGTGGGAGCAGCCTCAATGACAAGGACATCTCATTCTTGAGGGAGCAGCTACCACAACCCCACTATTCACAACACTCGTCCTTGAGCAGGATCTGCTTGTGAGGTAGGAGCAGCCTCCATGACATGGGAAGTTTCATCCAAGAGGGAGCAGCCACCACCACCCTAATATTTAAAACACCCGTCCTTCAGCAGGCTGTGCTTGGGAAGTAGGAGCAGCCTCAATGAAAAGGAAGTCTCATCCTAGAGGGAGAAGCCGCCACAATCCCACTATTTACAACATTCGCCCTCCACCAGGCTGTGCTTGGCAGCAGGGAGCAACCTTAATTACAAGGAAGTCTCATCTTAGAGGGAGCAGCCACAACCACCCCACTATCTGCAACACTTCTCCTCCAGCAGCCTCAGCTTGTGAGGTGGGAGCAGCCTCAATGACAAAGGAAGTCTCATTATAGAGGGAGCAGCCCCAACCACCCCACTTTTCACAACACCCGTCCTCCAGCAGGCTGTGCTTGTGAGGTGGGACCAGCCTCATTCACATCTGAAGTCTCATCCTAGGGGAGACAGCAACCACCACCCCACTATTCACAACACCAGTTATCCAGCAGGATCTGCTTGTGAGGTGGGAGTAGCCTCAATAACAACAAAGTGTCATTCTAGAGAGAAGAGCCACCACCACTCCACTTTTCACAACACCCGTCCTTCAGCAGGCTCTGCTTGGGAGGTGCGAGCCAGGCCAATGACAGGGGAAGTCTCATCCTAGAGGGAGCAGCCATCACCACCCCACTATTATAACATCAGTCCTCCAGCAGACTCTGCTTGAGTAGTGGGACCAGCCTCAATGACAAGGAAGTCTCATCCTAGAGGGAGCAGCCACCACCACCGCAATATTTAGAACACCCGTCTTCCATCTGGCTGTGCTTGTGAGGTGGGAGTAGCCTCAGTGGCAAGGAAGTCTCATCCTAGAGAGAGCAGCCACCACCACCCCACTATTCACAACACCCATCCTCCAACAGGCTCTACTTGTGAGATTGGATCAGCCGCAATGACAAAGAAGTCTCTTCCTAGAGCGCGTAGCCACCATCCACCCCCTAATATTTACAGCACCTGTTCTCCAGCAGGCTGCGCTTGTGAGGCGGGAACAGCATTAATGACAAGGAAGTCTCATCCTAGAGGATGCAGCCACCACCACCACTATTCACAACACTCATCCTCCAGCAGGCTGTGCTTGTGAGGTGGGAGCAGCCTCAATGATAAGGGACGTCTCATCCTAGAGGGAGCAGCCAGCACCTGCCCACTATTTACAACACAGGACCTCCAACAGCAGATGTATGTGAGGTGGGAGCAGCCTCAATGACAAGGACATCTCATTCTAGAGGGAGCAGATACCACAACCCCACTATTCACAACACTCGTCCTTGAGCAGGATCTGCTTGTGAGGTAGGAGCAGCCTCCATGACATGGGAAGTTTCATCCAAGAGGGAGCAGCCACCACCACCCTAATATTTAAAACACCCGTCCTTCAGCAGGCTGTGCTTGGGAGGTAGGAGCAGCCTCAATGACAAGGAAGTCTCATCCTAGAGGGAGAAGCCGCCACAATCCCACTATTTACAACATTCGCCCTCCACCAGGCTGTGCTTGACAGCAGGGAGCAACCTTAATTACAAGGAAGTCTCATCCTAGAGGTAGCAGCCACATCCACCCCACTATCTGCAACACTTCTCCTCCAGCAGCCTCAGCTTGTGAGGTGGGAGCAGCCTCAATGACAAAGGAAGTCTCATTATAGAGGGAGCAGCCCCAACCACCCCACTTTTCACAACACCCGTCCTCCAGCAGGCTGTGCTTGTGAGGTGGGACCAGCCTCATTCACATCTGAAGTCTCATCCTAGGGAGACAGCAACCACCACCCCACTATTCACAACACCAGTTATCCAGCAGGATCTGCTTGTGAGGTGGGAGTAGCCTCAATAACAACAAAGTGTCATTCTAGAGAGAAGAGCCACCACCACTCCACTTTTCACAACACCCGTCCTTCAGCAGGCTCTGCTTGGGAGGTGCGAGCCAGGTCAATGACAGGGGAAGTCTCATCCTAGAGGGAGCAGCCATCACCACCCCACTATTATAACATCAGTCCTCCAGCAGACTCTGCTTGAGTAGTGGGACCAGCCTCAATGACAAGGAAGTCTCATCCTAGAGGGAGCAGCGACCACCACACCACTATTCACAACACCCATCCTCCAACAGGCTCTACTTGTGAGATGGGATCAGCCGCAATGACAAAGAAGTCTCTTCCTAGAGCGCGTAGCCACCATCAACCCCTTAATATTTACAGCACCAGTCCTCCAGCAGGCTGCGCTTGTGAGGCGGGAACAGCATTAATGACAAGGAAGTCTCATCCTAGAGGATGCAGCCACCACCACCACTATTCACAACACTCATCCTCCAGCAGGCTGTGCTTGTGAGGTGGGACCAGCCTCATTGACAGGGGAATCTAATCCTAGAGGGAGCAGCCACCAACACCATACTATTTACAACACTCGTCCTGCAGAAGTCTGTGCTTGTGAGGTGGGAGCAGCCTCAATGATAAGGAAGTCTCAATCTAGAGGGAGCAGCCACCACCAACCCACTATTCACAATACTGGTCCTCCAGCAGGCTGTGCTTGAGAGGTGGGACCAGCTTCAAAGACAAGGGAAGCTCATCCTAGAGGGAGCTGCCACCATCTCCACTATTCACAATACCCATCCTCCAGAAGGCTGTGCTGGGAGGTGGGAGCAGCCTCAGTCACAAGGAAGTCTTATCCTAGAGGGAGCAGCAATCTCCACCCCACTATTCACAACAACCGTCCTCCAACAGGCAGTGCTTGTGAGATGGGAATGGCCTCAATGACAAGGAAGTCGCATCCTAGAGGGAGCAGCCACCACCACTCCACTATTTACAACACAAATACTACAGCAAGCTGTGTTTGTGAGGTAGAAACAGCCTCAATGACAAGGTAGTTTCATTCTAGCGGGAGCAGCAACCACCACACTACTATTTACAACAACCGTCCTTCAGCAGGCTGTGCTTGTGAGGTGGGACCAGCCTCAATGACATGAGAATTATCTTCCTAGAGGAGGCATTCACCACCACCCCACTATTCACAACACCAGTTCTCCATCAGGATCTGCTTGTGAGGTGGAAGCAGCCTCAATAACAAGGAACTGTCATTCTAAAGAGAGCAGCCTCCACCACCCCACTATTCACAACACCAGTGCTCCAGCAGGCTCTGCTTGGGAGGTGGGAGCAGCGTCAATGACAAGGGAAGTCTGATACTAGAGGCAGCAGCCATCACCACCCCACTATTTACAACACCCGTCCTCCAACAGGTTCTGCTTGAGTATTGGGACCAGCCTCAATGACAAGGGAAGTCTCATCCTAGAGGGAGCAGCCACCACCACCCCACTATTCACAACACACGTCTTCCCTCAGGGTGTGCTTGTGAGGTGGGAGCAGCCTCAATGACAAGGAAGTCTCATCCTAGAGGGAGCAGCCACCACCACCCCACTATTCAGAACACCCGTCCTCCAGCAGGCTCTACTTGTGAGATTGGATCAGCCGCAACTACAAAGAAGTCTCTTCCTAGAGCGCGCAGCCACCATCAACCCCCTAATATTAACAACAGCAGTCTGTGCTTGGGAGGTGGGAGCAGCCTCAGTCACAAGGAAGTCTTATCCTAGAGGGAGCAGCCTCCACCACAACACTATTCACAACAACCGTCCTCCAACAGGCAGTGCTTGTGAGGTGGGAGCAGCCTCCTTGACAAGGGAATCTCATCCTAGAGCAAGCAGCCACCACCACCACACTAATTACAACACCCGTCATGCAGAGGTCTGTGCATGTAAGGTGGGAACAGCCTCAATGATAAGGAAGTCTCATTCCAGAGGGAACAGCTACCACCACCCCACTATTCACAACACTTGTCCTCCAGCAGGCAGTGTTTCTGAGGTGGGAGCAGCCTCATTGACAACGGAAGTCGAATCCTAGAGGGAGCATCCACCACCAACATACGATTTACAAAGCCTGTCCTCCAGCAGGCTCTGCTTGGAAGGTGGGAGCGCCCTCAATAATAAGGATGTCTCATCCTAGAGGGACCAGCCACCACCACCCCACTATTTACAACACCTGTCCTCCAACAGGTTCTGCTTGAGTAGTGGGACCAGCCTCAATGACAAGGGAAGTCTCATCCTAGAGGGAGCAGCCACCACCACCCCACTATTCACAACACACGTCTTCCCTCAGGGTGTGCTTGTGAGGTGGGAGCAGCCTCAATGACAAGGAAGTCTCATCCTAGAGGGAGCAGCCACCACCACCCCACTATTCAGAACACCCGTCCTCCAGCAGGCTCTACTTGTGAGATTGGATCGGCCGCAACTATAAAGAAGTCTCTTCCTAGAGCGCGCAGCCACCATCAACCCCCTAATATTTACAACACCAATCCTCCAGCAGGCTGTGCTTGGGAGGTGGGAGCAGCCTCAGTCACAAGGAAGTCTTATCCTAGAGGGATCAGCCACCACCACAACACTATTCACAACAACCGTCCTCCAACAGGCAGTGCTTGTGAGGTGGGAGCAGCCTCATTGACAAGGGAAGCTCATCCTAGAGCAAGCAGCCACCACCACCACACTAATTACAACACCCGTCCTGCAGAAGTCTGTGCTTGTGAGGTGGGAAGAGCCTCAATGATAAGGAAGTCTCATTCCAGAGGGAACAGCTACCACCACCCCACTATTCACAACACTCGGCCTCCAGCAGGCAGTGCTTCTGAGGTGGGAGCAGCCTCATTGACAACGGAAGTCGAATCCTAGATGGAGCATCCACCACCAACATACGATTTAGAAAACCCGTCCTCCAGCAGACTCTGCTTGGAAGGTGGGAGCACCCTCAATAATAAGGATGTCTCATCCTAGAGGGACCAGCCACCACCACCCCACTATTTACAACACCTGTCCTCTAGCAGGCTGCTCTTGGGAGGTTGGAATAGTCTCAAAGACAAGGAAGCCTCATCCTAGAAGGAGCAGCCACCACCACCCCACTATTCACAACACCCGTCCTCCAGGAGGCTCTATTTGTGAGATGGGATCAGCCACAATGACAAAGAAGTCTCTTCCTAGAGCGCGTAGCCACCATCAACCCCTTAATATTTACAGCACCAGTACTCCAGCAGGCTGCGCTTGTGAGGCAGGAACAGCATTAATGACAAGGAAGTCTCATCCTAGAGGATGCAGCCACCACCACCACTATTCACAACACTCATCCTCCAGCAGGCTGTGCTTGTGAGGTGGGACCAGCCTCATTGACATGGAAATCTAATCCTAGAGGGAGCAGCCACCAACACCATACTATTTACAACACTCGCCCTGCAGAAGTCTGTGCTTGTGAGGTGGGAGCAGCCTCAATGATAAGGAAGTCTCAATCTCGAGGGAGCAGCCACCACCATCCCACTATTCACAATACCGGTCCTCCAGCAGGCTGTGCTTGAGAGGTGGGACCAGCTTCAAAGACAAGGGAAGCTCATCCTAGAGGGAGCTGCCACCATCCCCACTATTCACAATACCCATCCTCCAGAAGGCAGTGTTGGGAGGTGGGAGCAGCCTCAGTCACAAGGAAGTCTTATCCTAGAGGGAGCAGCGATCTCCACCCCACTATTCACAACAACCGTCCTCCAACAGGCAGTGCTTGTGAGATGGGAATGGCCTCAATGACAAGGAAGTCGCATCCTAGAGGGAGCAGCCACCACCACTCCACTATTTACAACACAAATACTACAGCAAGCTGTGTTTGTGAGGTAGAAACAGCCTCAATGACAAGGTAGTTTCATTCTAGAGGGAGCAGCAACCACCGCACTACTATTTACAACACCCGTCCTTCAGCAGGCTGTGCTTGTGAGGTGGGACCAGCCTCAATGTCATGAGAATTATCTTCCTAGAGGAGGCATCCACCACCACCCCACTATTCACAACACCAGTTCTCCATCAGGATCTGCTTGGGAGGTGGGAGCAGCGTCAATGACAAGGGAAGTCTGATACTAGAGGCAGCAGCCATCACCACCCCACTATTTACAACACCCGTCCTCCAACAGGTTCTGCTTGAGTATTGGGACCAGCCTCAATGACAAGGGAAGTCTCATCCTAGAGGGAGCAGCCACCACCACCCCACTATTCACAACACATGTCTTCCCTCAGGGTTTGCTTGTGATGTGGGAGCAGCCTCAATGACAAGGAAGTCTCATCCTAGAGGGAGCAGCCACCACCACCCCACTATTCAGAACACCCGTCCTCCAGCAGGCTCTACTTGTGAGATTGGATCAGCCGCAACTACAAAGAAGTCTCTTCCTAGAGCGCGCAGCCACCATCAACCCCCTAATATTAACAACACCAGTTCTCCAGCAGTCTGTGCTTGGGAGGTGGGAGCAGCCTCAGTCACAAGGAAGTCTTATCCTAGAGGGAGCAGCCACCACCACAACACTACTCACAACAACCGTCCTCCAACAGGCAGTGCTTGTGAGGTGGGAGCAGCCTCATTGACAAGGGAATCTCATCCTAGAGCAAGCAGCCACCACCACCACACTAATTACAACACCCGTCCTGCAGAAGTCTGTGCTTGTAAGGTGGGAACAGCCTCAATGATAAGGAAGTCTCATTCCAGAAGGAACAGCTACCACCACCCCACTATTCACAACACTCGTCCTCCAGCAGGCAGTGCTTCTGAGGTGGGAGCAGCCTCATTGACAACGGAAGTCGAATCCTAGAGGGAGCATCCACCACCAACATACGATTTACAAAGCCTGTCCTCCAGCAGGCTCTGCTTGGAAGGTGGGAGCGCCCTCAATAATAAGGATGTCTCATCCTAGAGGGACCAGCCACCACCACCCCACTATTTACAACACCTGTCCTCTAGCAGGCTGTTCTTGGGAGGTTGGAATAGTGTCAAAGACAAGGAAGCCTCATCCTAGAGAGAGCAGCCACCACCACCCCACTATTCACAACACCCGTCCTCCAGCAGGCTCTACTTGTGTGGGATCAGCTGCAATGACAAAGAAGGCTCTTCCTAGAGCGCGTAGCCACCATCAACCCCTAATATTTACAGCACTAGCCCTTCAGCAGTCTGTGGTTCTGATGTGGGAACAGCATTAATGACATGGAAGTCTCATCCTAGAGGATGCAGATACCACCACCACTATTCACAACAAACGTCCTCCAGCAGGCTGTGCTTATGAGGTGGGACTAGTCTCATTGACAGAGGGAGCAGCCACCACCCCCACTATTCACAACACTCGTCCTCCAGCAGGCTGTGCTTGTGAGGTGGAACCAGCCTCATTGACGGTTGAAGCTAATCCTAGAGGGAGCAGCCTCCACCACCAGTGCTGTCTATGGCCTCCAGCTCTGTGGCTGGACTGTTCATTCCCTCCAGTGCTAGGGCACTGCTGTCCATTGCCTCCAGCACTGAGGCTTGATTGTACATTGCCTCCAGCATCAGGGCAGTGCTGCACATTGCCTCCAGCACTGTGGCAGCACTGTTCAATACCTCCAGCACCAGAGCAGTGCTGTGCATTGGCTCCAGCACCAGGATACTGCTGTCTATTGCCTCCAGCACAGTGGCTGGAGTGTTCATTGACTTGAGCACCAGGGCAGTGCTGTCCTTTGCCTCCAGCAGTGTGGCAGTGAAGGACGGGGCCCTCTAGGGCCACGCTGGTTATATACAACCACCTGCTATGCCTTCCCTAAAATGAAGTGTCGGTCAGACAGTACAGAATACAAACTTACTTTATTCAGTATATACTCTGCAGAGGAGCCCAGTCAGGCCTTCATCCTAAGATGTCTGCCAAGGGGACTGACGCCCCAGGGTACGCTAATACATAATAAACCCTTCTGGAGACTTCAGCCACGCCTCTAATGGAAAGTTACCGGCTTGAGCCGGCCATGAACAAAGGGAGCACAGAGAGATGAGCTAACACCTGCCAGATGGGCACACTATCAGTACTCCAAGGCCACTGTGCCGAGTCTCAGCGTCTCCTAACGTGGGAGCAGATCTACATATTGATATTGGAATGCAGAGAAAGAATATCGGTTCATTAGCAAGTCAGATTACAGCCTTGAATAGGGAGAAAATAATAACGAAGTACAATGTTCTGCTGAGGCAAGCAAGAAGATAAATAAGGCCTAGTACGAACACAGCTCAAGCAGTCTTCTAGTGATTGCGAAATACAAAATGGAGTCACACAAGCTAACTAAGTTTACATGTTGCCCTGATAACTCAGTGGGTTGCATAACGTGACTACAAATAGCGTCTATTTAGCCACATATTGCTAACCTAACATAGCATGTGTAAGTGCACAAGGGGAAAGGGAATTTCAAACCTAACAGACCCTCCTTTTAGCATATGTGGCTAAAAGCTTTATTGCTATCCGGCAGGGTCTTTACAATTCTAAGTGGGAAAAGGAAAATTACATAGTCATTCATATTGCAAAAACGAAAACATAGCAAATGTGAGCATGAAAGAAACGTCATTTAGTACTCAAATATTCCTTCGTCTATCAACATAATTGACTGAATTTCTTGCATCATCATGGGGGAGAACTTATCATCTTGTTTGGGCAGCGTAATGCTGGGGGTGAGTTTACTCACACAATACGTACAACAGGCTAGGAGGCAATTGATGCAAAAACAACAGGTAAAGATGACCCCTGCGATAGCTATCAGGACAAGAAATATCTTCCAACCCCATGAAGTCAGCAGGCCCCAGAGCCACCCTGTAAGGGACCATGAACCATTGTCTTGATGGACCTCTGAGGCGAGTCTCTGTAATTTCTGTATGGCAGAATATACAGTTGGAGCACTGTCGGGTATGTACATGCAGCAGCTGCTGCCGATGACGCAACATGCTCCACCCCTGTCAGCTAGAATGACGTCTGAAACCATCCGATTTTGAATTAAAACGAGCCTTGTAGCTTGGAGTTCGACTGTAATATTAGTCAATATATCTGCAGTAGTGTTAATGACTCCCTCAACTACTCTGGCAAGTCGACGTATGTTGCGGCTATTGAACACGGGACCCCAGAACGGCACAATTCCCTTCATTATATCAGTGAATTGCTGTAGGGAGGTATCCGTTTGATCAATTTCATCTGTATTAACGACTCTTTTAATTCGGTGCACGAAAAGATCCCTACGATACAACCTATGATCTTTGTGGTAAGTGGACTGTGCAAGGTAAACAGGGGGTAGGAGGAAGGAGAGATAACACTGACCAGACCACCCCCTCGGGAGCCAAGTATAAGCTTGTTCCCCACAGATGAAATATACATTCGGAGGTGTCAGCAAGGGTGGACTACTAGTTGTATTCAATTGATAGGTATAATTACAATGGCTCTGTCCTACAGAAACATTCCCTGACCCTTGAACACAGAAACTAGCTGTTGCATTTATCACGGGAACGGGCATAGCTTTATCTTCAGTGATATTGCGCTCTTGGAAACATTTAAAATATTCAGTGACATTGAATCCTTGGAAGACTAGTACTTCATTTCGTAACCATGTGACATTTTCGTGGACTGTGAAAACAGTCATACAGGCGTCAGGGTGTATGGTACCCTCCTTTCCATCTGCCCCAGGTGTATATCCTTGATGTACCACTATATAATCTAAAACTGCCTCATAGTCAGCCGGTGTCATTTTCATCGCATCCGCATAATAATGCATATAAACCATAGATAGTAGTTGAAACCAAGCTTCACAGCTACCTAAATAGGACAAGGGCACCGAAATCAGTAAGTCATTCTTATGCATAACCGAGGGGAGCAGTCCACATACCCAACACTTTGTGGCATTAGTAGTGCTATGTACTTGATGAAGCATTTGAATGAATGCATTATGAGCGCAAGTTTGTCTATGTCTTTCTTTATGCGGGCCAATGTAATAAACCAGTGTTCAGCTGGAACCGGGGTAGTCCCTATCAAAGTATGCACAGGGTACTCCAGATAATGTTATTGTCACCAGGAGAATGAACACCACCACCACTACCCTACTTCCAGTAGACGAGCTAGACCATCCAGGACCATTCTGCTGCATCGGAGGAGTCACTAGAGGCTGCTCCTCTCTCATGATTGCACGACCAAATGGGTACATAGGAAATACTTTTAAGAATTGGAGCCACAAATACAAACAACCAGAGGGGTATTTTTCTTTCTTGTGTCCGTTATGAGCCTCACAGGCAGGCTCCTATTGTTCATCAAGCACTCCCACGGAGAAGCTGCACGATAGCAGCCCTTGCTGAAAAACAATCTGCGGCCCTTACTGAGAAACAAATCCTTCTTCCTTCAGGATAGGGCAACCTCCCTCCTGGGCAAATACCCTCAACGATCCTGTCCAGTGTCCAGGGCAGTGCACCAGTGTTCTTCACTCTAGTCTAAAGTAGGCACCAGAGACACAGCACCTACAGCCTAAGCTCAAGTCCTTCCCTAACTCCTGGATTGCCCTGCTGGCGCACTTGATGGAGCAAGGACTTGTAAATGAGACTTGCTCGGAAGCAATCCTCTCGTTTAACTCACTAACGAATTATTAACAATGTGTTTAGTGATTAATAATACGCATTTCCTTTACACGCGGGAGATGAAGCTTGCCTATGTGTTTACTAAATGCAATAACATGAACGAAGGACTAAGATGCATTCTAACACGGGATCTTTACTGCGCATGCGTCTACTGCATCTACGTAGTATGACGTATTAATGCTTGGAGGGAAATTCTTGCGCCTGCGCAAAGAACCATAAAATGGCCACTTCAAAACTCACATGCATGGCACCTGCTTGCTGAAATTAGAAAAAAAGTTTTATACTAACGCAAATGCAGAAAGGGAAATAATAAATGGAATGGGTTAGAGTAGAGGTTGGTGGTGTCATGTGGTTTGTGGCCTCATGGTCTGCCCTGCTAAGTTGGCTGCGGCCTGGCTGCCATGATGCCTTTTTCTGCACACGTTACTTTGTGACTTTGTTTTTCCAGCCTCTGCTTGGGCCCGGCTATATTAGGACTGTCTGCGTTTCTGCCTTTCACCTTTTATCCTGTTCCTTGTGGGTTACTTCTGCACAACATGTACAAGGTCGAAAAACAACGTCCCTTGTTCTTACTGATATGGCCTGTCCCTCGCACCTAGACATAACACTATGTGCAGCTGCACTGGAGAAATTTGTGTGCTTTTAATGTGATTGCACTGTTAGAGGCACTTGGAGAAAAACCTTTCAAGAGAGAAGAGCTGTGCTTGTCTGATGATGTAAACCTAGCATCTAGATATTGAGGTATGAGGGTCCGCCTGACAATGCCCAGAGGTTTTCTGTTTATATAATAAACTAGCTAATAGCACGGGGAGGGTGGTATGGTCATTGAGCCCTATATCCACTGCTTTACGAAATGCTTTCCCCGTTTGTATTCTATGGAATTGTAACTATGCTGATTATTTTATCATTATGCATTATGCTGATAGTACTGGCTCGTGTACTGTATCTTAGAGCACGATAGTTGAAATAAACATTTAAACTATACTGTGTCTCTTATTACGCGCGTTGTGGACCGGTATGAGTGAGTTATGAAAGGGTGTTCTTGCTCCTGCGAGTCCTGAGAGAGAGATACCGTGTTCTGGGTTGTCTAATCATTGGTAGTATATGCTAATGAGACGCTAAGCTAGTCGGATTGGGATTGTGGGTGCTACGGTGTATGGTTGGCTCACCACTATACTCTGAGGTCCTATTATCCTGTGCATACCTCTGTGTATGTGCAGAATCCCTACAACATGGCGCAACCAACGAGTGGGCTGCTAATCTGCGAGACGCTTGAGTAGTACTTGTGCTTGTCCACAACCCCTTCGCAGACACTTCCGGAAGCGTATGTGAAGGCATACCTCCTATATTGACGTTTTTATAGGTTCTTTCAAGCTTGAAGTTGTTAAAAGGTTTCTAAATAAAACCCTATATTGTGCTGCCTCCAATTAGGTTGTCGAAAACAATTTTAGCCTAAAATGGCTGTCCAAATTGCGGCACATAGCCGCGCGGCGCTCCGGGCTCACTTAACAGTGTATGGAGTGCCTGACGCGGGTGTCGATCTAATCTTTGTGGTACAAGCGGATTCAGCTTACCACTTTGAGTTGTTCTATTCTTGGATCACCTTTCCGGCGGTGGATGGAGCTGATAATTTGTTCCATGAATATACAGCCACCGCTGTTCCTAATAACTATAGACCGTATAGGAATCTTGAAGTACCGCTCACGGCGTGGCAACACCGTGTTTGGTTTGATGGCGCCCTCCCCCAACCGGTAACCGCAGTTCGTTTAGGCTCCTTATCAATTGATGGGGCCACTTGGCCTGTTTTGGCCGGGTATACCCCACATCCGCGTTATATGACGGTAGCAGTCGGTGAACTGCGTAATTTGCATTCGTATTTGATACGAGTGCATAGAGCTTTAGTACAGTATGTTACAGGCAACATCCAGGGAGCCCCGCCTGGAGTTGCCGCCCATCCAGCTGGAGCAGGCGGTGTAACCATAAGTCCTGTCATGGTTAATTCGGTGATGGGCAAACGCCCACAAAATAAGGATGATTTTCCTTATTGGCTTGCAGAGAAATTTGACCAGCTGGAGGGAGTTTTTCCAAATACTTCTCCTGTGGAAAAACACAGGATACTGACGATTAGTTTGCCAAAAGACTTGATCCCTGAGTTGACAGAATCCAACAACTGGGGTAGGGTATTCGCAGCAGTATATGCGAAGTGTTTCGGCACTCCTTCCATGACAGTTCTCCCCTCTGTAATTAAACGTGTACAGGATGAACATGGCCCTGAAGCGGCTGTGGAATTAGGGATGAGACTGGTGGGAGTGTTCGACGTAGTAGCTGATTTGATCCTTGCGAATGTCAAGGGCGATGCAGTGAACTTCCAAGTAGCTAATGCTTTGGCTCTGATCCCAGATCCGGACAAGCTGCGCGAATTACCAAAAATTATATCCCCTAGGCTTACAAAACGATTGGCCGTAATAGCCTGGGCTTCAAGCCTTTTGCAAAAACGCAAACTCAGTCACAACCTCAACCGAAATCTCAATCAGAGAAGGATGAGAAGCCGTTCTTTACTAAAAAGAACTGGAGACAGAAAAAACAGGGTAAGCAACAAAAGAAGCCAGGGTCGCGAGGCGCTTCCCCGGCTTCAGTCTCTTCTGAACCCACTTATGATTTGCGCGATAGGGCGAGAATTAAATCTCCAGAGAGATTTCAAGTCCCTGATTCGCGTTCTCCTCGTTCTTCACAGGCACCAACAACTTCTCAGGCCTGTGGAGGAGATCGCCAAGATAGAGGAAAGGGTCGCGAGACTCCTCCGGGACGAGACCAACCTCGACAACAAGTCCGAGGGAAGCCAGACGAATTTCCACGTTCTCGCCCACAGTTTCAGAAGAAAAAAGTTGTCGCTGTTACAGCGAGATATGCCACAGACAGTGAGAACGAGACTCCTGAATTGGACGTGGGCAGTGACGCTCCTAGACAGCGCCGCGGTAGTTACCATAGTGCAGGAGGCGCTACGTCCTCATGTGGAGGCGACAGCAACTGATACATTCATTACTGTTGAGACAGCAGACACCAGAGTGGCACCCCCTGACAGACTATATAATATTGTCTTTCAAATTGAAGGTGACATACCGCGTGTAATTAAAGGGATTTTTTGGGAAAATCTGACCTTTTCGTATGACATTTTGTTGGCAGAGGCGGATTGGCCGCCCCCGTTCGTACTAGCTGCGCGTAGAGGGGAGGAAGTAATCCTTCCGAGCTTTTCTCGTCATGTCCCCAAGGACAAAGTGGAGGCTCTCGCGGCCGAGTGGGCTGCGTCCCTGGCTCCGGCGCTATACCGCAACCATGTGGGCTGGGATGAAGAATCTCCCCCCCATGATATTCCTTTGCGGTCGATGCCTCAGCCACAACCCCAATATCCCATCAAGCGGGACGCTAAAGGTCCCGTCTCCGAGATTCTAACCCAGTTGGAATATCAAGGAGTAATCGAAACATGCGTATCACTGATGAATAGTCCCCTTTTCGCAGTTTCTAAACCCGATGGATCGTACCACTTAGTTTTGGATTACCGACATTTGAACTCTCATTGTCGGACCTTTGCGGTGCAAAACACACACAGTTCTGGGCTTGTAGACAGTCTTGTTCGTGAAAAATATAAAACTACCCTTGACCTGTCCAATGGATTCTACATGCACAACTTAGCCCCAGAGAGTAGCCAATGGAGCTCTTTTACCTCCGGTGGTAAACAATTCAAATTCCGGCATTTACCTATGGGCTACAAGAACAGTCCAGGCGTATTCGCTGCCCGTGTTGTCTCTTTGTTAGACAGCATAGACCCAGATGCATGTTCGTACGTCGATGATATCTATCTGACAGACGACTAATTATACCCGCATCTTACCCGAGTGGACCGCATTATTCTAGAATTTGCGGTTTTAGGTTATAAGTTTAACTTTGCCAAATCTCACATTGCTGAATTTACCGTTTTGTTTTTGGGTTATGAACTCAACAATGAAGGTAAGGGCTTAGCCCCCCATTTCTTGGAGAAGTGCGCACTCTTGTGCCCTCCAACTACACTGAAGAAGCTTCAGTCATTACTGGGTTTTCTAAACTTCGGGCGTACTTACATTCCCGAATATGCCCAACGTATCAAGCCACTGTATACCTTGATACAACCTAACTTTTCGAAGTCATGCTGGCTTCCGGAGCATTCCTCCATACTGCAGTCTTTGCAGACAGATTTGCTTGAATCTAAATTCTTGTTGACTCGTGACAACCACACAAACCTGGTGATTAGAATCATACCAGGGGCCGTGGGTTTCACGTACTTAACCTTTAACGAAGGTGACACAGTACCGATCGCATACAAGTCACATCTATACACTTCCGCAGAAATGCGCTTTTCCACTGTGGAGAAAGTTTTGACTGCAGTGCAAATGGCGATTCTAAAAGAACGCGCACTGGCCCAGGGAACACGCATTCTGGTGGTAACACCATATCCTGCCCTAGAGGCAGTGACGAAAGCAAGTGTTCCGAAATCTAAAGCTTTGCACCCCCGTTGGATAAAATGGGCAACATCATTGACATCCCCGGATGTCACTTTCATTTTTGATTCTTCTCTTCAGACACAGGAGTATCTACAGTATGAATTCGTTCATCCTCCTCCTCGGTCTTTGCTCCCTCTTGAGGAATACGATTGTATTATCTATACCAATGGTTCGGCACAACCGGCCACGGGTTCCAAGCATGCTTACTCCGCGGCATGTGCTATTGTTGCAGGTACAATGGTGAACGGAGAGTTCCAGTCAACAGTAGTGCACATTCAGGCACTAGGAGACAGTACCGCACAATTGGCCGAGCTGCACGCACTGGTGCTAGCACTTGAGTTCGCTAATCCGGATGTGACCACTCTTATTGTGTGCGATTCATATTACTGTGTTCAGTCATTCAATGACAATCTCTTCTTTTGGTCTCAGAATGACTATAGAGATGCAAAAGGCAGCACAATTAAGCATAAAATGCTTTGGGTTCGAGTAGCAGATTTGAAACAACGTCTGCCTCTCACACAGGTGATTCACACCCTTGGCCACCAGCGTGTGGGCGCACATGCTGTCGGTAACGGTTTGGCAGACGAAGCTGCCAAATAAGCAGTAGCCACGTGTTCAGTCACAGCAGTTACAAGATCAATAACTAAAATAGATACTGATATCTTAGCAGCTATTGCTGCCACCAAGGAGGGTACTAAATACCCATGGGGTTTCCCTTCCAAATATACTTATCACTTAGGTCCCGAACAGGCTCCCTTCGTAAGTATTCCAAGCGTTGGCGATCGGCTGATTCCCAACGCGGACCGCAGACTTTCCTTGATAACTGCCGCACACGAGGGCATGGCCTCGGCACATGCTGGCGTGTCTGCGACGGTTTCAATATTGCAGCAGCGGTACTGGTGGCGTGGTTTATACAAACAGACCCGTACTTATGTGCTTTCTTGTGACGTTTGTCAACAGATCAAGCCTTCTACGGTTACGCGCCCACCACAAACACCGCTATGCATTTCTAACAGACCTTTTGTGTGTGTTTACCTGGATCACTGCGGTCCATTCTCCTCAGACACTGCATATAAATACATCTTGGTTGCAGTGGACTCGTGCACACGGTTCATCTGGGTCTGGCCACAACGGAGTGCTGACGCTCGAAATGTCATAAGGGATTTGCGTGTCTTTGTGGTAGTTTTTGCATGTGGCACCTTCCATTCGGACCAAGGTCCGGCGTTTGCCTCTAAGGCTTACAAGGACGCAATGGGTTCCCTGGGGGTGTGGGTGAAATTTTCATCTCCATATCGGCCTGAGGGCAATTCGATTGTTGAACGAATGAACCGTGACTTAAAGCAATCCTTGACAGCTAGGGTCTTAGGTACTGGCAGGAACTGGCTGGACCACTTGTATACCATACAACGTGCACTTAATAATCTCCCTCGAAAACCTCTGGGTGGGTGGACCCCATACGAAATGCTCTTTGGCATATGAATGTTTGTGCCAGACCTTGATGGTCTAGACATGGCGGTGCAGTCCGCCATCTTTGATGTAGATAACGATTCTACTATGTTACAGGGCTTACAAGAAGACCAAGACAAACTTGTAAATGAACATTTACCTTCAGCCACAGACGCTGCGTTGCAGATTCCGGTTGCCGGCTGGCTTCCGAAGATTGGAGATCTGGTTCGGGAGAAAGTGGAGAACAAAAAAGAATTTGGTCCCTCATACTGTGCTCCAGTTCCAGTCCTTGGCTTGAAGGGTACTCGTACAGTCATCTTACCACCGCTTCCTGGTCGCAAGGACAACCGATTCATCTCAGTGGACAATGTCAAGCTGCAACATCTGGCCGATCCTGAATAGTGTAACACCAGCGGTCTCTTGTCCAGTCATTTCCCGGACATATGTTTGTGGCCCTCCTGCCTGAACGGTCACAGATGTTGCTATCGAGATGGTAGATTTGCCTGAACGCTTACTCGACTACCCAGATTCCCCCTGCCACGAAGAGATGGAGTATATCTGCCAAGCAGACGAGTCGGTGGCTCACCTACCAACAACGCCACTGAGCCCAATGCGTTATTCTTTTTGTTCGGCCTCCACCTCATCACTGATCCCATTCAGATTCAGTATTTTTATTTTATGGTTCAGAGACAATTTTTTGGTTCCACCCTGGACTTACATCTGGTTGGTACTTTTCCTGATTTTTCTGTTTATGTCTATTGGCTTTGTCACCGTATTTTTTCTACTCATCAATGGTCACTATTTGCCAGAACGCTCTGCGGTGAACTGTGTCGCTGGAACTTTGGCTCCACATGCTTCATCCCACATCATGAAGCGTGACCACACATTTGTGAACATTTCGGCTTTCCCAGTCGCTGATGGCATCGTATGGGATGCGGTAAATTTCCAAATTCATGGACCTACCGAAATTGTTAATGTTCCAAATGTCCTCCGTGTTTCAATGGGTGATGTTGTTAAAAGTAACATTCATTCTGACGATTGGGATGTGCATGCCGTTGAATCATTATTTACTGATTTGAAATATTATGCTGCTTTTAATGCTGAAGATTTGTACATGAATTCTGCGAGTTATGCCGATTTATATTGTTACCAGCATTGGGGCAACCATTTCCTCCATAAACCAAGTGCCCTTCGGGGTCCTGTCAATTATACCCAATGGGAACACTGTCCAACTCCTTTGCCAGGGAGTTCCCAGACCCTTAGAAACAAGTTTACTTATTTTACTGACTTTGATAGATCGAACCCTGTGTCTTATTATTTTAAATCAAATACTTCATCTACCCAGAAAATCATGTTAACACACACAAAGTTACTATATTCGGGTTCCTTCTTGGCCACCTTGGCCGTGGGTGGTTACGAATACTGGCAGGACACCATTGATTTAAAATCAATCTGGGGCTCCAAACCATGGCAGGTACAAGGCACAGAAGCCTTGCACCGTGCTTGTCTTATCCCGACCCAAATTTTGTTTTTAAATCATTCCATTTATCAAACGTGTTGGGGTTTGGCTACTTCCAAACAATTAAATGCACCTTCCATTCCTGGGTTGTCTTCCTCCACCAACGAAAGCTTGTATTTAAATGTTTCCCTTACAGAGTTGCACGCTTTGTTTCAAAATAATTCATTTAATGTTTCCACGATTGTTCGGTCACCCTGGTTATCTTGGCCCACTCAGCAAATGCCTGCCAAATGCGTTTTCATGACTCAGCTCCTGGTTATAAACAGGATAGGCCAGACCCGAGGTTTTCTGACTCTCGTACTGTTACAACTTATTCTGTTGGAAAATTGTGTAAACAGTGGCTGCAGCACTCTTTCTTAGATTCTGTAAAACAGCATTTATCCCTCCTTTCAGGCAATATTGATCTGTTCGATTTTGTTCTGGGGCCTCGTGGCCCTCGACCTAAGAGATTCATTTATGAAACGTATAATGAACTCTGGAAGCTTTCGCAAATTGAAGCTGCCTCCCGTCTTCGGGAGATTGACCAAGCAAATTTAGAAAAGGTGCTTGCTGTTGTTGACAATAGTATTAATACCCTGTCTTCCCGGATTTACACTTTAGAGAATATTGTATCCTCTGTTGTTGATATTGTACAAGATGATGTTACTGTGTTGTATCATGGTCAAAATCAATTGCGTTCTGTGAGGCAGTTTGCGTGGACTTTGCAAACACTAAAAATGGGTAAAGTTCCTTGGCATTTTCTGAACACCACTGCCTTATTTTTACCTTTTAATTTGTCTGAGAAGCAACAGTTCATGTCCATGAAAGATGCAACATACACTCTGTTACATATCGAGAAAATAGAGCCATTACCGTTCTCTGTTGCAGAATTGGATTCTGCAGTGTGGCTGGTTCACGGGGTTATCGCTTTACCTTTTTCTTTATTTGAGTTTAGTTCCTGCATGAAGCATTATCTTGTTGGCCGATTTCAGCCTTTAGGCAGTGCCTTCCTGCGTGAACTTTGGTCACTGCCTTTCCTTTATAGATGCCTTAGGGATGGGAGGGAAGTTTTTCTCACAGGCGAGTCCTGCGATTCTACTGTGGGTCATTCCCTTAGTTGCAAACACATCAAGTTGCACGGAGCTTGTAACGATTCGGCTCCGAATCTTGCTTGTGTTTTGAAGGGTATTCCTGCTCCTGCTATTTCTCCTACTTTCACTGTGCTTGCAAATGGTAGCTATTTGCTTCTGAATAATCAGGACTGCTGTGGCATTATAGCCGGCATACCCTATATTGTAACAGTTTCCCACAGAGTTGTCTGCTGCAAAAATGTACTTTTTCCTCCCCTGCACGACATCATAGATAGTTCCATTTGGCCCTCCATTCCTACCTTGAAGGCGGATTTCAATAAATTGAGCAGAATAAAAGCGCTATTGTTAAACCAGGAGGTTATGCTCACGTCCGCCCGGGAGACATTCATTCTCCAGGTGGCTACTACCCATAGTGAGATACAGGCCCTTTTGAACACAAACCTCCCACAGCATTTCGGTGAACTGATTCACCGTGTTTTTAATGCATCTCGCACTGAAGGTCTTGTGCACTTTTTTAAAGTTGTGGGCTCTGGCCTTGGTACCTCCTTTCAAACTATCTTTGGTGTAATTCCGGCTTTTATTCATTCCAATTTTTCCAGCGTGTTTGGAGGCTTTCCGTTGATCCTCGCCTTAGCGGCAGGTGTATTACTTTTGGTCTGTTTACTGCGCAATGGCTTCACTTCCTTGGGCCCTTCTCGACCCAGGTCGACTCCAGATGCTCCGTGAGCGCATACTCGCCGGTTTTGGCGTCCTGCCATTGGCGACGCTCAGTGTGTCCTACAGACTTTCTTTTCGTTTTGCGTATTTCACTTGCGTGCAACCTGTGATGACTTGCATCCGATGTCCTTTTTCCTGGTCCTTGGATTATTGCCTTTACAATACGTCTCTGTCTCGCCCGGATTTTGTCCCTTTAATGGGTCCCTTAGAGGCCCACGAGAGGGACTGTTCCGGGGATGGATATATGGCGCGTGCGGCTGCACTTGGAATTTTGGCGCAATGGGATGTCTGTGCGGCTGCTCAGACTCTCCTACAACAAAGCTATATTGAGTATCACGCAAGTTGTCCCGCAATGCTCTTCACTACTCCCTATTATGAGGAACATGACTGCAGTTTTGATTTATTGGACTGGATGGCGTCTCTTTTTTCTGATGGTTCCAACGGTGTCCTCTTGGAAAGTGTGGGTTTTTTCTGCACCTACACCTTGATTAATTGAAAAGGAGCTCCGCATTAAGCTTCACAATGGATATTTTTTTTTTTTGCTTTCTTTTTGCGGGCTTTTCATTTTTTTCTCTCTCCCGTTAAGTGTCCTTCCTGGGGACTTATTCATGAACGGTCGTTTCTGTTCTGCTCATTGACTTTGAACTCCGTCTGGGTACGGGGACTGTCCAGGGGAGGGTGTCATGTGGTTTGTGGCCTCATGGTCTGCCCTGCTAAGTTGGCTGCGGCCTGGCTGCCATGATGCCTTTTTCTGCACACATTACTTTGTGACTTTGTTTTTCCAGCCTCTGCTTGTGCCCCGCTATATTAGGACTGTCTGCGTTTCTGCCTTTCACCTTTTATCCTGTTCCTAGTGGGTTACTTCTGCACAACATGTACAAGGTCGAAAAACAATGTCCCTTGTTCTTACTGATATGGCCTGTCCCTCGCACCTAGACATAACACTATGTGCAGCTGCACTGGAGAAATTCGTGTGCTTTTAATATTGTGATTGCACTGTTAGAGGCACTTGGAGAAAAACCTTTCCAGAGAGAAGAGCTGTGCTTGTCTGATGATGTAAACCTAGCATCTAGATATTGAGGAATGAGGGTCCGCCTGACAATGCGCAGAGGTTTTCTGTTTATATAATAAACTAGCTAATAGCACGGGGAGGGTGGTATGGTCATTGAGCCCTATATCCACTGCTTTACGAAATGCTTTCCCCGTTTGTATTCAATGGAATTGTAACTATGCTGATTATTTTATCATTATGCAGATAGTACTGGCTTGTGTACTGTATCTTAGAGCACGATAGTTGAAATAAACATTTAAACTATACTGTGTCTCTTATTACGCGCGTTGTGGACCGGTATGAGTGAGTTATGAAAGGGTGTTCTTGCTCCTGCGAGTCCTGAGAGAGAGATACTGTGTTCTGGGTTGTCTAATCATTGGTAGTATATGCTAATGAGACACTAAGCTAGTCGGATTGGGATTGTGGGCGCTACGGTGTATGGTTGGCTCACCACTATACTCTGAGGTCCTATTATCCTGTGCATAGCTCTGTGTATGTGCAGAATCCCTACAACAGTGGTATACAGTGAAATCATTTATTTTTGAGAATAACATTTTTCCTTTTGACTTTATTATTAGTGCGTATTTGGGCCTGTCAAATTTGTCTGAGACGAGCGGACTGACATTGCGCCACGCATGCGCCCTGGCGAGAAAGTACGAAAGATGACTAAGGACTTGTCACACGTCCAAGGCCAGCGAAGATGTGCCCTGGGAACATGAGGGTGAAGAGTTCATATGAAGGAACTTTATTCAAGAGATCGCAACAATTGTATTAATAAAGTTTCGAGATGTTTGAGAAAGGAAGAGACTTTAAGTTTGCGGGGAGGAGTTTTGAAACAATGGTTTAAAGAAATAAGTGAAATGTAAGTATGGTGTGATGATCATCCCCCCTCGCCTGTCCAATCAGAGTTAGTATTTTGTAGAATTGAAACAATAATGGGTGGTACATGCTTATGGAAGGGTAAAATTGAGGTAGTTTTAGTTAGCTAGGAGAGAGAATTCGGAGACATCTGTTCGAAGAACTGGGTGTGCTGAGGCGATGCAAAGCTCGGGATGCTGTTGGTGCTGGGTGGTGCTGAAGCTGTGAGATGCAGATGAAGAAAATCGAATGCAGAACCATCTACTTAATTTGGGTGGGGTAGAAAGAAGATCGCAGAAGAACCACGAGGAGGAAGAGAGTGTCAGAGAGGGGTGCGACGTAGTCGTCGGTATCTAGAGAGGTGAAGTATCCTGTCCTGATTCATGTCCTGGAGTCTTTGTCTCCTGATCTGTCCTGGGGACCCTTACCAGCCCTTTGGCCAGGGGGTTGGTCTTCACACCATACTTGGTAATTATAAATTCATCGTCTTGATAAATGATCTTCCCTCTCTATCCTCTTCTTTCTGAGCATAGTTGTTGTATGGATCTGAATTATTATATCTATTGAATTTTTGATTGAATTGGCACTCTTGCGAATGAGGTTGTTTGTACTGAAACGTTTGAGGTGGTTCACAAACAACTAATTTAGATAAAGATTTTAAAACTTCTCGAGTCTGTGATTATTTTATTTCAATTAAGAAAGGTTTAATCGAGTTATGTTAATTATCACCATCAACTAGTTCCACCTAATGGTCCATTGACCAGAGGAAAGAACTATTTGATCCGTGAAAGGCTTAGTTGGAGAAGAAATAACTAGATCTTAAAGGATGAAAATCATAAAACTAAAAAAAAGTTCCAGCGGTCTACTTAGTGTTTAGTGGAAGTGAATTATATGGGCCCACGTGAGTATATGGTAGTGGAGTATCTGTTGCTAGTACGCCGCTGGATCACACTGTCCTTCCGTCGGGTCACAGATTGTACCTGGTACGCCCAGGCACTTCTTCATCCACAAACAAAGGCAGGAATTCACTTTCAGTTGGGCCTTGGGACTCAGGTGTTTGTACACCAGGAGCTGGAGCATCCGAAGCAGCCCTTATCTCAGGGGGTATTGCCTCGAACAAGGCCTCGTCACTCTCCTGGTCCGTCTGCACCCCTCTCAACCAGGCGTCCGAGAAAGGGACAAAGCGAGGCACCAGCTCACCTTCCTGGTCGGCTATCCCGTCCCGAAGCCAGGTGTCGTAAGGCAACGGTAGGGGCACCCTCTTAACGTGGGAGGCGTGCACCCAGTGTTTCCAGCCCTCTAGCTTGACAGCCGTGCGGGTGGCCAGCAACACCTGGGCAGGTCCTTTCCACCTCGGCTCCAGACAGGTCTTGCGGTGGAAATGTCGAACCATTACATAATCCCCGGGCTGTAGTCGATGCCCGGGTCCCTCTGGTACTGGTTGCAGAGTGGTGTGTATCTGTTGGTGAACAAAATGAAGATCTTTAGACAATTGGTACAGATAGTCTATCAAAAGATGGTATTCTATCTCGGAGAAACGTTTGGGTCTTGGGACGCCCCAGACATTAGCAGGGCACCCGAAGACAACTTCATAGGGTGACAGCTCTGTCCTAGAATGCGCCGTCACTCTCGTGGACAATAATGCTAAGGGCAACGCATCTGGCCATTGTAATCCTGTACTTTCATGAATTTTTGCTAACTTCAGTTTGAGAGTACCATTGTACTTTTCAACAAGGCCTGCTGATTTGGGGTGGTTCATGGCATGGAATTTCTGCGTAATTTGTAAGCCCTTGCACACCAAATCAATGACTTTGGCATTGAAGTGGCTCCCATTGTCACTCCAGATCACCTGTGGCAATCCGTAGCGTGGAAAGTACTTTTAAAAGTGCCTTCGCCGTTGCCATGGCCGTATTCTCCTTAGTGGGGTAAGCCTCAATCCATTTACTGAATGCACAAACTACCACTAGTACATATTTCAAATTGTTTACTCGTTCCATTTCGATAAAATCCATCTGGAGAACCTCGAAAGGGAAGGAAGGCGGTGCAAAATTACCAGCAGGTGTAGGGGTGCCCCTCCCAGGATTGTGCTTTTGACAGATAATACAGTGCTTCACCAAGTGCGCGGCAACCTTAGGGATATTATCATTCTGCCATACTGGGTCTAGTAGCTTGCATATTCCCTTGGCACTAATGTGCGGCGGGCCATGGGCCATGGTGACTACAGGTAGAACAAAAGCATTTGGCAACAACCATCTTTGCTTTCCTGACATGTCAGTCCAACACCCAACCTCGTCCAAACGCCCTGTACTCTCCTCCCACATGTCCAGTTCATCTACAGTCGCCTCTCTCTGTATTTCCTTCACACTTTCCACTGTATCCTCAAACATCCCATTGTCTGGAACCCATCTAGCAGGACCTGCCACAAACATCTTGTTCATCTTTGATCTAGCTGTCTCCTTAGCTGTTTGGTCCGCAAACGTATTACCCCTCCCAACATCATCCGTGATTGCTCTATGGGCACTACATTTTATTATAGCCAGCTTATCAGGAAGTGTCAAAGCTGATAACAATCTTAGTATTAGTGGACCATGCTGTATTCTCTGCCCATGCGAGGTCAGGAACACTCTCTCTGCCCAGAGGCGCCCAAAATTATGGGCCACCCCGAATGCATAATGGCTGTCAGTGTAGACATTAACAGCCAGTCCCTCACTCAATTCACAGGCCCTTAGGAGGGCAACTGACTCTGCTGCTTTGGCCGACTGGTATGGAATGCGAAATGTCTCAACTACAGTGTGTAACATGGTGATCGCATAGGCTGCAGTAGTAGTGCCATCCGGCAATTTGAAACAAGAGCCATCGACATATAGTTCCCCTGGGGGGTCAGATAAGGGAACATCAGTCAGGTCTACCCGTCCCTTCGTTTTTTCCTCAGTCCGAAATAAACAATCATGGACATCATTGTCCTTTTCTTCCGAAGGGAGGGGTAGTATTGTGGCTGGGTTCAAAGTAGTGCATCTTTTAATGGTAATGTGCGGAGCAAATAGGGTCAGCTCATATCCAGTGAGACGCGCACTGGTGAGGTGCTGCGTCTTGGTCTTGTTCAAAAGCATGTACACAGCATGAGGTACCATAACTGTGAGATCAGTATCAAGGACGAGCCCTGCAGATTGTCTGATAGATACCGCCATCACCGCAGCTGCCCTCAGACAGCTCGGGTGCGCTCTGGCGACATTATCCAAAATGACAGAGAAATAAGCGCAGGGTCTCTGCTTACCACCGAAACCCTGTGTTAGGACCGAAAGCGCGCAACCGTCCGCCTCATGTACATAGAGCACAAAAGGCTTCTGGTAGCCAGGAGTACCAAGCACAGGAGCAGAGCAAAGCGCAGTCTTTAAGTGTTCAAAAGCTTGCTGGCATGCAGGTGTCCAAGGCAAAGGCTCATGCACATCTTTGGTGGTGAGGTAAAGAAGGGGTTTTGTTAGTAAGGAAAAATTCGGGATCCAGTGCCAACAATACGAAGTTATCCCCAGGAACACGCGTACCTCGCGTTGGGTCTTAGGAACAGGCATGTTAGTGATAGCAGCTATGCGTTCAGGTGTCAGTCTACGACCCTCCTTCGACAGTAGGTGACCTAAGTAGGTCAATCAATCAATCAGGGAATTGTAAGCGCGCTACTCACCCGTGAGGGTCTCAAGGTGCTGAGGGGGGGGTCCGCAGATCTGTTTAGCCGAAGAGCCAGGTCTTGAGGGTCTTCTTGAAGGTGTTCAGGGAGGGGGCGCGTGTGATGTCTGCCGGTAGCTCATTCCAGGTCTTGGCTGCAATGTGAGAGAAGGATCTTCCGCCTGCTCTGTGGGTGCACAGGGTTTCGGCCAGTGCGAGGTTGGAAGATCAGAGGTTTATTTTGGGTACGTGGAAGTTGATTCTGTCGTTGATGTATTTGGGTCCATTGTTGTGTAGGCATTGGTAGGCGTGAGTGAGGATTTTGAAAGTGACTCTTTTCTCCACGGGAGCCAGTGGAGACTTTGTAGGTGTTGGCTGATGTGCTCGTATCGGGGATGCCGAGGACGAGTCTGGCGGCGGTGTTCTGTATTGTCTGGAGTTTGCGGATTAGGGACTTGTTGATGCTGGCGTAGAGTGCATTTCCATAGTCCAGTCTGCTGGTGATGAGTGCATGGGTGACTGTCTTCTTTGACTCAGGGGAGATCCACTTGAAGGTCTTCCGGAGGGTGTTGAAGCAGCTGGAGGTGACGGTGTTGACCTGTCGGGTCATGGTGAGTGATGAGTCGAGTATGATGCTGAGGTTCTTTGCGTGGTCTGAGGGGGTATGTGTGCTTCCGAGGGCGGTCGGCCACCAGGTGCTGTCCCATGCAGAAGGGGTGGTACAGAGGACGAGGACTTCTGTCTTCTCGGCGTTGAGCTTCAGGCAGCTGTTGGTCATCCAGACTGCAACGTCTTGCATTCCTTTCTGGAAGTTGAGTTTGGCAGTGGTGGGGTCTTTGGTGAGGGAGAGGATGAGCTGGGTGTTGTCGGCATAGGATACGATGTTGAGGCCATGTTGTCGGACGATGGATGCAAGGGGGGCCATGTAGATGTTGAAGAGGGTGGTGCTCAGTGATGAACCCTGTGGGACTCCGCAGGTGATTTTCGTGGGGTCGGAGAGGAAGGGTGGGAGTCTGATCCTTTGGCTTCTTCTGGTGAGGAATGATCAGACCCAGTCCAGGGCTGTTCCTTGTATGCCTGCGTCATGTAGTCTGGTGTCTAGTGTGCGGTGGCAGACGGTGTCGAAGGCCGCTGATAGGTTGAGTAGGATGAGGGCTGCGGAGTGGCCTTGGTCCAGGAGGGTGCGGATGTCGTCTGTGGCGGCGATTAGGGTGATCTCTGTGCTGTGGTTGCTTCGGAATCTGGATTGGGACGGGTCGAGGATGGCGTTCTCTTCAATGAATCGTGTCATTTTCCTGTTGACTGTTTTCTATGCAACTTTGGCTGCGAAGGGGAGGAGCGAGATGGGCCGATATTTCTTGAGGTTGGTGGGGTCAGCTGTGGGCTTCTTGAGCAGGGGTCTGACTTCTGCGCGCTTTCAGTCGTCTGGGAAGGTGCCTGTTTTGAAGGTGGTGTTGATGGTGCGTTGTAGTTCGGGTGCGATGGCAGCCGCGGCTCTGTGGTAGATGTGAGGGGGGCAGGGGTCCGTGGGGGCCCCCGAGTGGATGCTTTTCATGGTCGAGGCGGTGTCTTCGGCCGTGATCGGTGTCCAGTTGGAGATGGTGGGCTGGCTGGTGTTTCTGGAGGGCGGGGGGCCGTCTGTGGCGCCTGGTGGATGGTCGATAAAGTTGTCGTAGAGATTTTTGATCTTGAAGTGGAAATAGGTTCCAAGCTTGTTGCAGAGGTCTTGGGATGGGGTGATGTCTATGGCTTCGCTGCGTGGGTTGGTGAATTCTTGAATGACACTGAAAAGTTCCTTGGAGTTGGTGGAGTTGGCCAGGATTTTGTTGTGTATGAAGTTCCTCTTGGTGGCTTTGATCTGGTTGTGGTAGTATGTCATGGCGTCCTTGTAGGTGGTGTGGTTTTCTGTTGTCTTGGTGTTTCTCCAGTTCTTCTCCAAGCATCTGCAGGTGCGTCTGGCTTCTTGGAGAGCGGTGGTGATCCAGGCGGCTTTCCTGGGGCGTTGTCTGTCGGGGTTGTGTAGCGGGGCGAGCTCGTCTGCGCAGTTGGAGATCCAGGTGTGGAGTTCTCTGGCTGCGTCGTTTGCGTCATTTGTGTCGGGTGCCCGGGTGTGGTTGTCTAGGGTGAGGGCGGAATTAAGTTGCTCGTCGGTAACCTTGCTCCAGTTCCTTCGTGGTGGGCGTAGGGCTGGTTTGGGTGCCTTGGATTTGTTGATGTCGAAGTGTACGCAGTGGTGGTCGGTCCATGGCGGCTGCGTTGTGTGGCTGAATTGGATGCTGTTTCCTGCTGCGAAGATGGGGTCGAGGGTGTGTCCTGCTCTGTGGGTCGGTGTGTTGACGAGTTGTTTAAGTCCGATGCTGGCGAGGTTGTCACGAAGGATAATAGAGTTGGGGTCGCTGGGGTTGTCGAGGTGGAAGTTCAGGTCTCCAATGAGTATGTAGTTTGTTGAGGCGATGGCGTGGGGTGCGATGAAGTCGGTGATGGCGGTGGCGAAGGGTGTTCGGGGGCCGGGGGGTCTGTAGACTAGGGTTCCTCAGAGTGTGGCTTTAGGGGTGGTCTGGATCTGGAAGTGCAGGTGTTCGGCAGAGGGGAAGGTTTCGCTGGAGGTGGTGAGGCGGAGGGTGCTCTTGTGGGCGATGCCGAGGCCCCCTCCTGGGTGGTTGGGGTGGTCTTTCCTCTGGATCTTGTATCCGTCTGGGATGGCGGTGCTGATGTCGGGGGCAGAGGATGCGTTGGTACAGGTCTCTGTGAAGAAGACGATGTCGGGCGAGAGAGAGTCGAGTAGGTTCCAGATTTCCATGGCGTGTTTGTGTACTGAGCGTACGTTTAGGAGGATGCATTGTAGGGTGTCACCGGTGCTGGCGTCAGCGGTGTTGGAGGCCGTGGTGGCGGTGAGGGTCTGACGGCAGTGGAGGCAGGAGAACTGGCCGTGCGTCATGTTCGGCGAGGCCTGTTGGCATTCTCTAAGTCTTCCAGGGTTGAGTGCGAGGAGGGTGGTGGTGTCGTAGCGATGGGTAGTGGGAGGTCCAGGGTTCCTGGCGCTGGTCGCAGTCAGGTTGCGGACGGGCGCAGACGGGCTTGCCTTTGGTGCGCCTTCGGTGCACCGGCTGCGCGCGTCCGCTGCATGACCGCGCAGCGGACGCCATTAAGTAAGGGAGGTGGGAGGGAGGAGAGGCTGGGATGCGGGAGCCGGGGAATTCCTGGCGGGTGGGTGGGGCTGCAGGGGCAGCAGCAGCGAAAGGCGAAAGGAAGAGGCAGGCACGAGAAAATAAAAACAGTGGTGGAATTAGAGCAAGACATAGATGGGCACAATAACAGTGGCACAACAGGGAAAAAATTAAGAAAAAAAACGGCTGAGAAAGGTTACGGTGGTTGCAGGCAGTCTGGTCCCAGTTGGAGCGGGCAGCAGGCGCAGGAGTGGGCAGCAGCTTCGAACCTCCCAAGGAGCAGGTCGGGGTCTGGAGGCAAGTGATGGCACAGCAGAGCTGCGGGGAAAGAGTGGACCTAGACCGAGGGTCGGAGGGTCGGAGTTGACCTCCTGTCGACAATATTGAAATTTTGAAAGGGACACCTTGTGTCCATGGTGTGCCAAATGTAGCAATAATTTAACCGAGGCGTCTTTACAGCCTGTTTCAGTGTCTGAGGCTACAAGTAGATCGTCAACGTATTGCAGCAACACATTACCAGGGGGTAGTTCGAAAGAATCCAATTGCGTTTTAAAAGCCTGACTATAAATACTGGGGCTTTCTGTATAGCCTTGTGGAGCACGACAGTGTTAGACCTGGTACCATTGGCGTGGGTCTCCCTTCCATTTTTTGCGCTATGCCTCCTCTGTTACTGACCTGTTTTTGCTGGATTAGATGCTTTGGGCACTTTGCCACTGCTGATCAGTGCCAAAGTGCAAGTGCTCCCTATGATAAATTGATGTATGGATTAGTGACTCCATGTTTGGCCTATTTGATTCACTGTCAGACCCTAGTACAGTGCACTGGTTGTGCCCAGGGCTTGTGACTCAAATGCTGCCAGTGGGCTTGCAGCACTGGTTGTGCCACCCACAGGAGCCGCTTGTAAAGTGTGTCTCAGGCCTGCCATTGCAGAGCCTGTGTGCAGTCTGGTACTGCCATGTCGACTTGGTAAGTGCACCCACTTACCAGTCCCCAAACCTTCCCTTTTCTGCATGTTAGTCACCCCTAAGGTAGGCCTGCGGGCAGGGTGCATTGTAGGTGTAAGGTAGGACATGCCCTGGTGTGTGTGGCATGTCCTGATAGTGAATTACAGACAATTTTGTTTTTCACTATTGCAAGGCTACCTGTCCCCATAGGCCAGAATGGGCAGTTTGATTATAACATCTTATAATCCTAACTGACCCAGGGAACATGGTAGAAAAACGAATTTAGTATGCCTGAACTCAGAATGATAAAATACATCTTTTAGTGAAGTTGGTTTTAACATTCTGTGTTTGAAAATACCACTTTTAGAAAGTGGGTATTTTCTTGCCTAACCATCCAGCCTGCCTCTTCTAGCTTGTGTATTGTATGTCTGGGTTTGTGAGTGACAGGGGCTGGGGGACTCCAGGAGACAGGGTGAGTCAGCACAGGGCTGAATCGACCTATCTGCATGTAGAGTGGTGGGAGGGGTAGCACCTGGGCCTGAATAGGGCTGTGCCTGCCTTCCACAATGCTGGCTCCACCTCCTGTGTTGCGTCTGATGTCCCTGGCCCACACTGACAAAGGAAGAGGGTGTGCACTGGCAGAATGCACCCAGAACTGGTTTGGACTAGGTACAGGACCCTCTGCCTTCAGAGGACAAATGATTTATGGGTATAAATACTGGGGCCCTGACCCCAAGACTTTAGATCACTTCTGGAACAAACAAGACAAACCTTTGCTGAGGAGAGGAACCAGAGAAGCTGAAGGAGGAGACTATCCCTATGCTGTGTGCTGTTTGAGGGATTGGCCTGCAGTGGTTGCCTGATTGCCAAAGAAAGGAGAAAGGAACTTTGTACTACTTTCATCATCTTGCAGAACATCTCCAAGGGCTTGAAGATTGAGCTTGCCTCCTGCTGAAGTCTCAGGGACACAAGACTTCACCAACCAGCTCCCCTGAATTCCCTTGCTGGGAATTGGAAGTGCCTGCTGTTGTGTTGGGCCTTCTGAGAGACTGCGTGTCGCTGGAAGCGCGACTCACGAGGAAGAAGCGTGTCGCCGCCGCTGCAGTTGTCGTTGCATCGCCGAGAAAGCGTGCCGCCGCTGTCGCCATCGCATCACCGAAGCGCCTCGCATCACCGGAGAAGAGTGTCGCCGTCGCATCAGACGCCGTCGCATCATCAGTGAAGCGTGTCACAGGGCCTGTCGCGGCTCAGAAGATACACTGAGTCGCCGCACGGCCGTCGGGCATGCACGCATCGCCCCCTGAGTGTCGCATCGAGAGGAAGATGCCATTTTGTTTCATTGCACCGGGTCGTCATCGCGGCGCTGCGGGTCGCATCGCCACAGAAGCGCAGTAAGAAACCGATGCATCACCTCCCCACGCGGTGAAGAACCGACGCATCACCTCCTCTCCGGTAAGGAACCAACGCATCTCCGTCCCCTATGCAGCAGTAGGGAACTAATGTATCACCTCCCCCGGAGCAAGGAACCGACGCATCACCGTTCTTGCGTGTAAGGAACCAACGCATCACCTTCCCTGCAACTCTTTTGTTTGTATCGCGTTACGCATCCAAAGGTACATTGAACATTGAGTGTCGCATTTACCATCTTTATTGAACTGAACTATTTTCTACCATTGACAGTCATATTTCTCATAGTGTATTGTGGATTTTTGTCGTTTTAGGTCTTGTGTTAAGTCTATATAAAAATACTTATTTTTATAATACAACCTGTGTGGTGTCCATCTGTAGTGTTGTCACTGGGTTACTGTATGTGTTCACAAATGCTTTACACACTGCCTCTGAGATAAGCCTGCCTGCTCGTGCCAAGCTACCAAGGGGGTGAGCAGGGGTTATTTTAGTAGTGCATCCCCCTTACCCTGACTAGAAGCAAGGGTCCCTATTTGGACAAAGGTACCTACCTCTGCCAACTAGAGACCTCCAGTTCTAACAGACAGAATCTAAAGCTCCGACTGGCTATTGCAAATCCAAACAGATAGCGGCTATCTGGATGGATTGGTATGCTAAAGAAAGCATTTTTAAATCTATCACTGAGAAGAATTTACCTGTCGGGGGATCATGGTCAGGATTGTGGTGATGTCAGGTACCACAGGATACGGGGAACCACAATCTTATTGACCTCTCTAAGAATGATAACAAAACGGTACACATCAGGATGGGTGTCATAACAGTCCAAAGGTACCTTCTTAAGAATAGGAAGAATAGGGCTATTGCACACATTCGCTGCTGTCTCTTCAACCACACCAGACTTAATCAATTCCTGTATTATTTGCAATAGGGCCTTTTCTCCTGCCTGGGATATCTTGTATTGGGGAATTCGGGGCAATCTGGCATTATCCTTTATCTATATAGAGACTGGTGGGATCTGAAGCAACCCCACATCCATATCACCTGTAGCCCATAACGTGTGTGGCACATCTCAGAACTCAAGAGGGGATCATCCTTGGCGAAGCATTGTTTGGCATAGGCAACTTGCGGGCCAACAGTCATGTAAACGCCGTCTGGGGAACAATAAATCGTTGCATGCTATCTTTTTAACAAATCCAGTCCTAGTAAATTCTCCCCACAATTGGACATTAGTAGAAATGGTGAGTCAACTGTAAAGTGACCAATAGTCAAAGCAAGAGGCTTGGAAATGGGGCTAACAACCGGCACGCCTGAAAATCTCACCGAAACATTATTCTGGCCAGACAGAGCTGCCCCCAGGACCAGTGAACGGGAAACAGAGCTATTCATAGCCCCTGTATCAACTAAACATTTTTTGGTAGTACCTTGTAAATCTGCAGTAACATAAGGTCCATGCTGATTTACAGGTACCGGAACTGGTCCTTTGCCCTGCCCCTGGCTGTCCTAACTGTGAGACAACCCCTTCACTTTGTCCATGTCATAGTCGTCATGATAGTATTGTCTTTCCCGAGGGTCATCAAAATAGTTCCCGCTCTGCCTATTGTAAGACATGTCCTCTGACTGCATCCCTCCTCGACCTCCTCCTCCACGTTCTTGTCCGCCGAAACCCCGACCTCTCGGAGCCCCACCTCTCTGCAACAATTCCGGGCACTTGTTACGCCAATGTCCCTCTTTCTTACAGTACACACATTGGTTGGGTCCCACAGGTGTGCCCGAAGCACAACCTCTGTTAGATCGAGGTGGCCATGGACCTGAACCCGAACCACGTCCTCTTCCCCCTCCTCTTGCGACTTGCTGCATCAACACCCTCATCTTCAAATCTTTTGACTTCTTCTCTACCTTTTCCTTGTCCTCCTCATTCTCTCTATGTTCATAATACTGCGCCATGCTCAATATGACCGATGGAGAGGAGGTCGTCCAGGTACTCTCTGAGGCCTGCAACCTAGTTGCAACCTCAGGGAGCAAATTGGTGATGAATCTGTTCACAAACAAACGGACACCACCCTATTGTGACAAATTCTGACCACTAAAATCTAAAAACACCCCTTCAAATCTGGTAAAGAAATTCGACACACTCTCGTCCTTTTTCTGACGACACACAGTCAACTTATCCCAATCCACTTTCTTCGGTGGGATAAGGGAGTGCATATAGGCGATAATATGCCCCGGTAAAGCCAATAGCTCCGCCTTTGGCTTCTCACCGGATTTGCGCTCCTTATCCCATGCTCTGATCTCGTCCCATGTGCCACCCAGCTCCAACGCATGGTCCTGCGTGTGGACCTGTCTCCATATGTCCACTGGTACCAACAAACCGAAAAATAACTCTAAGTCAGCTAGTGTCATCACTGTGGAGGAGGCTGCCTCTGTCAATTCCTTGTAATATGCAATGGGGGGTTTTCTCGGATCTGGCAACTGGCCCTTTAGGGACAGGACCTCGCTCCTTTTCCAAGGAGTGTATATCCATTGCTCTTGAAACTGAGCGTCGACTTGCGGTCTTATTACAGTATCCGTGGATTCGCGCAGTTCTGGTATTTCAGGATGATAAATGGGATGGACTTCCCTCATGGGGTGTTGTGTCCCTAACATCGGAACCTTTTGGAGTAACCTGCCTCAATAACCCACTAGTGTAGACACATTACTAAAAACCTAATTCGGGGACATGTCTGTAACATATACTCTGTCTCGTATGTCATAGATAATCTGCGGTGCGGTACCCTGGAAACACTGTTCCCACAATGCTATCAGCGTGGCGGACATATGCTTGAGGGCATGCTGCTGTATGAAGGGCTCATAATCCTTCATAACACTCCACACATCCTCCACACTATAAATCAGGTGCCGGGCCCATTGAGCTGCCTGATTTGCCACCATCTGTTTCTCCTCAGTACCCACAGCAGAGCGCACCAACACTTTCTCTATGCGATCTTGCGCTGCCACCAGTTGGTTATGGGAATTCCACGCGCAGGCGTTTCAGTATGCAATGGGGTTTGGGGCGTTACACCCACAGGGGAAGGGACGGATGCAGAGACAGGTACCATCATGTAGGGAGACAGAGTTGTAGGGGTGAAAGGGGGCGTAGTGGACGAGACAGAGCCAAGAGACAGGGCAGGAGAGTGAAGAGACAGAATAGGAGAGGTAACAGTGTCCGCTCCCATGGCTGGAGGGAATACAAGGGAGGCAAGTGGGGCTGGGGCTGAGGCAGTAATACTAGAAGTGGCCACATCAGAGGGAACAACCCCGAGGGTTGAAGGCTGGGATGTGGGGACTGTAGGGTATATCCGCTGTGGAGCATAGGGTGGCGGAGGGTTAGAATTCAAGAGTTCCTCAACTAGCTCATCCTCCTCCCTAGTAACATAACACTTGTCAGTCTGAAGTCGAAATTTCCTATCTGCGCACTCTATGCCTTTCTCCGTCTTCTCCCTTTCATTTGCTACCGCCTTTTGCGTAATAGTTTGTGTCGGCTTCCTTTGAACCTCTTTATCTGCTCGCATCAATCAATCAATCAATCAATCAAGACATTTGTAAACCGCGCTACTCACCCGTGAGGGTCTCAAGGCGCTGGGGGGAGGAGGGGGTGCTGCTACTGCTCGAACAGCCAGGTCTTGAGTAGCCTCCTGAAGGTTAGCAGGTCCTGGGTCTGACGTAGGAGCAGGGGGAGGGTGTTCCAAGTCTTGGCGGCGAGGTGGGAGAAGGATCTGCCGCCGGTGGTTGTTCTTCTGATGCGTGGGACGGCAGCGAGGGCGAGGTCGGCTGAGCGGAGCTGGCGGTTTGGGGTGTAGAGGGTGAGTCGCCTGTTGAGGTAGGCCAGTCTGGTGTTGTGGAGTGCTTTGTGAGCGTGGGTGAGGAGCTTGAAGGTGATCCCCTTGTCGACAGGGAGCCAGTGTAGGTCCCTTAGGTGGGGAGTGATGTGGCTGTGGCGAGGTGCATTGAGGATCAGGTGTGCAGAGGCGTTCTGTATGCGCTGCAGTCGTTTCAGGAGTTTGGCCAGAGCTCCGGTGTAGAGGGCGTTTCCGTAGTCCAGCCTGCTGCTGATGAGGGCTTGGGTGACTGTTCTTCTTGTTTCAGTGGGGATCCATCTGAAGATCTTGTGGAGCATGCGGAGGGTGTTGAAGCAGGAGGAGGAGACTGCGTTGACTTGCTTGGTCATGGAGAGTGTTGAGTCGAGGATGAACCCCAGGTTGCGTGCGTGGTTGGTGGGTGTCGGGGCGGCTCCTAGTGCGGTCGGCCACCAGGAGTCGTCCCAGGCTGAGGGGTTGGAGCCGAGGATGAGGACCTCCATCTTGTCTGAGTTCAGCTTCAGTCAGCTGGTCTTCATCCATTCGGCGACGGCCTTCATTCCTTCGTGGAGGTTGGATTTGGCGGTGAGGGGTCCTTGGTGAGGGAGAGGATCAGCTGGGTGTCGTCGGCGTAGGAGATGATGTTGAGGTTGTGCAGTCGGGCGACATGGGCGAGCGGCGCCATGTAGATGTTCAACAGAGTCGGGCTGAGGGATAAGCCTTGGGGCACGCCGCAGATGATCTTGGAGGCTTCGGACTGGAAAGGGGGGAGGCGGATGCGCTGGGTTCTGCCGGAGAGGAAGGAGGTGGTCCATTCCAGAACCTTGTCTCGGATCCCTGCGACGTGGAGGCATGTGCGTAGGGTGCGGTGGCAGACAGTGTCGAAGGCGGCTGAGAGGTCCAGGAGGATGAGGGCCGCGGTTTCACCGTTGTCCAGCAGGATCCTGATGTCGTCGTTGGCGGCGATGAGGGCGGTTTCGGTACTGTGGCCCGGACTGGGACGGATCCAGGATGTTGTGCTCCTCGAGGTAGCGGGCAAGTTGTCCGTTGGTGATCTTCTCGATTACCTTCACCGGGAATGGGAGCAGGGAGATGGGCCGGAAATTCTTGAGGTCTGTCGCGGTCTCGAAGGAGATGTTGATGACTTTGCGGAGATGGGGTGCGATGGAGGCGCTGGCTTTGTTGAAGATGTGGTGCGGGCATGGGTCTGACGGAGAGCCGGAGTGGATGGTGTTCATGGTTTTGATGGTGTCATCGTCATTCACGTTGGTCCAGGTGAGCAGGGGGTTGAGCTGGAGGGTGGGCGTGTGGTCTGAGGCATTGGTGGCAGCCGGGGCGTTCTGGTTGTTGAAGCTGTCGTGGATGTCTGCGATCTTACGGTGGAAGAAGGTGGCGAGGGAGTCGCACAGGTCTTGCGATGGCGGGATGTCGTTGGTGCTGGAGCTGGGGTTGGAGAGTTCCTTCACGATGTTGAAGAGCTCTTTGCTGTTGTGTGCGTTGCTGTCGAGGCGGTCTTTGAAGGAGGCCCTCTTGGCAGACCTTATGAGGTGGTGGTGGCTGCGGATGGCGTTCTTGTGCGCTGAGAGGCTGTCCGGTGTCTGTTCGCGGTGCCATTTCTTCTCAAGTTTCCGGCAGGTTTGCTTGGAGGCCTGGAGGTCCGCGGTGAACCAGCTGGCTTTCTTGTTGGTGTGCCTGTTGGAGGGTTTCTTGAACGGGGCGAAGGTGTTGGCGCAGTCGTCGATCCATCGCCTGAGGTTGCGGGCGGCGGTGTCGGTGTCGGTGGGGTTGGGGGGTGGGCTTTGGGCAAGGGTGGTGTTTAGCTGGTCTTCGGTGACTTTGCCCCAGCTGCGGCGGGGGGTCGGTTGAGTGCGGTGGTGCGTGGTGGGTTTCCGGAAGGTAAAGTGGATGCAGCGATGGTCGGTCCAGTGGAGTTCGGTGGTGTGGCTGAAGGTGACATGCGAGCTTGCGGAGAAGATGGGGTCGAGCGTGTGACCAGCGGAGTGGGTGGGTGTTGTGACGAGCTGTCTGAGTCCGAGGTTGGCGAGGTTGTCGATCAGGGTGGTGGAGTTGGTGTTGTTGTTGTTCTCGAGGGGGAAGTTCAGGTCTCTGAGGAGGATGTAGTCTGTGGAGGCCAGGGCGTGCGTGCTGACGAAGTTGGCGATGGAGTCGCTGAACTGGGGCCGTGGTCCGGGGGGTCTGTAGATGAGAGTTCCTCTGAGGGTGGTGTTGGGGTCTGTGTGGATCTGGAAGTGCAGGTGTTCGGCGGTGCTGAGGGTATCGTCGGTGCTGGCCGAGACCTTGATGGTGTTCTTGTGGACGATGGCGATTCCAACTCCGTTGATGCGGTCCCTGCGGGTGATCTTGTAGCCGTCCGGGATGGCTATGGCGATGTCCGGGGCCGAGGAGGCGTTCATCCAGGTCTCGGTCAGGAAGGCGACGTCCGGGGAGGACGAGTCGAGCAGGTCCGAGAGTTCGACGGCATGCATGCGTGCGGAGCGGGTGTTCAGAAGGATGCATCTGAGGTGGTGGAGTTCTTTCTTGGCAGGAGGGTTGGCGGCTCGGAGGCTGGTGAAGCTGCAGTTCCGGCATGTGAAGGGTCAATGGGTGCGCTTCGGGGCGGCTAGGAAGCAGGTGTGTGGTCGTCCGGGGTTGAGTGCGAGGAGGGTGCTGGCGTCATAGCAGCGGCGGTCGTGGCTGTCGTGGGGGCCAGGGGTCCTGGCGCTGGGCGCGGTCCAGGCGCGGACGGGCGCAGACGGGCTTGCCTTAGGCGTGCCAGCGGCGCGGCCGCTCAGCGGCCGCCATAAGAAGGGGAGGTGGAGGGAGGAGCAGCTGGGAGGCGGGAGGGGACGAATAGGCGAGCAGGGGGGCGGGGCCGCAGGGGACGCAGCGGCAGGAAAAACGGGCACAGAAGGCAAAAGGGGGGCACAGAGACAAACAATAACAGCAATAGGTCTGGGGCACAAATCAGAAAAAGAGGAACAGTGGAGCGAAAAAAAACGAAGTACAGGAATTACCCAGGTGAGGCAGGGGCCTCGAACTCACGGTGGCAGCAGCAGCAGTGGGCAGAGGGACACAGGCGCAGTCTGGTGGGGCTGTGCGGCGTGGAGAGCGACCTGCCTGGAACAGGGTCAGAGGTCGCTCTCTTCACCGCGCAGCAGCCACCATAAGAAGGGGAGGTGGGAGGGAGGAGCAGCTGGGAGGCGGGAGGGGACAAATAGGCGAGCGAGGGGGCGGGGCCGCAGGGGAGGCAGCGGCGGGAAAAACGGGCACAGAAGGCAAAAGGGGGCACAGAGATAAACAATAACAGCAATAGGTCTGGGGCACAAATCAGAAAAAGAGGAACAGTGGAGCGAAAAAAACGAAGTACAGGAATTACCCAGGCGAGGCAGGGGCCTCGAACTCACGGTGGCAGCAGCAGCAGTGGGCAGAGGGACATGGGCGCAGTCTGGTGGTGCTGTGCGGCGTGGAGAGCGACCTGCCTGGAACAGGGTCAGAGGTCGCATGCGTCGCTGCTTTGCTTCTTTCTGCCAGACTCTCAAAGAATCAAACATGGACTGCCTACTCCTCTTAGCAAACAATTTATCCTGCAGGAAATTTATTTTCTGTTCATCAAACGAGCCAGTAAGCGACCATTGTAGCTCAGCATTGTCCCTCGTATATTTATGCCACAATGTGTTAAACATAATAGGGCCAATACCATGCTTGACATATATGTCAAAATTTGGGGTACCCTCCGGGGGTGCAGGCTGGCTCTCTTCCAACCGAGCATCAGTAGAACAACATCGACATCCGAAACATCCTAACTTACTTAAACAAGGCATCTTAATATAAGACACATACACTGCCCCTAATGGACAAACAACACCAACAACGGTAACACAAGGAAAATAGAGTAACAAAAATCGCTCAAGAACCAAACCAACTGTGTGGAAGGCATAGTCGTTCCTCACTCAAACACACATTCTACCAGCATCGTCATCAGCTTTAGTCCACAGACAACGCAACACCCAGACACACGAGCACATCACTAGTCAGCCCGGAGGCTGCATTACGTTCAAGACGGCAGCCCAAAGACCGTACCAAGTTCAAGAGGACAGGCTTTAGCCCCAGACCTTTTCGAACGCACACCAATTACCAGTTGGCCTGGCAGATTGTTCGCAAACAGCCCCAGACCTTTTCAACACGCAAGCCGAATTACCGATTGGTCCGTCAGACTGCTCACAAACACTTTGTGTCCTTTACAAGGGGCCGCAAACCCAGCGAGTACAAACCAAGACGGTGTTAAACCGTACCAAGACACAGCCCGTCAACTCATGTCATTCAAGCAAGGCAGTTCAGAAACTGCAGACAAGACAGTCCGAGGACTGCATCAGGACACAGCCCAAAGGCTTGTGCCAACCAAGAATGGTGCCATTGTCCCAAGAACCAAGTCACTCACCTGGTGCACTCAGGTTGAGTCAAATTATTCTCCACTGCCGACTCTTCAGACCAAACGGTCAGCTCCAAGGTTTCGCCTTCTCAGGACCCCAGCCGGTGACCACTAGACGAGGATCTGCCCGATCGGAAGGGCGGGGCAGCTGCGAGAACCAAGCTCGGTCTTGTGTATATGGGCCCCCGATCCGCTCGACCGATCAGACAGCACCCCAGCCCCTACAACCCGATTACGGGCGAGGAGATCACTTCACGGGGTCCCTGTTCGGGCGCCAACTGAAGGACGGGGCCCTCTAGGGCCACGCGGGTTATATACAACCACCTGCTATGCCTTCCCCAAAATGAAGAGTCGGTCAGACAGTAGAGAATACAAACTTACTTTATTCAGTATATACTCTGCAGAGGAGCCCAGTCAGGCCTTCACCCTAAGATGTCTGCCGAGGGGACTGATGCCCCAGGGTACGCTAATACATAATAAACCCTTCTGGAGACTTCGGCCAAGCCTCTAATGGAAAGTTACCGGCTTGAGCCGAGCATGAACAAAGGGGGCACAGAGAGATGAGCTAACACCTGCCACACGGGCGCACTATCAGTACTCCAAAGCCACTGTGCCGAGTATCAGCGTCTCCTAACGTGGGAGCAGAGCTACATATTGAGATTGGAATGCAGAGAAAGAATATCGGTTCATTAGCAAGTCAGGTTACAGCCTTGAACAGGGAGAAAATAATAACGAAGTACAATGTTCTGCTGAGGCAAGCGAGAAGAGAAGTAAGGCCAAGTACGAACACAGCTCAAGCAGTCTTCTAGTGATTGCGAAATACAAAATGGAGTCACACAAGCTAACTAAGTTTACATGTTGCCCGGCTAACTCAGTGGGTTGCATAACATGAATACAAATAGCGTCTATTTAGCCACATATTGCTAACTTAACATAGCATGTGTAAGTGCACAACGGGAAAGGGAATTTCAAACCTAACAGCAGCACTGTCCATTGCCTAAAGCACCAGGGCAGCACTGTACATTACCTCCAGCACCAGGGAAATGCTGTCCATTGTCTCCAGCACCAGCGCAGTTCTGCCCATTGCCTCCAGCACTGTGGGTGGATTGTTCATTGCCTTCAGCACCGTTGCAGCACTGTTCATTGCATCCAGCACCAGGGCAGTGCTGTCCATTGCCTTCAGCACCAGGCCAGTGCTGACTGTTGCCTCCAGCAGCATGGCTGGACTGTTCATTGCTTCCAGCACCAGGGCTGGACTGTCCATTGCCTCCAGGACTGTAGGCAGGCTGTCTTTTGCCTCATCAATTGAAAGAGCCATATAATGCCAGAATGCCTTTACCAGTGCAACCATGCTTTAGAGTCTGTTATGTGGACCCGAAGACCAGTTAGACTAAAGTAAACATTGAGATGATCATTGATGCCCCTTCCTCATCACAGACAGACCTGGAGGAATAGGGCAGAGTGTGCCAGGCCCATTTAAAATGGAAAATGTGAATGTCCTTGTTAGGTTAGTGCAGTACCTGGACTTCACTCAATGTTTTGGTCCTCTGTAGCCAAGCTATGAGTTGGGACTTTGCAGAAATTCTACCCAATGAATAGCCTTTAAATGAGTGCACTAGAACTGCAAACACATGCGCACATGCTTAAAAAGCCAATGCCTTTTTCTCCCTCACAGACAAACGTGTCAGGGCGTCATGTGTTTTATTAAACTGCCCCATCTTTTTTATGTGCCAAGTGTGGTGGTTTTCTTGTTCGTATAAAAAGAAGACAGGTGTGTGCAAAGATGCTTCTTGTATGTTTTCTATCAATGTGGACACTGTATAACCACAGTAACAATGACAGAGGCGACCAGAAAGCTTCACTAGTTTGTATTCAAGATAACTCCAGGATTGTCCTTCCCTTGTCTCAAAGCACCCAACTCCAGCAGCCTCAATGACAAGGTACGTCTCATCCTAGACGGAGCAGCCACCACCACCCCACTATTCACTACACCAGTTCACCGGCAGGATCTGCTTGTGAGGTAGGAGCAGCCTCAATGACAAGGGAAGTTTCATTCTAGAGGGAGCAGCCACCACCACCCCACTATTAACAAAACCCTGCTCCAGCAGGCTGTGCTTGAGAGATGGGAGCAGCCTCAATGACAAGGGAAATCTCATCCTAGAGGAAGCAGACACCAACAACCTACTATTCAAAATGCCTGTCCTCCTGCATGCTGTGCTTGTGAGATAGGAGAAGCCTCATTGACAAATAAAGCCTCATCCTAGAGGGAGCATCCATAACCCCCCCCCCCCACTATTTACAACAACCATCCTCCAGCAGGCTCCGCTTGCGAGATAGGAGCAGCCTCAATGACAAGGAAGTCTCATTCTAGAAGGAGCAGCCACCAACACACCACTATTCACAAGGCCCGTCCTCCAGCAGGAACTGCTTGTGAGGTGGGATCAGCCTCAATGACAAGGAAGTCCTACCCTGGAGGGAGCAGTCACCATCACCCCACTATTTAAAACACAAGTCCTCCAGCAGGCTCTGCTTGTGATGTGGGAGCAGCCTCAATGACAAAAAAGCCTCATCCTAGAGGAAGCAGTCACCCCCACCCCACTATTTACAGCAACTGTCCTCATGCAGTCCCTCATGTGAGGTGGGAGCAGCCTAAATGACAAGGAGAGTCCACCACAACCCCACCATTCACAGCACTCGTCCTCAAGCCGGCTCAGCTCGTGAGTTGGGAGCAGCTTTAATGACATGGGAAGTCTCATCCTAGAGGGAGCAGCCACCAAAAGCCTTCTATTTACAACACCCAAATTCCAGCACGCTGTGCTTGGTAGGTGGAAGCAGCCTAAATGACAAGGAAGTCTCTTCCTAGAGGGAGCAGCCACCACCACCCCACTATATACAACACCCGTCCTCCAGCAGGCTGTGTTTGTGAGGTGGGAGCAGCTTCAATGACAAGGAAGTCGCATCCTAGAAGGACAGCTACCACCACTGCACTATCTACAACACCTGTCCTCCAGCAGCCTCTGCTTGTGAGGTGGGAGCAGCCTCAATGACAAGGGACGTCTCATCCTAGAGGGAGCAGCCAGCACCTCCCCACTATTTACAACACAGTTCCTCCAACAGCTGCTGCATGTGAGATGGGAGCAGCCTCAATGACAAGGACGTCTCATTCTAGAGGGAGCAGCCACCACAACCCCACTATTCACAACACTTGTCCTTGAGCAGGATCTGCATGTGAGGTAGGAGCAGCCTCCATGACATGGGTAGTTTTATTCGAGAGGGAGCAGCCACCACCACCCCACTATTAACAAAACCCTGCTCCAGCAGGCTGTGCTTGTGAGATGGGAGCAGCCTCAATGACAAGGGAAATCTCATCCTAGAGGAGGCAGACACCAACAACCTACTATTCAAAATGCCTGTCCTCCTGCAGGCTGTGCTTGTGAGATAGGAGAAGCCTCATTGACAAATAAAGCCTCATCCTAGAGCAGAGGTCTTCAAACTTTTTTAGGCTGAGCCCCCCCATCTAAACTTTTTTAGACGTCGAGCCCCTTGACCTTGCCAGGTAGGTCGCTCCCCCACCACACAGCTCCGCCTGTGTTGGCCGCCCGCTGCTGCTGCTGGTAAGATCGCCCCTCCGCTTGTGGCCTCGGTGCCCGTATTTCTTGCTTCTGTCTCCCCATTTTCCCTTCTGTGCCCCTCGCTGCCCCATTGTACTGTGCCCGTATTTCTGTTTGTTTTTCTCCCCTTTTTCCCTTCTGTGCCCCTCGCTGCCCCATTGTACTGTGCCCGTATTCCTGTTTGTTTTCCTTCCTTTTTCCCTTCTGTGCCCCTCACTGCCCCATTGTACTGTGCCCGTATTCCTGTTTGTTTTCCCTCCTTTTTCCCTTCTGTGCCCCTCGCTGCCCCATTGTACTGTGCCCGTATTTCTGTTTGTTTTTCTCCCCTTTTTCCCTTCTGTGCCCCTCGCTGCCCCATTGTACTGTGCCCGTATTCCTGTTTGTTTTCCCTCCTTTTCCCTTCTGTGCCCCTCGCTGCCCCACTGTACTGTGCCCGTATTTCTGTTGTTTTTCTCCCCTTTTTCCCTTCTGTGCCCCCCGCTGCCCCACTGTACTGTGCCCGTATTTCTGTTGATTTTCTCCCCTTTTTCCCTTCTGTGCCCCTCGCTGCCCCACTGTACTGTGCCCGTATTTCTGTTGATTTTCTCCCCTTTTTCCCTTCTGTGCCCCTCGCTGCCCCACTGTACTGTGCCCGTATTTCTGTTGATTTTCTCCCCTTTTTCCCTTCTGTGCCCCTCGCTGCCCCCACTGTACTGTGCCCGTATTTCTGTTGATTTTCTCCCCTTTTTCCCTTCTGTGCCCCTCGCTGCCCCACTGTACTGTGCCCGTATTTCTGTTGATTTTCTCCCCTTTTTCCCTTCTGTGCCCCTCGCTGCCCCACTGTACTGTGCCCGTATTTCTGTTGATTTTCTCCCCTTTTTCCCTTCTGTGCCCCTCGCTGCCCCATTGTACTGTGCCCGTATTTCTGTTTGTTTTTCTCCCCTTTTTCCCTTCTGTGCCCCTCGCTGCCCCATTGTACTGTGCCCGTATTCCTGTTTGTTTTCCCTCCTTTTCCCTTCTGTGCCCCTCGCTGCCCCACTGTACTGTGCCCGTATTTCTGTTGTTTTTCTCCCCTTTTTCCCTTCTGTGCCCCCGCTGCCCCACTGTACTGTGCCCGTATTTCTGTTGATTTTCTCCCCTTTTTCCCTTCTGTGCCCCCGCTGCCCCACTGTACTGTGCCCGTATTTCTGTTGATTTTCTCCCCTTTTTCCCTTCTGTGCCCCTCGCTGCCCCACTGTACTGTGCCCGTATTTCTGTTGATTTTCTCCCCTTTTTCCCTTCTGTGCCCCTCGCTGCCCCACTGTACTGTGCCCGTATTTCTGTTGATTTTCTCCCCTTTTTCCCTTCTGTGCCCCTTGCTGCCCCACTGTACTGTGCTCGTATTTCTGTTGATTTTCTCCCCTTTTTCCCTTCTGTGCCCCTCGTTGCCCCACTGTACTGTGCCCGTATTTCTGTTGATTTTCTCCCCTTTTTCCCTTCTGTGCCCCTCGCTGCCCCATTGTACTGTGCCCGTATTTCTGTTTGTTTTTCTCCCCTTTTTCCCTTCTGTGCCCCTCGCTGCCCCATTGTACTGTGCCCGTATTCCTGTTTGTTTTCTCCCCTTTTTCCCTTCTGTGCCCCCGCTGCCCCACTGTACTGTGCCCGTATTTCTGTTGATTTTCTCCCCTTTTTCCCTTCTGTGCCCCTCGCTGCCCCACTGTACTGTGCCCGTATTTCTGTTGATTTTCTCCCCTTTTTCCCTTCTGTGCCCCTCGCTGCCCCACTGTACTGTGCCCGTATTTCTGTTGATTTTCTCCCCTTTTTCCCTTCTGTGCCCCTCGCTGCCCCATTGTACTGTCCCCGTATTTCTGTTTGTTTTTCTCCCCTTTTTCCCTTCTGTGCCCCTCGCTGCCCCATTGTACTGTGCCCGTATTCCTGTTTGTTTTCCCTCCTTTTCCCTTCTGTGCCCCTCGCTGCCCCACTGTACTGTGCCCGTATTTCTGTTGATTTTCTCCCCTTTTTCCCTTCTGTGCCCCTCGCTGCCCCACTGTACTGTGCCCGTATTTCTGTTGATTTTCTCCCCTTTTTCCCTTCTGTGCCCCCCGCTGCCCCACTGTACTGTGCCCGTATTTCTGTTGATTTTCTCCCCTTTTTCCCTTCTGTGCCCCTCGCTGCCTCACTGTACTGTGCCCGTATTTCTGTTGATTTTCTCCCCTTTTTCCCCTTCTGTGCCCCTCGCTGCCCCACTGTACTGTGCCCGTATTTCTGTTGATTTTCTCCCCTTTTTCCCTTCTGTGCCCCTCGCTGCCCCACTGTACTGTGCCCGTATTTCTGTTGATTTTCTCCCCTTTTTCCCTTCTGTGCCCCTCGCTGCCCCACTGTACTGTGCCCGTATTTCTGTTGATTTTCTCTCAGTTTTTCCTTCTGTGCCCCCGCTGCCTCTCGCCATTCCCGCCGCTGCGCCCTGCGGCCCCGCCCCTGACTGCCCATTCGCTGCCCCTGCCTCCCGTCTCCCAGCTGCTCCTCCCTCCGACCTCCCCATAAATGGCGGCCGCTGTGCGGTCTCGCCGCTGGCGCGCCAAAGGCGCGCCTAAGGCAAGCCCGTCTGCGCCCGTCCGCGACTGGACCGCGCCCAGCGCCAGAACCCCTGGACCGCGCGCCCCCCGCTCCAGCCACGAGGACCGACGCCGATACGATGCCACCACACTCCACGCTCTCAACCCCGGACGGACGCACAACTGCTTCAAGGCCGCCCCGAATCGCACCCATGGTCCCTTCACCTGCCGGAACTGCAGCTACACCAGCCTCAGAGCCACCGAGGCGCCTGCCAAGAAGGACCTCAACCACCTCCGGTGCATCCTGCTGAACACCCGCTCCGCCCGCAAACACGCTGTCGAGCTCTGGGACCTGCTCGACACATCATCACCAGACGTCGCCTTCCTGACAGAGACCTGGATGAACGACTCCTCCGCCCCCGACATCGCCATAGCCATTCCAGACGGCTATAAGATCACCCGCAGAGACCGCATCAACGCAGTAGGAGGAGGAATCGCCATCGTCCACAAGAACACCATCAGGGTCTCGACCAGCACCGACGACACTCTCAGCACCGCCGAACACATGCACTTCCAGATCCACACGGACCCCAACACCACACTTAGAGGCACCCTTGTCTACAGACCCCCTGGGCCCCGACCCCAGTTCAGCGACTCCATCGCCGACTTCATCAGCACGCACGCCCTGACCTCTACCGACTACATCCTCCTCGGAGACCTGAACTTTCACCTGGAGAACAACAACGACAGCAACTCCACCACCCTGATTGACAGCCTCGCCAACCTCGGCCTGAGCCAGCTCGTCACAACACCGACCCACTGCGCCGGCCACACGCTTGACCCCATCTTCTCCTCAAGCTCCCACGTCTCCTTCAGCCACACCACGGAACTCCTCTGGACCGACCACCGCTGCATCCATTTCACCTTCCAGAAACCCACCACACACCACCGCACCCAACAGATCCCACGCCGCTGCTGGAGCAAAGTCACCGAAGACCAACTCCGGGCAACCCTCGCTCTCAGCCCTCCCTCCGACCCATCCAACACTGACGACGCTGCCTGCAACCTCAGACGATGGATGGACGACTGTGCCAACACCCTCGCCCCGCTGAAAAAGCTCACCTACAGCGACACCACCAAAAGAGCCAGCTGGTTCGCCTCGGAACTCCTAGCTTCCAAGCGCACCTGCCGGAAACTAGAGAAGAAATGGCACAGCGATAAGACACCGGACAGTCACACAGCCCACAAAGACGCCATCCGTAACCACCACCACCTCATCAGGTCCGCCAAGAGAATCTCCTTCAAAGACCGCCTAGACAACAACGCACACAACAGCAAGGAGCTTTTCAACATCGTGAAGGAACTCTCCAATCCCAGCTCCAACACCAACGACATCCCGCCGTCGCAACCCCTGTGCGATTCCCTCGCCACCTTCTTTCACCGCAAGATCGCCGACATCCACGACAGCTTCGACACCCAGACAACCCCAACTAAGATCGACCCGCCACACACCATCGACCACGACCCCCTGCCAGCCTCGGCCAGCGTGAACATCGAGGACACCATCAAGACCATGAGCACTATACACTCCGGCTCCCCGTCAGACCCTTTCCCGCACCACATCTTCAACAAAGCCAGCAGCTCCATCGCACCCCACCTGTGCAACATCATCAACCTCTCCTTCGAGACCGCGACCTTCCCAGAGAGCTGGAAACACGCAGAGATCAACGCCCTACTCAAAAAACCCAAGGCCGACCCGAGAGACCTCAAGAACTTCCGGCCCATCTCTCTGCTTCCGTTCCCAGCCAAGGTCATCGAGAAGATCGTCAACAAACAGCTAACCCGATACCTCGAAGAAAACAGCATCCTGGACCCATCCCAATCAGGGTTCCGCAGCAACCACAGCACTGAGACTGCCCTCATCGCCGCCACCGACAACATCAGGATCCTGCTGGACAATGGTGAGACCGCAGCCCTCATCCTGTTGGACCTCTCCGCCGCCTTCGACACTGTCTGCCACCGCACTCTACGCGCACGCCTCCACGACGCAGGGATCCGAGACAAGGCCCTGGAATGGACCACCTCCTTCCTCGACGGCAGAACCCAGAGAGTCCGCCTCCCACCCTTCCGATCCAAAGCCTCCGAGATCATCTGCGGCGTACCCCAGGGATCGTCCCTCAGCCCAACACTGTTCAACATCTACATGGCCCCGCTCGCACGCATCGCCAGACAACACGACCTCAACATTATCTCCTATGCCGACGACACTCAACTGATCCTCTCCCTCACCAAGGACCCCTCGCCGCCAAAGCCAAACTCCATGAAGGAATGAAGGCCGTCGCCGATTGGATGAAGATCAGCCGACTAAAGCTGAACACGGACAAAACGGAGGTCCTCATCCTCGGCTCCAACACCTCAGCCTGGGACGACTCCTGGTGGCCAACGACGCTGGGAGCAGCCCCGACACCCACCGACCACGCACGCAACCTGGGAGTCATCCTCGACTCAATGCTCTCCATGACCAAGCAAGTCAACGCAGTCTCCTCCTCCAGCTTCAACACCCTCCGCATGCTTCGCAAGATCTACAGGTGGATCCCGACAGACACAAGAAGAACAGTCACCCAGGCCCTCGTCAGTAGCAGACTGGACTATGGGAACGCCCTCTACGCGGGAGCCCCGGCCAAGCTCATCAAGCGACTGCAACGCATACAAAACGCCTCCGCACGACTGATCCTCGACGTACCACGCCACAGCCACATCACCCCCCACTTGAGGAACCTGCACTGGCTCCCCGTCGACAGGAGGATCACCTTCAAACTCCTCACCCACGCACACAAGGCACTCCACAAAACTGGCCCAGCCTACCTCAACAGACGGCTCTTCTTCTACGTCCCCAACCGCCAGCTCCGCTCCGCCGACCTCTCCCTCGCCACCGTCCCCCGCATTCAAAGAACAACCACCGGCGGCAGATCCTTCTCACACCTCGCCGCCAAGACCTGGAACACCCTTCCACTAAGCCTACGAAAGACCCAAGACCTGCTGACCTTCAGGAGGCTACTCAAGACCTGGCTGTTCGACCAGTAGCAGCATCCCCCCTTCCCTCTCCCCAGCGCCTTGAGACCCTCGCGGGTAAGTAGTGCGCTCTACAAATTCTGTGATTGATTGATTGATTGAGCCCCCTCTCCCATCACCACTTGACAACAAATTCTGGAAGCTGGTACTCTGCATCATAGCTAGCCATTCCCACCTGCAGAGTCCAGGTCGTATATGGCAAATAATATTAAAGCAAGGCTGTATAGTAAGCTGCAGTTTTTATACTGCATGTGAGTAGGTGATAGATGCTTATTACAAACTTCAAATGAAAAGTCTCCAAGAAAAATTTGCACAAATAAATTACAATGGTGCTTTCTTTTTCACATAAAACAACATTTTGCATAGATCAATAAAAACTATTTCAAAACTAATGTGACAGGTGTGCCTGGTTTTCTCCAAAGAGACAGTCAATGTGTGGATGGATTCTTGCTTCTGCAATCCTGAGGTTGTGGTCCACTTCCAGGGGCTTATTTACAAGCCCCTTGCGCCACCAGTGCGTCACTTTTTGTGACGCACCGGCGGCGCATTTTGCTGCTCCATATTTACAAGGATGGGAAAAGCCGCCCTGCGTGGCTTTTCCTGTCCTTGTAAATACGGCCCCTTTACACGCAGCACTTTGCAGGAAAGGGGAGTTGCATGGGTGTTGCTGTGGGTGTTCCCACGCAACACCCATGGAACCTGACACATTTCCAGATTTACGAGAAACTGTAAACCTGGAAATTCGTCTGAATGCTACTCCTCCCCATGGGAGGCATAGGGAGGCGCAACGAGGATAAATGTATTTATTTCTCCTCGTTTCTTTCCTCTTTCTATGCATGCTGCATTCTGCAGCACACATAGAACGAGGAAATCACCTCTGGTGATTGTTTATGTGCAGGAAGGTGTCCCTTCCTGCACATAAACAATCATTAAACAAGCACGGGCATAGCCAATAGGTCTCGCCTTTGGGACCTTATAAATGTTTAGTTATCCAGCATAATATCCTTGGTGCAACAACATCAACTGTTGCGTGGCTAAACACTTATAAGGTCCCAAAGGCGAGACCTATTGGCTATGCCAATGCTTGTTCTATTTAGTTACCAATCCTTGTTGGATCAGTAACTAAAACAGTGGCGTAGCAAGGGGGGACGGTCCGCCCCGGGTGGCACAAGTTTTGTGGGTGGTGGCCTCCACCCCCTGCTATTTTATGCAGCCACCGTGGGCGGCAATGCAAAATCCGCCAGCACCACCCGTTCACGTTGCTGCCGGGCGGCAAAAGCAGTGACCGCCATGGGCGGCACAAGCGCTAGCTACGCCACTGAACTAAAAAGAAAACAAAACATTCAAAATTATTTAATTATTTTAAGTGGGCGGAAGACAGAAGCAACATGTAGGACATTGGGGTTTAAAAGCAACAAAAGGGGACGAAAGCAACGAGGTGGAAGGCTGGAGACCACGAGTTGGTGGAAAGCATTGGGGAGCAGCGCATGGGCAAGCGCAAAAGGGAGGGGGCGGGGAGAAGCACTTGGGTGACAGCACAACACAGTGCAGGGGAAGAGAAGTACACAAGGGTGACAGCTTGAAAAACACATACACCTTCATGGAGTGCTTAACACAAGAAATGAATGAATTGATGATGACATGGGCTATAAGCAAGGCTGTTGGAATTATGTGGCAGGGGAGCACCAAATTATGCAGCAGGGTTGACTAAATTAATCGAAAAAAGGAAATTGTATGGCATAATACAGCACTTTTTAAAAAAGTATTACTTCATTGTTTTGACATTATTACACATGGTAATACTGTCTGTGCAAAGATATCTCATTACCTCATTAGTACAAGTTTAACAACCAAATGCAGATATAAGTCACTGAAAGGTGACCAGGTAACCTTTGCAAAGGGCCTTCCACTGCATACAAACATGTCGTCACATTTTTAGTAACGTTAGATTTTTGAGGTAGAAACCTTTTTTGTTAAAATCTGCAGATTATGCAGCAGATGATGGATTACGTAGCAAATCTGGCACATTCACAATTATACAGGGAACAAGGTTGCGCCCACGGAATCACATAAATCCAGTGACCCTGGCTATAAGAAGTTTATCACATTGCATTGCGCTCTCCAGCAGATGGTGGCACTGCCATTTATGGTATTAAAGTCCACTGTATTCATATGTACTGAATGTCCCCACAAACTGTGGGTGTATTGTAGCATGCGTCAATATTTAAAGTAAGACTGGCCCACAAAAATAACCCCTAAATAATGATATTTGACAAAAGCAGTTAACCTTTGATTGGGGAGGGTTACCTTTGAACACATTCCTGAGCACTGGCATGACTGTAATTCTGCATCTACACTCAGAGTTTTTTAGTAGTGATAGGTCAGCTCTTGATGTCACCGTCACATGCCGATCTCCCCTCAACCTCCAGGGGGTGGAATCTAGCATCAGCCCACACACTAGCTGCAATCCATGACAGCCAAATCTGCATTATTGGTTTTATTGAGAGACCTCCAGCTGCTAAAACCCCACAACCAATATGTTGCTCCAATTTGGTGGTATGGGGGGGGAGGGGCAGAGAGACAAGCGGCAAGTTCCATGGAAAGCGGAAGGATAGAAAAAGTGCTGCACAACCCAGGGGTAAATTTATGTGGAATGCCCAAGATAGAATTGAGTGTGCCTGAGGCATGCAACAGTGACTGTGGCAAAAAGACACATGGGGGCGTTTATACACAGAAATCCACTAGGAAGCAACACAATTAGGGCTTAGTATGGACATTTCTAGGGCCTAGGCCAGGGTGACTATATATCACAGATTTATCTTGGCACTTGCACATTTAGAACGTCTTCCAGGTACATTTCTGTAAATGTCACGTCATGGTCTTTAAAGATGGACAATTTTGCACAGAGGAAGACGCGTGCAGGATCATTTTGCAGTACTTACCAAGAAGCAATTAAGTGGCACAGATGCTGTGCCTTAAAGCTGGATTTGATTGTTCCTGTGTCATTGTGGTAAAAATAAACACCAAGCTTGTGCCACATTGTCATTTAGGTGAGAGCTGTCAGTGAGTGATATAATTATATGTCCCATCATTGCAGCAGAACTAAAGCCTACTTCTTTGCTGCAGGTATGCCCAGGTATTTAGCTTTCAAAATCTGGCCCACATATGCAGCAGGCTGGAAAAAAGCATTCACAAAGCCAATAGGTCTCGGCTATGTGAGAGCTGTTGGCTTTGTCAATGTCTTTTAGCCACCCTGCGCAGCATTGCTGAAAGTCAGGAAAAGAAGTTATGCTGTGGCCAGAGCTAGCGCCACGTCATAGTGCTTTGTTTTGGACTGAACAAGGTGGGCGGGATGGGCAAGCTAGGAAGAGGAAGTGTGTTGGGGTACGGGCAGGCAACAACAATGGAGTGAGAGGGGAATGGGGGCATCACCATGTAGAGGGGGAAGAAGCAGCAAAGAAAAAGGTAAGGGGCAGAAGAAATGGTACCTCCATCACAGTGCAAGCAATGGATGGACACTCATCAAGATGAAGCAGTCTACCTTGGTCCATGCTCCACAGAAAGACAAGAAAGTGAAGCTCTGCATGTGCTGGCAATTTTGGAGGCAGCAAATAAGGGTGACAGTGATGAGGGCAATGAATAATGAGCAATGGGCGAGCTCCAAGCCCTTTTTTGGTAAACAATACCCCTCACAGCGACAGTGCAGGTAAGACCTAAAAAGACTGGTTGCAGTTGCACATGTGATGTGCTCAGTCCAGCACCTCTCCACACACCATTAACTAACACTGCTCTCCTGCCCATTCTCACCTCACTGTGCCACTGCACACGAGAAATGACAGGTGCAATGTTCAAATGGTTACCTTAATATTTATTTATTGCTTAAATAAAAATTGAAATACGCTAGTTGAAGCTTTTTTCACAAAAACGAAAATAAATTCGACAAGCAGATAAAATGTGCAAGAAAATACCTAAAGACGAATACAAGCTGATGTGTCAGAAAATAATACCGGGGAGCCCCACTTGTAATCTAGGTATAATGGGTCATTGTTCAGCAGAGAGTTTCGGGAGACTTGTTTTCTTTTTTTTTTTGTTGCAGATTTATGTAGCGCGACCCGAAGATATTGGAGCGCTTTACATGAGCACCGGTTTTGTTACACCAGATCCTCTCCCTTTTTGGTAGACGCCCGTCTATTGTAATGCTTGAACATTATATAGAGTATGAGATTCCCTAGCCTGGGGAAAGAAAACTGGTTAAATGCTGTAACAAATGAAAGACGGGGACAGTGTGTAATACGTGAACATTTTTTTCAGTTTTATATAGGGCGAACATGACCCGAAGGTATCAGCGCTTTACAAGAGCACCAATTGCATTACAGACGGGCACATTCATTTTTTAGGCACAGTGAGATGAAGTGATGTGTCCAGAATCACAGGATGCTGAGCCGACGCCTAGACCCGAAACTGGCTCCCCAGCATCAAAGTCGGCCGCTCTAGCCGTTAAACCACATCTCTTCCATCCCCGAACGATGCAAAATTGAGCAACTCGCCGATCAGCACAAAGAACACCACAAAATGCCACAGATTCAGGTCCGACAATGTCAGTCGCATCAATGATGACAAACAATTAAGGCGACAGACTACCCCAGGTGCTTCTGGCTCTAAGCCAAAGTCAAGGACTGCGAACATGGCTGAGGCCTGCTGCACTGCTACAGCTAGGGCGGCGGGCAGCAACTTTTCTTGGATGGTTCTAGAGTACAAAAAACGAACTTACTGCTGTGGAATAAAACTAGACTTTGTCATGTCCAGAATGTTTTCTTCAGCTTTAGGCACCTTCTTTCTTGAGTTACAAAAAAGCAAAGGCAATACCTACAACTAACTTCGAAGAGAACTCTAAAATAGAAAAAAAAGACGTAGGGCACACTCGAGTGTTTTTAGCATTCTTGAAAGTTAAAATTGAAACAAGCATTGGCATAGCCAATAGGTCTCGCCTTTGGGACCTTATAAGTGTTTAGCCATGCAACAATTGTGCTGCATAACTGACATCTGGTTAAACACATATACGGTCCCAAAGGCGAGACCTATTAGCCAATAGGTTTTTAGGCAGAGCTATTGGTTTTGCCAATGTTTTTAAGAGCATTGTGGCTGCTGTGCAGCATGTTGAAAAGTTATAATAAAAAAGACTTATAAGCATTTTTGTTACTTTATATATAACTAAGACGACATTATGTACAACTGAATGACCCAATTAAAAAAGAATAAACATAAGAAAGGTCTTGTCGTTTCTTTTGTCGTTGCAATGTTGGCAACTTCTTCCTGCCTATTCTAATGTTGAGGTGGTGCTTAGTGATGCTGAGGTGGTGTTGAGTGATGTTGAGGTGGTGCTTAGTGATGCTGTGGTGGTGCTGAGTGGTGTTGAGGTGGTGCTTAGTGATGCTGAGGTGGTGCTGTGGTGGTGCTGAGTGATGCTGTGGTGGTGCTGAGTGATGCTGTGGTGGTGCTGAGTGATGCTGGGGTGGTGCTGTGGTGGTGCTGAGTGGTGGTGTGGTGGTTCTGTGGTGATGCTGAGTGATGCTGTGGTGGTGCTGTGATGCTGTGGTGGTGCTGTGATGCTGTGGTGGTGCTGAGTGATGCTGTGGTGGTGCTGAGTGGTGTTGTGGTGGTGCTTAGTGATGCTGTTGTGGTGCTTAGTGGTGCTGAGTGGTGGTGTGGTGGTGCTGAGTGGGGCTGTAGTGATGCTGAGTGATGCTGTGGTGGTGCTGAGTGGTGCTGTGGTGGTGCTGAGTGATGCTGTGGTGGTGCTGTGCTGGTGCTGAGTGATGCTGTGCTGGTGCTGTGGTGGTGCTGAGTGGTGGTGTGGTGGTGCTGAGTGATGCTGTGGTGATGCTGTGGTAGTGCTGAGTGATGCTGTGGTGGTGCTGAGTGATGCTGTGGTGGTGCTGAGTGATGCTGTGGTGGTGCTTAGTGATGCTGTTGTGGTACTTAGTGATGCTGTGGTGGTGCTTAGTGATGCTGTTGTGGTGCTTAGTGGTGCTGAGTGATGCTGTGGTGGTGCTGAGTGGTGCTGTGGAGGTGCTGAGTGGTGCTGTGGTGGTGCTGAGTGATGCTGTGGTGGTACTGAGTGATGCTGGGATGGTGCTGTGGTGGTGCTGAGTGGTGGTGTGGTGGTGCTGTGGTGATGCTGAGTGATGCTGTGGTGGTGCTGAGTGGTGCTGTGGTGGTGCTGTGATGCTGTGGTGGTGCTGTGATGCTGTGGTGGTGCTGAGTGATGCTGTGGTGGTGCTGAGTGGTGTTGTGGTGGTGCTTAGTGATGCTGTTGTGGTGCTTAGTGGTGCTGAGTGGTGGTGTGGTTGTGCTGAGTGGGGCTGTGGTGATGCTGTGGTGGTGCTGAGTGGTGCTGTGGTGGTGCTGAGTGATGCTGTGGTGGTGCTGTGCTGGTGCTGAGTGATGCTGTGGTGGTGCTGAGTGATGCTGTGGTGATGCTGAGTGATGCTGTGGTAGTGCTGAGTGATGCTGTGGTGGTGCGTAGTGATGCTGTTGTGGTACTTAGTGATGCTGTGGTGGTGCTGAGTGATGCTGTGGTGGTGCTTAGTGATGCTGTTGTGGTACTTAGTGATGCTGTGGTGGTGCTGAGTGATGCTGTGGTGGTGCTGAGTGATGCTGTGGTGATGCTGAGTGATGCTGTGTTGGTGCTGAGTGGTGCTGTGGTGGTGCTGTGGTGGTGCTGTGGTGGTGCTGAGTGATGCTGTGGTGGTGCTGAGTGATGCTGTGGTGGTGCAGAGTGATGATGTGGTGGTGCTGAGTGATGCTGTGGTTGTGCTGAGTGATGCTGTGGTGGTGCAGAGTGATGCTGTGGTGGTGCAGAGTGATGCTGTGGTGGTGCAGAGTGATGCTGTGGTGCTGCTGAGTAATGCTGTGGTGGTGCTGAGTGGTGTTGTGGTGGTGCTTAGTGATGCTGTTGTGGTGCTTAGTGATGCTGTGGTGGTGCAGAGTGATGCTGTGGTGGTGCTGTGGTTCTGCTGTGGTGGTGCTGAGTGGGGCTGTGGTGATGCTGAGTGATGCTGTGGTGGTGCTGAGTGGTGCTGTGGTGGTGCTGAGTGATGCTGTGGTGGTGCTGTGCTGAGTGATGCTGTGGTGGTGCTGAGTGGTGGTGTGGTGGTGCTGGAGTGATGCTGTGGTGATGCTGAGTGATGCTGTGGTGGTGCTGAGTGGTGCTGTGGTGGTGCTGAGTGGTGGTGCTGTGGTGGTGCTGAGTGGTGCTGTGGTGGTGCTGAGTGATGCTGTGGTGGTGCTGAGTGATGCTGTGGTGGTGCTGAGTGATGCTGTGGTGGTGCTGAGTGATGCTGTTGTGGTGCTGAGTGATGCTGTGGTCGTGCTGAGTGATGCTGTGGTGGTGCTGAGTGATGCTGTGGTGGTGCTGAGTGATGCTGTGGTGATGCTGAGTGATGCTGTGGTGGTGTTGAGTGGTGGTGTGGTGGTGCTGAGTGGTGCTGTGGTGGTGCTGAGAGATGCTGTGGTGGTGCTGAGTGGTGGTGCTGAGTGATGCTGTGTGGTGCTGAGTGGTGTTGTGTTGGCGCTGAGTGATGCTGTGCTGGCTCTGATTGATGCTGTGGTTGCGCTGAGTGATGCTGTGGTGTTGCCGAGTGAGAGATAGAGTGAAGATATAATGCCCAATTAGGGAGGGTGGTGAGAGAGAAAGAGAGAGAGAGAAAGGGTGTACATAGAATAAAGAGTGGAGCGGGATAGAGAGAGAGAAAGAAGGGGAGAGAGAGTGAATGAAGGAGTTTGAAAGAGAAACAGATAAAGGGGTGAGAGAGAATGAAAGGCTAAAAAGATAGAGAGGGGAGAGTTAATTAAGTAGAGAGAGAATTAGAGAGGGGAGAGAGAGAGAAGGAGAGAGACAATAAGAGTGGGGGTGTGGAGTTTAAATAGAGTGAAGAAGTGAGGCGGAAAAAGTAACCTTAAATATAGCTTTGTGCTTTGCGCGAATAAATATAAAAAAAAACAGTGAGAGACAAAAATACTGGTAATTAGGCTGTGACTCCCAATATAAAACAAATAGCGATATAAGGTGAAATCAACCCACCGATCAATATTTCTAACTAGACAAAAAAAAGCTTGCATTTCAATGCTAATCGCTGTTGTTTTTCATGTGACTGTAGTCCAGGGCCCTCAGTTGGTAATGTGAGCTGCTGCTGCGATTGAAACATCAGAGTCCAGAGAGTTAATGAGCCATGACGAGGAAATGAGGAAGAGATAGGAAACAACAGATGGCAGCTGCGGGTGCACGCCATTGTGAACTCAAGCTGGTCGCCAGCCGAAAGCCAGTGTTTGCACTTCCGAAACCCGCTTACTAAAACTCTCGGCCAGACCAGCGCAAGCGCTGGTGCAGGCCGAGACCTAAAAACTAGCCCTCTCGGATCATTCTCGCCCCACACCGGCAGCAGCGTGTGCTTCAACTCTGTTGGAACATTTCTGCTCCCCGACGCAGGAGGCCTCGAACAAAGATGGCGGCCTCGAGTGGGTGCGGAGGGTACAGTGAAGTAGCCTCTGGGTGGGGGGTGGAGGCAGGCGGCTCTGGTCTAGTTTACACAAGGCGCCGCTGGTTTTACGGGGCAATAAATGCGTTATCACACATCGCTTGAAGATGCAACATTCGCTGCCCAATGACTGCTCGGGACTGTCTTGCTAACTAGGAAAGAAAGGACTGCGGTATCTAATCCAAATGCAGTCTAGTCTACCTGGGATGCCCAGTGCAACGTGGGAGGGATTTGGGAAAGTCAAAGGATGAGATAACATGGGCGGGAGACACGAAAAAGCAAGATAGAGGGTGTGGGTGGGGCAAAGCAAGACGAAGGGTGTGGGGGAGGCACACCTGTGAGCACAACAGGGAGAGCGGCCTGGGGAAGCACCCGCGGGACCGAAAGCAAGACAGGGAAAGGTAAGTACACAAGTGCGACAGATCGAAAACACAGGTGCTTTAGTGGAGTGCTTCACACCAAATAACAAGCATTGGCAAAGCCAATAGGTCTTCCCTGTGCAGTAGCTATTGGCTTTGTCAATTTCTTTCAGCTGTGTAACTTTGTTTTCAAACAGACAGTACCTTTCTATTGCAGTTATATAGTGCGAACGTAGCAGTGCGATGTTGTGGATTGTTATCGGTGATGCTAAATTATTCTGAGTGGTATTGTTTGTAGCTCGCAGGATGACTAATAAACAGTGCGTCTTTGACAGCAGGATGAGCAGAGGCAGCGTCTGGCCGGTCCATTTCCTGGTTAGGTGAAGCTAGCCTACATTCCATTCTGGGTGTCCCCGTCGTCTTAAATAATTATATTGGATCTTGCTGGAGAGAGCGTGGCTTAATTTTACATTACGGGCTCAGCCATGCTCGTGTCGATTTCTGCCTCTGCCCCACCCCTGCCGTGCGGCGAGTACAGATACTTGGCAGGTAGGTCGCTCCCCCACCACACAGCTCCGCCTGTGGTGCCCTACCCGCTGCTGCTGCTGGTAAGCTCGCCCCCCTGTTGCTGCCTCTGTTCTCGTTTTTGCCTTTTGCTTCCCCTCGTTTGCCTTCTGTACCCCTCGCTGCCCCTGTTTTCTTGTGTCCACCTTTGCCTTCTGTACCCCTCGCTGCCCCCGTTTTTTGTGTCCACCTTTGCCTTCTGTACCCCTTGCTGCCCCCGTTTTTTGTGTCCACCTTTGCCTTCTGTACCCCTCGCTGCCCCTGTTTTCTGGTGTCCACCTTTGCCTTCTGTACCCCTCGCTGCCCCTGTTTTTATGTCCACCTTTGCCTTCTGTACCCCTCGCTGCCCCTGTTTTCTGGTGTCCACCTTTGCCTTCTGTACCCTCGCTGCCCCCGTTTTTTGGTGTCCACCTTTGCCTTCTGTACCCCTCGCTGCCCCTGTTTTCTGGTGTCCACCTTTGCCTTCTGTACCCCTCGCTGCCCCCTGCTTTTTGTGTCCACCTTTGCCTTCTGTACCCCTCGCTGCCCCTGTTTTCTTGTGCCCACCTTTGCCTTCTGTACCCCTCGCTTCCCCTGTTTTCTTGTGCCCACCTTTGCCTTCTGTACCCCTCGCTTCCCCTGTTTTCTTGTGTCCATCTTTGCATTCTGTACCCCTCGTTGCCTACCTCGGCTCCCGCCGCTGCGTCCCCTGCAGCCCCGCCCCCCTGACTGCCCATTCGCTGCCCCTGCCTCCCGCCTCCCAGCTGCTCCTCCCTCCCACCTCCCCATATATGGCGGCCGCTGCGCGGTGAGGAGAGCGACCCTTGACCTTGCCAGGTAGGTCGCTCCCCACCACACAGCTCCGCCTGTGGTGCCCTACCCGTTGCTGCTGCTGGTAAGCTCGCCCCCTGTTGCTGCCTCTGTGCTCATTTTTGCCTTTTGCTTCCCCTCGTTTGCCTTCTGTACCCCTCGCTGCCCCTGTTTTCTTGTGTCCACCTTTGCCTTCTGTACCCCTCGCTGCCCCCGTTTTTTGTGTCCACCTTTGCCTTCTGTACCCCTTGCTGCCCCCGTTTTTTGTGTCCACCTTTGCCTTCTGTACCCCTCGCTGCCCCTGTTTTCTGGTGTCCACCTTTGCCTTCTGTACCCCTCGCTGCCCCTGTTTTCTGGTGTCCACCTTTGCCTTCTGTACCCCTCGCTGCCCCCGTTTTTTGGTGTCCACCTTTGCCTTCTGTACCCCTCGCTGCCCCTGTTTTCTGGTGTCCACCTTTGCCTTCTGTACCCCTCGCTGCCCCCGTTTTTTGTGTCCACCTTTGCCTTCTGTACCCCTCGCTGCCCCTGTTTTCTTGTGCCCACCTTTGCCTTCTGTACCCCTCGCTTCCCCTGTTTTCTTGTGCCCACCTTTGCCTTCTGTACCCCTCGCTGCCCCTGTTTTCTTGTGTCCATCTTTGCCTTCTGTACCCTCGTTGCCTCCCTCCGCTCCCGCCGCTGCGTCCCTGCGGCCCCGCCCCCTGACTGCCCATTTGCTGCCCCTGCCTCCCGCCTCCCAGCTGCTCCTCCCTCCCACCTCCCCATATATGGCGGCTGCTGCGCGGTGAGGAGAGCGACCCTTGACCTTGCCAGGTAGGTCGCTCCCCACCACACAGCTCCGCCTGTGGTGCCCTACCCGCTGCTGCTGCTGGTAAGCTCGCCCCCTGTTGCTGCCTCTGTGCTCGTTTTTGCCTTTTGCTTCCCCTCGTTTGCCTTCTGTACCCCTCGCTGCCCCTGTTTTCTTGTGTCCACCTTTGCCTTCTGTACCCCTCGCTGCCCCCATTTTTTGTGTCCACCTTTGCCTTCTGTACCCCTCGCTGCCCCCGTTTTTTGTGTCCACCTTTGCCTTCTGTACCCCTAGCTGCCCCTGTTTTCTGGTGTCCACCTTTGCCTTCTGTACCCCTCGCTGCCCGCGTTTTTTGTGTCCACCTTTGCCTTCTGTACCCCTCGCTGCCCCTGTTTTCTTGTGTCCATCTTTGCCTTCTGTACCCCTCGTTGCCTCCCTCCGCTCCCGCCGCTGCGTCCCCTGCGGCCCCGCCCCCCTGACTGCCCATTCGCTGCCCCTGCCTCCCGCCTCCCAGCTGCTCCTCCCTCCCACCTCCCCATATATGGCGGCCGCGCCGCTGGCGCGCCGAAGGCGCGCCTAAGGCAAGCCTGTCTGCGCCCGTCTGCGCCTGGACCGCGCCCAGTGCCAGAACCCCTGGGCCGTGTGCCCCCCGCTCCAGCCTCAAGGACCGACGCCGATACGATGCCACCACACTCCACGCTCTCAACCCCGGACGGACACACAACTGCTTCAAGGCCGCCCCAAAACGCACTCATGGTCCCTTCACCTGCCGGAACTGCAGCTACACCAGCCTCAGAGCCACCAAAGCGCCCGCCAAGAAGGACCTCAACCACCTCCGATGCATCCTACTGAACACCCGCTCCGCACGCAAACACGCCGTCGAGCTCTGGGACCTGCTCGACACATCATCACCAGACGTCGCCTTCCTGACAGAGACCTGGATGAACGACTCCTCCGCACCCGACATCGCCATAGCCATCCCAGACGGCTATAAGATCACCCGCAGAGACCGCATCAACGGAGTAGGAGGAGGAATCGCCATCGTCCACAAGAACTCCATCAGGGTCTCGACCAGCACCGACGACTTTCTCTGCACCGCCGAACACATGCACTTCCAGATCTACACGGACCCCAACACCACCCTTAGAGGCACCCTCGTCTACAGACCCCCTGGGCCCTGACCCCAGTTCAGCGACTCCATCGCCGACTTCATCAGCACGCACGCCCTGACCTCCACCGACTACATCCTCCTCGGAGACCTGAACTTTCATCTGGAGAACAACAACGACAGCAACTCCACCACCCTGATCGACAACCTCGCCAACCTCGGACTGAGACAGCTCGTCACAACACCGACCCATTCCGCCGGCCACACGCTCGACCCCATCTTCTCCTCAAGCTCCCACGTCTCCTTCAGCCACACCACGGAACTCCTCTGGACCGACCACCGCTGCATCCACTTCACCTTCCAGAAACCCACCACACACCACCGCACCCAACAGATCCCACGCCGCTGCTGGAGCAAAGTCACCGAAGACCAACTACGGGCAAACCTCACTCTCAGCCCTCCCCCCGACCCATCCAACACCGACTATGCTGCCTGCAACCTCAGACGATGGATAGACGACTGTGCCAACACCCTCGCCCCGCTGAAAAAACTCACCTACAGTGACACCACCAAAAGAGCCAGCTGGTTCACCCCGGAACTCCTAGCGTCCAAGCGTACCTGCCGGAAACTAGAGAAGAAATGGCACAGTGATAAGACACCGGACAGCCACGCAGCCCACAAAGACGCCATCCGTAACCACCACCACCTCATCAGGTCCGCCAAGAGAATCTCCTTCAAAGACCGCCTCGACAACAATGCACACAACAGCAAGGAGCTCTTCAACATCGTGAAGGAACTCTCCAACCCCAGCTCCAACACCAACGACATCCAGCCGTCGCAAGCCCTGGGCGATTCCCTCGCCACCTTCTTCCACCCCAAGATCGCCGACATCCACGACAGCTTCAACACCCAGACAGCCCTAACTAAGATCGATGCACCAGACCCGCCGCACACCATCGACCACGACCCCTTGCCAGCCTGGGCCAGCGTGAACATCGATGACACCATCAAGACCATGAGCACAATACACTCCGGCTCCCCGTCAGACCCTTTCCCGCACCACATCTTCAACAAGGCCAGCAGCTCCATCGCACCCCACCTGTGCAACGTTATCAATCTCTCCTTCGAGACCGCGACCTTCCCAGAGAGCTGGAAACACGCAGAGATCAACGCCCTACTGAAAAAACCCAAGGCGGACCCGAGAGACCTCAAGAACTTCCGGCCCATCTCCCTGCTTCCGTTCCCAGCCAAGGTCATCGAGAAGATCGTCAACAAACAGCTAACCCAATACCTCGAAGAAAACAGCATCCTGGACCCATCCCAATCAGGGTTCCGCAGCAACCACAGCACTGAGACTGCCCTCATCGCCGCCACCGACGACATCAGGACCCTGCTGGACAACGGTGAGACCGCAGCCCTCATCCTGCTGGACCTCTCCGCCGCCTTCGACACTGTCTGCCACCACACTCTACGCGCACGCCTCCACGACGCAGGGATCCGAGACAAGGCCCTGGAATGGTCCACCTCCTTCCTCGCCGGCAGAACCCAGAGAGTCCGCCTCCCACCATTCCGATCCGAAGCCTCCGAGATCATGTGCGGCGTACCCCAGGGATCATCCCTCAGCCCAACACTGTTCAACATCTACTTGGCCCCGCTCGCACACATCGCCAGACAGCACAACCTCAACATAATCTCCTACGCCGACGACACTCAACTGATCCTCTCCCTCACCAAGGACCCCCTCGCCGCCAAATCCAACCTCCATGAAGGAATGAAGGCCGTCGCCGATTGGATGAAGATCAGACGACTAAAGCTGAACACGGACAAGACAGAGGTCCTCATCCTCGGCTCCAACCCCTCAGCCTGGGACGACTCCTGGTGGCCAACGACACTGGGAGCAGCCCCGAAACCCACCGACCACGCACGCAACCTGGGAGTCATCCTCGACTCAACACTCTCCATGGCCAAGCAAGTCAACGCAGTCTCCTCCTCCTGCTTCAACACCCTCCGCATGCTTCGCAAGATCTACAGGTGGATCCCGACATATACAAGAAGAACAGTCACCCAGGCCCTCGTCAGTAGCAGACTTGACTATGGGAACGCCCTCTATGCGGGAGCCCCGGCCAAGCTCATCAAGCGACTGCAACGCATACAAAACGCCTCCGCACGCCTGATCCTCGACGTACCACGCCACAGCCACATCACCCCCCACCTGAGGAACCTGCACTGGCTCCCCGTCGACAGGAGAATCTCCTTCAAACTCCTCATTCACGCACACAAGGCACTCCACAAGACTGGCCCAGCCTACCTCAACAGACGACTCTTCTTCTACGTCCCCAACCGCCAGCTCCGCTCCGCCGACCTCTCCTCGCCACCGTCCCTCGCATTCGAAGAACAACCACCGGCGGCAGATCCTTCTCACACCTCGCCGCCAAGACCTGGAACACCCTTCCACTAAGCCTACGACAGACCCAAGACCTGCTGACCTTCAGGAGGCTACTCAAGACCTGGCTGTTCGACCAGTAGCAGCAACCCCCCCCTTTTTTTTCTCCCCAGCGCCTTGAGACCCTCGCGGGTAAGTAGTGCGCTCTACAAATTCTGTGATTGATTGTGATTGATTGATACTGAGGATCTCTCGGGTTCTGTAATTAGGGAAAGCCGACTATGTTACCAGGGCCGGACTGGCCATGCGGGTAACGAGAGCCCTCACCGGATGGAGAGATGGGGGGACTCTGCCTTAATACCAGGCTTGCGGAGCCTTATCGCGCCCGCGCTCCGCATTGCCATGTAACAACCCTGACGAGGGCTTATCTCCAGAGCACAAGTCCTAAAACAAGCGCGGCCCCGCGGCCGCGAAAGTTAAAGCGACGCTGAGGGCACCACTGAAAGGGGTTTCAGTGGCGCGTTTCCCTTGCGGGAGCGAGCAAAAGCACCATCTGTTTGCAAGTTAATTACAAACAGATGGTTACTTAAAGCTCGCTCCCGCAAGGGAATCGCCAAACGTGCACGCGTTGCCATTGAAAGCAATGCAATGCGTGCATGTTTTTGGCCTCAAAACCGAACCGATTACAGGAGGTCCCCCCTATGCAGCGCATGCGCGCTGCGTAGGCGAGACCTAAAAATTACGGTTTGCAAGTTCTATGTGTGCTAACGCAGCACACATAGAAGTTGAAAAATGCCATTTCAGATTGTTTATGTGCAGGAAGGGACACCTGCACATAAACAATCATCCCCGTGACGCAGTCATCCTTGCACCATGGTACAAGGGTGCCTGCATCGACGCATGGCAGTAAATTTTGCGCCAGCGCAGGGGAGAGCAAAGGAATCCACCATATCCTTGTAGATATGACGCATCCCTGTGCCGCAGCGTGGCGCAGCGAAAGGGCTTGCGGTGCCGCGCTACAGCACATCCTTGTAAATGAGGACCCCAGTTTTGAGTGGTACATAGAAACTGGAGCGCTAACAAAATTTTGTAATATATTTTTTGCAATTTTATATAGCACAAACATGACCCAAAGGCATTAGTGCGCTTTACAGGAGCATCTTTCACATTACACAAGGACACATTCATTTTTTGTAAGCATGGGGAGATTAAGTGATTTGCCCAGAATCACAGGACTTTGAGCAGATGCTGAGAACTGAATCTGGTTCCCCAGCACCAAAGTCAGCAGCTCTGGCTGTTGCGCCACATCATTGCCCCTAGATAAGATATCAGGAAAAGGGGTCCTGCAAAACATGCTTTCTGACAAAATTGAAAAATCAGTGGTTATGTGGAGTATGGCCAGGTGTCACCAGTAGAAGTCCATCCACAGTTTTTCAAGACGGCCTAGGGGACATCTACATCAGACACATATGCGATATAAGTGATTCAAGGGGATATATTCATTTCTTCTCTAGCAGCATCAAGAGCCATTCAGTTGTTAACATAATTGGCTTATAAAGAAGACAGCCTTCTAAAGATTCAGAAACATGTCATAAGAAAGCATTTATATTTGCCCTACGAAAGACAGATGGCATATTTCATGATATTTGCTATTTCAGGCTTGTGTACTCAACTCTAAAGTATTTGAACATTTTAAATGAGCACCAGCGGCTTTAATCAAGGTCAAAGTTATTTTCCATATGTCACGGGTAAATCAAGGGATTTTGCCGAGGATCACTTGATGTAGAGCTGATGGCAGGACTCAAACCCGGGTCCCCAAAACCAATGTCAGCAGCTCTGGCATTAATGATGCATCTTCTTCTCTTCAAAACACCCAACATTCCCACTAGTGTTGGGAAGAAAGGCAAAGGAGGGAGACTTTAATTTTTTTTAAAAAAGTCTTCACACTTACCGTCTGGTGAATGGAATCCTCAGGAAGAATGCACCCATTTTCAAATCCTTGGAGCGAAAGGCAGAAGCTGCGAGGTTACAAACCATGATAACCTCGAGGGGGAAGGCTTCAAAAGCGAGGCGAAGGTCAGCAACCCGATATGAAATTAAGCAATCAGGAGGCAAAAGGCAGCAGTGATGAAGCGCTGCTTTATCAGCAAAGTTGAAGTATTTTGCAGCTTTATGTATGCAAAATTCGCTGCACTTCCTGGCATCTGTACTGCTGTCCCTTTCTATGGAGGAACGTCAGTGTCGATGTCAGGGCTTCAGGAACAACAAGCTGATTTGCTGTTCTGAATGCTCCAATCAGAGAGAGCCCTAACTAGAGATGGGGAACTGCAACACAGGCAGGAAACGTACTTCCAAGTGGGAAGGAACAATGGAAGGTGAAATGGTGAAGTGGAGTGCGCGCCCCCCCTGAGGTGAAGCTGCGCCCCCCCTGGGGGCGCGCCCCACACTTTGAAGACCTATGTCCTAGATGGAGCAGCCATAACCACCCCACTATTCACAACACCCATCCTCCAGCAGGCTCCGCTTGCGAGGTGGGAGCAGCCTCAATGACAAGGAAGTCTCATTCTAGAAGGAGCAGCCACCAACACACCATTATTCACAAGGACCATCCTCCAGCAGGAACTGCTTGTGAGGTGGGATCAGCCTCAATGACGAGGAAGTCTTATCCTAGAGGGAGCAGTCACCATCACCCCACTATTTAAAACACAAGCCCTCCAGCAGGCTCTGCTTGTGATGTGGGAGCAGCCTCAATGACAAAAAAGACTCATCCTAGAGGGAGCAGTCACCACCAAACCACTATTCACAACACCCGTCTTCCAGTAGGCTGTGCTTGTGAGGTGGGAGCAGCCTCAATGACAAGGGAAGTCTCATCCTAGCGGGAATAGCCACCACCACCCCACTATTTACAGCAACTGTCCTCATGCAGCCCCTCATGTGAGGTGGGAGCAGCCTAAATGACAAGGAAGTCTCATTCTAGAGGGAGAGTCCACCACAACCCCACTATTCACAGCACTCGTCCTCAAGCAGGCTCTGCTTGTGAGTTGGGAGCAGCTTTAATGACATGGGAAGTCTCATCCTAGAGGGAATAGCCACCAAAAGCCTTCTATTTACAACACCAAAATTCCAGCGCGCTGTGCTTGGTAGGTGGAAGCAGCCTCAATGACAAGGACGTCTCTTCCTAGAGGGAGCAGCCACCACCACCCCACTATATACAACACCCGTCCTCCAGCAGGATGTGTTTGTGAGTTGGGAGCAGCTTCAATGACAAGGAAGTCTCATCCTAGAGGGACAGCCACCACCACTGCACTATCTACAACACCTGTCCTCCAGCAGCCTCTGCTTGTGAGGTGGGAGCAGCCTCAATGACAAGGGACATCTCATCCTAGAGGGAGCAGCCAGCACCTCCCCACAATTTACAACACAGGTCCTCCAACAGCCGCTGCATGTGAGATGGGAGCAGCCTCAATGACAAGGACATCTCATTCTAGAGGGAACAGCCACCACAACCCCAATATTCACAACACTCGTCCTTGAGCAGGATCTGCTTGTGAGGTAGGAGCAGCCTCCATGACATGGGTAGTTTCATCCGAGAGGGAGCAGCCACTACCACCCCACTATTAACAAAACCCTGCTCCAGCAGGCTGTGCTTTTGAGATGGGAGCAGCCTCAATGACAAGGGAAATCTCATCCTAGAGGAGGCAGACACCAACAACCTACTATTCAAAACGCCTGTCCTCCTGCAGGCTGTGCTTGTGAGATAGGAGCAGCCTCATTGACGAATAAAGCCTCATCTTAGAGGGAGAAGCCATAACCACCCCACTATTCACAACACCCATCCTCCAGCAGGCTCCGGTTGCGAGGTGGGAGCATCTTCAATGACAAGGAAGTCTCATTCTAGAAGGAGCAGCCACCAACACACCACTATTCACAAGGGCTTGTGAGGTGGGATCAGCCTCAATGACAAGGAAGTCTAATCCTAGAGGGAGCAGTCACCATCACCCCACTATTTAAAACACAAGCCCTCCATCAGGCTCTGCTTGTGATGTGGGAGCAGCCTCAATGACAAAAAAGCCTCATCCTAGAGGGAGCAGTCACCACCAAACCACTATTCACAACACCCGTCCTCCAGTAGGCTGTGCTTGTGAGGTGAGAGCAGCCTCAATGACAAGGGAAGTCTCATCCTAGTGGGAATAGCCACCACCACCCCACTATTTACATCAACTGTCCTCATGCAGCCCCTCATGTGAGGTGGGAGCAGCCTAAATGACAAGGAAGTCTCATTCTAGAGGGAGAGTCCACCACAACCCCACTATTTACAGCACTCGTCCTCAAGCAGGCTCTGCTTGTAAGTTGGGAGCAGATTTAATGACATGGGAAGTCTCATCCTAGAGGGAGCAGCCAATAAAAGCCTCCTATTTACAACACCCAAATTCGAGCACGCTGTGCTTGGAAGGTGGAAGCAGCCTCAATGACAAGGAAGTCTCATCCTAGAGGGAGCAGCCACCACCACCCTAATATTTACAACACCCGTCCTTCAGCAGGCTGTGCTTGGGAGGTAGGAGCAGCCTCAATGACACGGGAGTCTCATCCTAGAGGGAGAAGCAGCCACAATCCCACTATTTACAACATCCGCCCTCCACCAGGCTGTGCTTGGCAGCATGGAGCAACCTTAATAACAAGGAAGTCTCATCCTAGAGGGAGCAGCAACATCCACCCCACTATCTGCAACACTTCTCCTCGAGCAACCTCAACTTGTGAGGTGGGAGCAGGCTCAATGACAAAGGAAGTCTCATTATAAAAGGAGCAGCCCGAACCACCCCACTTTTCACAACACCCGTCCTCCAGCAGGCTGTGCTTGTGAGGTGGGACCAGCCTCATTCACATGTGAAGTTTCATCCTAGGGGAGGCAGCAACCACCACCCCACTATTCACAACAATAGTTATCCAGCAGGATCTGCTTGTGAGGTGGGAGTAGCCTCAATAATAAAAGTGTCATTCTAGAGAGAGTGGCCACCACCACCCCACTATTCACAATTCCTCTGATCCAGCTGGCTGTGCTTGTGAGGTGGGAGAAGACTCAATGACAAGGGATGTCTCATCCTAGAGGAGGCAGCCACCAACACACCCATTATTCACAACACAAGGTCTCCAGCAGGATCTGCTTGTGTGGTGGGAGCAGCCTCAATAACAAGGAAGTGTAATTCTAGAGAGAGGAGCCACCACCACTCCACTATTCACAACACCCATCCTCCAGCAGGCTCTGCTTGGGAGGTGGGAGCCCCGTCAATGACGGGGGAAGTCTCATCCTAGAGGGAGCAGCCACCACAACCCCCCTATTCACAACACTCATCCTTGAGCAGGATCTGCTTGTGAGGTAGGAGCAGCCTCCATGACATGGGAAGTTTCATCCGAGAGGGAGCAGCCACCACCACCCTAATATTTACAACACCGGTCCTTCAGCAGGCTGTGCTTGGGAGGTAGGAGCAGCCTCAATGACAATGTAGTATCATCCTAGAGAGAGAATCCGAAACAATCCCACTATTTACATCATTCGCCCTCCACCAGGCTGTGCTTGGCAGCAGGGAGCAACCTTAATGACTTAATGACAAGGAAGTCTCATTATAGAGGGAGCAGCCCCAACCACCCCACTTTTCTCAACACCCGTCCTCCAGCAGGCAGTGCTTGTGAGGTGGGATCAGCATCATTCACATGTGAAGTCTCATCCTAGGGGAGGCAGCAACCACCACCCCACTATTCACAACAACAATTACTCAGCAGGATCTGCTTGTGAGGTGGGAGTAGCCTCAATAACAAAAAAGTGTCATTCTAGAGAGAGCGGCCACCACCACCCCACTATTCACAATTCCTCTGCTCCAGCTGGATGTGCTTGTGAGGTGGGAGCAGCCTCAATGACAAGGATGTCTTATCCTTGAGGAGGCACCCACCACCACCCCATTATTCACAACACAAGTTCTCCAACAGGATCTGCTTGGGAGGTATGAGCCCCGTCAATGACAGGGGAAGTCTCATCCTAGAGGGAACAGCCATCACCACGCCACTATTATAACATTCATCCTCCAGCAGGCTCTGCTTGAGTAGTGGGACCAGCCTCAATGACAAGGAAGTGTCACCCTCGAGGGAGCAGCCATCACCACCGCACTATTTAGAATACCCGTCTTCCATCTGGCTATGCTTGTGAGGTGGGAGTAGCCTCAATGGCAAGGGAGTCTCATCCTAGAGAAAGCAGCCACCACCACCCTACTATTCAAAACACCCGTCCTCCAGCAGGCTCTACTTGTGAGATGGGATCAGCTGAAATGACAAAGAACTCTCATCCTAGAGCTCGTAGCCACCATCAACCCCCTAATATTTACATCACCAGTCCTCCAGCAGGCTGCGCTTGTGTGGCGGGAGCAGCATCAATGACAAGGAAGTCTCATCCTAGAGGATGCAGCCACCACAACCACTATTCACAACACTCGTCCTCCAGCAGGCTGTGCTTGTAAGGTGGGACCAGCCTCATTGACAGGGGAAGCTAATCCTAGAGGGAACAGCCACCACCACCACACTATTTACAACACCTGTCCTGCAGAAGTCTGTGCTTGTGAGGTGGGACCAGCCTCAATGACATGGGAAGTATCTTCCTAGAGGAGGCATCCACCACAACCCCACTATTCACAACACAGTTCTCCATCAGGATCTGCTTGTGAGGTGGAAGCAGCCTCAATAACAAGGAACTGTCATTCTAAAGAGAGCAGCCTCCACCACCCCACTATTCACAGCACCTGTCCTCCAGCAGGCTCTGCTTGGGAGGTGGGAGCAGCGTCAATGACAAGGGAAGTCTGATCCTAGAGCAAGCAGCCATCACCACCCCACTATTTACAACACCCGTCCTCCAACAGGATCTGCTTGAGTAGTGGGACAGCCTCAATGACAAGGGAAGTCTCAACCTAGAGGGAGCAGCCACCACCACCCCACTATTCAAAACACCTGTTCTCCAGCAGGCTCTACTTGTGAGATGGGATCAGCCGCATCTACAAAGAAGTCTCTTCCTAGAGCGCGCAGCCACCATCAACCTCCTAATATTTACAACACCAGTAGGCTGTGCTAGTGAGGTGGGAGCAGCACCAATGACATGGAAGTTTCATGCTAGAGGATGCAGCCACCAAAACCACTATTCACAACACCCGTCTTCCAGCAAGCTGTGCTTGTGAGGTTGACCTGCCTCATTGACAAGGGAAGATTATCCTAGAGGGAGCAGCCACCACCCCCACTATTCACAACACCCGTCCTCCAGCAAGCTGTGTTTGTGAGGTGTGACCTGCCTCATTGACAAGGGAAGATTATCCTAGAGGGAGCAGCCACCACCCCCACTATTCACAACACCCGTCCTCCAGCAGGCTGTATTGTGAGGTGGGAGCAGCCTCATTGACAGGGAAGCTTATCCTAGAGGGAGCAGCCACCACCACCACACTAATTGCAACACCCATCCTGCAGAAGTCTGTGATTGTGAGGTGGGAGCAGCCTCAATGATAAGGAAGTCTCATTCTAGAGGGAGCAGCCACGACTACCGCACTATTCACAACACCCGTCCTCCAGCAGGATGTGCTTGTGAGGTGGGACCAGCCTCAGTCACAAGGAAGACTTATCCTAGAGGGAGCAGCCATCACCACCCCACTATTCACAACAACCGCCCTCCAACAGGCAGTGCTTGTGAGGTGGGAGTGGCCTCAATGACAAGGAAGTCGCATCCTAGAGGGAGCAGCCACCACCACGCAACTATTTACAACACAAAAACTCCAGCAAGCTGTGTTTGTGAGGTGGGAACAGCCGCAATGACAAGGTCGTTTTATTCTAGAGGGAGCAGCAACCACCACACTACTATTAACAACACCCATCCTTCAGCAGGTTGTGCTTGGGTGGTTGGAGCATCCTCAATGACAAGGAAGTCTCATCCTAGAGGGAGCAGCGACACCCATCCCACTATTTACAATACCCGTCCTCCACCAGTCTGTGCTTGGCAGCAGGGAGCAACCTTAATGACAAAAAAGTCTCATCCTAGAGCGAGCAGCCACATCCCTCACACTATCTACAGCACCTCTCCTTCAGAGGCCTCAGCTTGTGAGATGGGAGCAGCCTCAATGACAAGTGAAGTCTCATTATAGAGGGAGTAGCCCCCACCACGCCACAATTAACAACACACACCTCCAGCAGGTTGTGCTTGTGAGGTCGGAGCAGCCTCAATGACAAAGAAGTCTCATCCAAGAGGGAGCAGCCAACATACCCCCACTATTCACAACACCCGTCCTCCAGCAGGCTGTGCTTGTGAGGTGGGACCAGCCTCAATGACATGGGAAATATCATCCTAGAGGAGGCAGCTACCACCACCCCAATATTCACAACACCAATTCTCCAGCAGGATCTGCTTGTGAGGTGGGAGCAGCCTCAATAACAAGGAAATATCATTCTAAAGAGAGCAGCCTCCACCACCCCACTATTCACAACACCTGTCCTCCAGCAGGCTCTGCTTGGAAGTTGGGAGCAGCGTCAATGACAAGAAAGTCTTATCCTAGAGGGACCAGCCACAACCACCCAACTATTCACAACACCTGTCCTCCAGCAGGCTCTACTTGTGAGATGGGATCAGCCTCAATGACAAAGTCTCTTCCTAGAGTGCGAAGCCACCATCACCCCACTATTTACAACACCATTCCTCCAGCAGGCTGTGCTTGTGAGGTGGGACCAGCCTCAATGACAAGGAAGTCTCATCCTAGAGGGAGAAGCCACCACCCTAACTATTCACAACACCCGTCCTGCAGCAGGGTGTGCTTGTGAGGTGGGACCAGCTACATTGACAAGGGAAGCTCATCCTACAGGGAGCAGCAACCACCACCCCATTAACTACAACACCCGTCCTCCAGAAGGCTGTGCTTGTGAGGTGGGAGCAGCCTGAATGATAAGGAAGTCTGATTCTAGAGTGAGCAGCCACCACCGCCCCTCTGTTCACAACACATGTCCTCCAGCAGGCACTGCTTGGGAGGTGGCAGCAGCGTCAATGACAAGGGAAGTCTCATTCTAGAGGGAGCAGCCATCACCAACCCCACTATTTACAACACCTGTCCTCCATCAGGCTGTGCTTGGGTGGTAGGAGCAGCCTCAGTCACAAGGAATTCTTATCTAAAAGGGAGCAGCCACCACCACCCCACTATTCACAACAACCGTCCTCCAAAAGGCAGTGCTTATGATGTGGGAACAGCCTCAATGACAAGGTAGTTTAATTCTAGAGGGAGCAGCAACCACCACCCCACTATTCATAAGCCTCATCCTCCAGCAGGCAGTGCTTATGCGGTAGGAGCAGCCTCAATGACATGGGAAGTCTAAGCCTAGAAGGAGCAACCACCACCACCCTACGATTTACAGCACCCTTCCTCCAGCAGCCTGTGGTTGAGAGGTGGGAGCAGCCTCAATGATAAGGAGGTCTCATCCTATAGGGCCCAGCCTTCACACCCCCACTATTTACAACACCCATCCTCCAGGAAGGTGTACTTGGGAGGTAAGAATAGCCTCAGTGACAAGGAAGTCTCATCCTAGAGGATGCAGCCACCACCACCACTATTCACAACACCAGTCCTCCAGCAGGCTGTGCTTGTGAGGTGTGACTAGCCTCATTGACAAGGGAAGTTCATTCTAGAGGGAGCAGCCACCACCCCCACTATTCACAACACCCGTCATCCAGCAGGCTGTGCTTGTGAGATGGGACAGGCCTCATTGACAAGGGAAGCTCATCCAAGAGCAAGCAGCCACCACCACCACACTAACTACAAAACCCGTCCTGAAGAAGTCTGTGCTTGTGAGGTGGGAGCAGCCTCAATGATAACGAAGTCTCATTTGAAAGGGAGCAGCTACCACCACCCCACTATTCACAACACCCGTCCTCCAGCAGGCTGTGGTGGTGAGGTGAGAGCAGCCTCTTTGACAAAGGAAGTTCATCCTAGAGGGAGCAGCCACCACCCCCACTATTCACAACACCCGTCTTAAAGAAGGCTGTGCTTGGGAGGTAGGAGTAGCCTCAGTCACAAGGAAGTCTTATCCTAGAGGGAGCAGCCACCACCACCCCACTATTTACAACACAAATACTCCAGCAGGCTGTGCTTGTGCTGGGGGAACAGCCTCAATGACAAGGTCGTTTAATTCTAGAGGGAGCAGCAACCACCACCCCACTATTTACAAAACACATCCTCCAGCATCCTCTGCATGTGAGGTGGGAGCAGCCTCAATGACACAGAAGTTTCATTCTAGAGGGAACAGTCACCACAACCCCACTATTTCCAAGACTCATCCTCCAGCAGGCAGTGCTTATGAGGTAGGAGCAGCCTCAATGACATAGGAAGTCTAGAAGGAGCAACCACCACTACCCTACGATTTACAACACCCTTCCTCCAGCAGCCTCTCAACCATTGAGGCTGCTCTGTGGTTGAGAGGTGAGAGGTGAGAGCAGCCTCAATGATAAGGACGTCTCATCCTAGAGGGACCAGCCTTCACACCCCCACTACTAACACCCGTCCTCCAGGAAGGTGTGCTTGGGAGGTAGGAATAGCCTCAATGACAAGAAAGTCTCACCATAGAGGATGCAGCCACCACCACCACTATTCACAACACCCGTCCTCCAACAGGCTGTGCTTGTGAGGTGGGACCAGCCTCATTGACAAGGGAAGCTCATTCTAGAGGGAGCAGCCACCACCCCCACTATTCACCACACTGGTCCTCCAGCAGGCTGTGCTTGTGAGGTGAGGCAGGCCTCATTGACAAGGGAAGCTCATCCTAGAGCAAGCAGCCACCACCACCACACTAACTACAACACCCGTCCTGCAGAAGTCTGTGCTTGTGAGGTGGGAGCAGCCTCTTTGACAAAGGAAGCTCATCCTAGAGGGAGCAGCCACCACCCCCACCATTCACAACACCCGTCCTAAAGAAGGCTGTGCTTGGGAGGTGGGAGCAGCCTCAGTCACAAGGAAGTCTTATTCTAGAGGGAGCAGCCACCACCACCTCACGCTTCACAACAACCGTCCTCCAACAGGCAGTACTTGTGAGGTGGGAAAAGCCTCATTGACAAGGGAAGCTCATCCTAGAGCAAGCAGCCACCACCACCACCACACTAATTACAACACCCGTCCTGCAGAAGTCTGTGCTTGTGAGGTGGGAACAGCCTAAATCATAAGGAAGTCTCATTTTAGAGGGAACAGCTACCACCAACCCACTATTCACAACACTCGTCCTACAGCAGGCTGTGCTTGTGAGGTGGGACCAGCCTCATTGACAGGGGAAGCTAATCCTAGAGGGAGCAGCCACCACCACCAGTGCTGTCCATGGCCTCCAGCTCCGTGGCTGGACTGTTCATTCCCTCCAATGCTAGGGCACTGCTGTCCATTAACTTCAGCACCGAAGCTGGATTGTTCATTGCCTCCAGCATCAGGGCAGTGCTGCACATTGCCTCCAGCACTGTGGCAGCACTGTTCATTACCTCCAGCACCAGAGCAGTGCTGTGCATTGTCTCCAGCACCAGGATAGTGCTGTCTATTGCCTCCAGCACAGTGGCTGGAGTGTTCATTGACTTGAGCACCAGGGCAGTGCTGTCCATTGCCTGCAGCACCTGGGCAGCACTGTACATTACCTCCAGCACCAGGGAAATGCTGTCCATTGTCTCCAGCTCCAGGGCAGTTCTGCCCATTGCCTCCAGCACTGTGAGTGGATTGTTCATTGCCTTCAGGGCCGTTGCAGCACTGTTCATTGCCTTCAGCACCAGGCCAGTGCTGTCCGTTACCTCCAGCAACATGGCTGGACTGTTCATTGCTTCCAGCACCAGGGCTGGACTGTCCATTGCCTCCAGGACTGTAGGTGGGCTGTCTCTTGCCTCATCAATTGAAAGAGCCATTTAATGCCAGAATGCCTTTACCAGTGCAACCATGCTTTAGAGGCAGTTATGTGGACCCAAAGACCAGTCAGACTAAAGTAAACATTGAGATGATCATTGATGCCACTTCCTCATCATAGACAGACCTGGAGGAAGAGGGCAGAGTGTGCCAGGCCCATTTAAAATGGAAAATGTGAATGTCTTTGTTAGGTTAGTGCAGCACCTGGACTTCACTCAATGTTTTAGTCCTCTGTAGCCAAGCTATGAGTTGGGAATTTGCAGAAATTCTACCCAATGGAAAGCCTTTAAATGAGTGTACTATAACTGCAAACACATGCACACATGTTTAAAAAGCCAATTCCTTTTTCTCCCTCACAGACAAACGTGACAAGGCATCATGTGTTTTATTGAACTGCCCCATCTTTTTTATGCGCCAAGTGTGGTGGTTTTCTTGTTCTTATAAAAAGAAGACAGATGTGTGCAAGCATGCTTCCTGTATGTTTTCTAACAATGCGTACTCTGTCTAACCACAGTAACAATGACAGATGTGACCAGGAAGCTTCACTAGTTTGTATTCAAGGTAACTCCAGGATTGTCCCTCCCTTGCCTCAAAGCACCCATCTCCAGCAGCCTCTGCGTGTGGGGTGGGAGCAGCCTCAATGACAATGTACGTCTCATCCTAGAGGGAGCAGCCACCACCACCCCACTATTCACAACACCAGCTCACCGGCAGGATCTGTTTGTGAGGTAGGAGCAGCCTCAATGACAAGGAAAATCTCATCCTAGAGGAAGCAGACACCAACAACCTACTATTCAAAACGCCTGTCCTCCTGCAGGCTGTGCTTGTGAGATAGGAGCAGCCTCAATGACAAATAAAACCTCATCCTAGAGGGAGCAGCCATAACCACCCCAGTATTCACAACACCCATCCTCCAGCAAGCTCCGCTTGTGAGGTGGGAGCAGCCTCAATGACAAGGAAGTCTCATTCTAGAGGGAGCAGTCACCATCACCCCACTATTTAAAACACAAGTCCTCCAGCAGGCTCTGCTTGTGATGTGGGAGCAGCCTCAATGACATAAAAGCCTCATCCTAGAGGGAGTAGTCACCACCAAACCACTATTCACAACACCCGTCCTCCAGTAGGCTGTGCTTGTGAGGTGGGAGCAGCCTCAATGACAAGGGAAGTCTCATCCTAGAGGGAATAGCCACCACCACCCCACTATTTACAACAACTGTCCTCATGCAGCCCCTCATGTGAGGTGGGAGCAGCCTAAACGACAATGAAGTCTCATTCTAGAGGGAGAGTCCACCACAACCCCACTATTCACAGCACTCCTCCTCCAGCAGGCTCTGCTTGTGAGTTGAGAGCAGCCTCAAAGACATGGAAAGTCTCATCCAAGAGGGAGCAGCCACCAAAAACCTCCTATTTACAACACCCAAATTCCAGCTCGCTGTGCTTGGTAGGTGGAAGCAGCCTCAATGACAAGGAAGTCTCTTCCTAGAGGGAAAAGCCTCCACCACCCCACTATATACAACACCCATCCTCCAGCAGGCTGTGCTTGGGAGGTGGGAGCAGCTTCAATGACAAGGAAGTCTCATCCTAGAGGGACAGCCACCACCACTGCACTATCTACAACACCTGTCCTCCACCAGCCTCTGCTTGTGAGGTGGCAGCAGCCTCAATGACAAGGGACGTCTCATCCTAGAGGGAGCAGCCAGCACCTCCCCACTATTTACAACACAGTTCCTCCAACAGCCGCTGCATGTGAGGTGGGAGCAGCCTCAATGATAAGGACATCTCATTCTAGAGGGAGCAGCCACCACAACCCCACTATTCACAACACTCGCCCTTGAGCAGGATCTGCTTGTGAGGTATTAGCAGCCTCCATGACATGGGAATTTTCATCCGAGAGGGAGCAGCCACCACCACCCTAATATTTACAACACCCGGCCTTCAGCAGGCTGTGCTTGGGAGGTAGGAGCAGCCTCAATGACAAGGAAGTCTCATCCTAGAGGGAGAAGCCGCCATAATCCCACTATTTACAACATCCGCCCTCCACCAGGCTGTGCTTGGCAGCATGGAGCAAACTTAATGACAATGAAGTCTCATCCTAGTGGGAGCAGCCACATCCACCCCACTATCTGCAACACTTCTCCTCCAGCAGCCTCAGCTTGTGAGGTGGGAGCAGCCTCAATGACAAAGGAAGTCTCATTATAGAGGGAGCAGCCCCAACCACCCCACTTTTCACAACACCCATCCTTCACCAGGCTGTGCTTGTAAGGTGGGACCAGCTTCATTCACATGTGAAGTCTCATCCTAGGGGAGGCAGCAACCACCACCCCACTATTCACAACACCAGTTCTCCATCAGGATCTGCTTGTGAGGTGGAAGCAGCCTCAATAACAAGGAACTGTCATCCTAAAGAGAGCAGCCTCCACCACCCCACTATTTACAACACCAGTTATCCAGCAGGATCTGCTTGTGAGGTGGGAGTAGCCTCAATAACAACAAATTGTCATTCTAGAGAGAGCGGCCACCACCACCCCACTATTTACAATTCCTCTGCTCCAGCTGGCTGTGCTTGTGAGGTGGGAGCAGCCTCAATGACAAGGGATGTCTTATCCTTGAGGAGGCACCCACCACCACCCCATTATTCACAACACAAGTTCTCCAACAGGATCTGCTTGTGGGGTAGGAGTAGCCTCAATAACAACAAAGTGTCATTCTAGACAGAGTGGCCACCACCACCCCACTATTCACAATTCCTCTGCTCCAGCTGGCTATGCTTGTGAGGTGGGAGCAGCCTCAATGACAAGGGAAGTCTCATCCTAGAGGAGGTAGCCACCACCACTCCACTATTCACAACACTCGTCCTCCAGCAAGCTCTGTTTGGGAGGTGGGAGTAGCCTCAATGGCAAGGAAGTCTCATCCTAGAGAGAGCAGCCACCCCCACCCCAATATTCACAACACCCATCCTCCAGCAGGCTCTACTTGTGAGATGGGATCAGCCGCAATGACAAAGAAGTCTCTTCCTAGAGCGCGTAGCCACCATCAACCCCCTAATATTTACAGCACCAGTCCTCCAGCAGGCTGCGCTTGTGAGGCGGGAGCAGCATCAATGACAAGGAAGTCTCATCCTAGAGGATGCAGCCACCACCACCAATATTCACAACAAAAGTCCTCCAGCAGGCTGTGCTTGTGAGGTGGGACCAGCCTCATTGACAAGGGAAGCTCATCTTAGAGGGAGCAGCCACCACCCCCACTATTCACAACACTCGTCCTCCAGCAGGCTGTGCTGGTGAGGTGGGACCAGCCTCATTGACAGGGGAAGCTAATCCTAGAGGGAGCAGCCACCACCACCACACTATTTACAACACCCGTCCTGCAGGCTGTGCTTGTGAGATAGGAGCAGCCTCAATGACAAATAAAGCCTCATTCTAGAGGGAGCAGCCATAACCACCCCAGTATTCACAACACCCATCCTCCAGCAAGCTCCGCTTGCGAGGTGGGAGCAGCCTCAATGACATAAAAGCCTCATCCTAGAGGGAGTAGTCACCACCAAACCACTATTCACAACACCCATCCTCCAGTAGGCTGTGCTTGTGAGGTGGGAGCAGCCTCAATGACAAGGGAAGTCTCATCCTAGAGGATGCAGCCACCACCACCACTATTCACAACACCAGTCCTCCAGCAGGCTGTGCTTGTGAGGTGTGACTAGCCTCATTGACAAGGGAAGTTCATTCTAGAGGGAGCAGCCACCACCCCCACTATTCACAACACCCGTCCTCCAGCAGGCTGTGCTTGTGAGATGGGACAGGCCTCATTGACAAGGGAAGCTCATCCAAGAGCAAGCAGCCACCACCACCACACTAACTACAAAACCCGTCCTGAAGAAGTCTGTGCTTGTGAGGTGGGAGCAGCCTCAATGATAACGAAGTCTCATTTGAAAGGGAGCAGCTACCACCACCCCACTATTCACAACACCCGTCCTCCAGCAGGCTGTGGTGGTGAGGTGAGAGCAGCCTCTTTGACAAAGGAAGCTCATCCTAGAGGGAGCAGCCACCACCCCCACTATTCACAACACCCGTCTTAAAGAAGGCTGTGCTTGGGAGGTAGGAGTAGCCTCAGTCACAAGGAAGTCTTATCCTAGAGGGAGCAGCCACCACCACCCCACTATTTACAACACAAATACTCCAGCAGGCTGTGCTTGTGCTGGGGGAACAGCCTCAATGACAAGGTCGTTTAATTCTAGAGGGAGCAGCAACCACCACCCCACTATTTACAAAACACATCCTCCAGCATCCTCTGCATGTGAGGTGGGAGCAGCCTCAATGACACAGAAGTTTCATTCTAGAGGGAACAGTCACCACAACCCCACTATTTCCAAGACTCATCCTCCAGCAGGCAGTGCTTATGAGGTAGGAGCAGCCTCAAGGACATAGGAAGTCTAGAAGGAGCAACCACCACTACCCTACGATTTACAACACCCTTCCTCCAGCAGCCTCTCAACCATTGAGGCTGCTCTGTGGTTCAGAGGTGAGAGGTGAGAGCAGCCTCAATGATAAGGACGTCTCATCCTAGAGGGACCAGCCTTCACACCCCCACTACTAACACCCGTCCTCCAGGAAGGTGTGCTTGGGAGGTAGGAATAGCCTCAATGACAAGAAAGTCTCACCATAGAGGATGCAGCCACCACCACCACTATTCACAACACCCGTCCTCCAACAGGCTGTGCTTGTGAGGTGGGACCAGCCTCATTGACAAGGGAAGCTCATTCTAGAGGGAGCAGCCACCACCCCCACTATTCACCACACTGGTCCTCCAGCAGGCTGTGCTTGTGAGGTGAGGCAGGCCTCATTGACAAGGGAAGCTCATCCTAGAGCAAGCAGCCACCACCACCACACTAACTACAACACCCGTCCTGCAGAAGTCTGTGCTTGTGAGGTGGGAGCAGCCTCTTTGACAAAGGAAGCTCATCCTAGAGTGAGCAGCCACCACCCCCACCATTCACAACACCCGTCCTAAAGAAGGCTGTGCTTGGGAGGTGGGAGCAGCCTCAGTCACAAGGAAGTCTTATTCTAGAGGGAGCAGCCACCACCACCTCACGCTTCACAACAACCGTCCTCCAACAGGCAGTACTTGTGAGGTGGGAAAAGCCTCATTGACAAGGGAAGCTCATCCTAGAGCAAGCAGCCACCACCACCACCACACTAATTACAACACCCGTCCTGCAGAAGTCTGTGCTTGTGAGGTGGGAACAGCCTAAATTATAAGGAAGTCTCATTTTAGAGGGAACAGCTACCACCAACCCACTATTCACAACACTCGTCCTACAGCAGGCTGTGCTTGTGAGGTGGGACCAGCCTCATTGACAGGGGAAGCTAATCCTAGAGGGAGCAGCCACCACCACCAGTGCTGTCCATGGCCTCCAGCTCCGTGGCTGGACTGTTCATTCCCTCCAATGCTAGGGCACTGCTGTCCATTAACTTCAGCACCGAAGCTGGATTGTTCATTGCCTCCAGCATCAGGGCAGTGCTGCACATTGCCTCCAGCACTGTGGCAGCACTGTTCATTACCTCCAGCACCAGAGCAGTGCTGTGCATTGTCTCCAGCACCAGGATAGTGCTGTCTATTGCCTCCAGCACAGTGGCTGGAGTGTTCATTGACTTGAGCACCAGGGCAGTGCTGTCCATTGCCTGCAGCACCTGGGCAGCACTGTACATTACCTCCAGCACCAGGGAAATGCTGTCCATTGTCTCCAGCTCCAGGGCAGTTCTGCCCATTGCCTCCAGCACTGTGAGTGGATTGTTCATTGCCTTCAGGGCCGTTGCAGCACTGTTCATTGCCTTCAGCACCAGGCCAGTGCTGTCCGTTACCTCCAGCAACATGGCTGGACTGTTCATTGCTTCCAGCACCAGGGCTGGACTGTCCATTGCCTCCAGGACTGTAGGTGGGCTGTCTCTTGCCTCATCAATTGAAAGAGCCATTTAATGCCAGAATGCCTTTACCAGTGCAACCATGCTTTAGAGGCAGTTATGTGGACCCAAAGACCAGTCAGACTAAAGTAAACATTGAGATGATCATTGATGCCACTTCCTCATCATAGACAGACCTGGAGGAAGAGGGCAGAGTGTGCCAGGCCCATTTAAAATGGAAAATGTGAATGTCTTTGTTAGGTTAGTGCAGCACCTGGACTTCACTCAATGTTTTAGTCCTCTGTAGCCAAGCTATGAGTTGGGAATTTGCAGAAATTCTACCCAATGGAAAGCCTTTAAATGAGTGTACTATAACTGCAAACACATGCACACATGTTTAAAAAGCCAATTCCTTTTTCTCCCTCACAGACAAACGTGACAAGGCATCATGTGTTTTATTGAACTGCCCCATCTTTTTTATGCGCCAAGTGTGGTGGTTTTCTTGTTCTTATAAAAAGAAGACAGATGTGTGCAAGCATGCTTCCTCTATGTTTTCTAACAATGCGTACTCTGTCTAACCACAGTAACAATGACAGATGTGACCAGGAAGCTTCACTAGTTTGTATTCAAGGTAACTCCAGGATTGTCCCTCCCTTGCCTCAAAGCACCCATCTCCAGCAGCCTCTGCGTGTGGGGTGGGAGCAGCCTCAATGACAATGTACGTCTCATCCTAGAGGGAGCAGCCACCACCACCCCACTATTCACAACACCAGCTCACCGGCAGGATCTGTTTGTGAGGTAGGAGCAGCCTCAATGACAAGGAAAATCTCATCCTAGAGGAAGCAGACACCAACAACCTACTATTCAAAACGCCTGTCCTCCTGCAGGCTGTGCTTGTGAGATAGGAGCAGCCTCAATGACAAATAAAACCTCATCCTAGAGGGAGCAGCCATAACCACCCCAGTATTCACAACACCCATCCTCCAGCAAGCTCCGCTTGTGAGGTGGGAGCAGCCTCAATGACAAGGAAGTCTCATTCTAGAGGGAGCAGTCACCATCACCCCACTATTTAAAACACAAGTCCTCCAGCAGGCTCTGCTTGTGATGTGGGAGCAGCCTCAATGACATAAAAGCCTCATCCTAGAGGGAGTAGTCACCACCAAACCACTATTCACAACACCCGTCCTCCAGTAGGCTGTGCTTGTGAGGTGGGAGCAGCCTCAATGACAAGGGAAGTCTCATCCTAGAGGGAATAGCCACCACCACCCCACTATTTACAACAACTGTCCTCATGCAGCCCCTCATGTGAGGTGGGAGCAGCCTAAACGACAATGAAGTCTCATTCTAGAGGGAGAGTCCACCACAACCCCACTATTCACAGCACTCCTCCTCCAGCAGGCTCTGCTTGTGAGTTGAGAGCAGCCTCAAAGACATGGAAAGTCTCATCCAAGAGGGAGCAGCCACCAAAAACCTCCTATTTACAACACCCAAATTCCAGCTCGCTGTGCTTGGTAGGTGGAAGCAGCCTCAATGACAAGGAAGTCTCTTCCTAGAGGGAAAAGCCTCCACCACCCCACTATATACAACACCCATCCTCCAGCAGGCTGTGCTTGGGAGGTGGGAGCAGCTTCAATGACAAGGAAGTCTCATCCTAGAGGGACAGCCACCACCACTGCACTATCTACAACACCTGTCCTCCACCAGCCTCTGCTTGTGAGGTGGCAGCAGCCTCAATGACAAGGGACGTCTCATCCTAGAGGGAGCAGCCAGCACCTCCCCACTATTTACAACACAGTTCCTCCAACAGCCGCTGCATGTGAGGTGGGAGCAGCCTCAATGATAAGGACATCTCATTCTAGAGGGAGCAGCCACCACAACCCCACTATTCACAACACTCGCCCTTGAGCAGGATCTGCTTGTGAGGTATTAGCAGCCTCCATGACATGTGAAGTTTCATCCGAGAGGGAGCAGCCACCACCACCCTAATATTTACAACACCCGGCCTTCAGCAGGCTGTGCTTGGGAGGTAGGAGCAGCCTCAATGACAAGGAAGTCTCATCCTAGAGGGAGAAGCCGCCATAATCCCACTATTTACAACATCCGCCCTCCACCAGGCTGTGCTTGGCAGCATGGAGCAAACTTAATGACAATGAAGTCTCATCCTAGTGGGAGCAGCCACATCCACCCCACTATCTGCAACACTTCTCCTCCAGCAGCCTCAGCTTGTGAGGTGGGAGCAGCCTCAATGACAAAGGAAGTCTCATTATAGAGGGAGCAGCCCCAACCACCCCACTTTTCACAACACCCATCCTTCACCAGGCTGTGCTTGTAAGGTGGGACCAGCTTCATTCACATGTGAAGTCTCATCCTAGGGGAGGCAGCAACCACCACCCCACTATTCACAACACCAGTTCTCCATCAGGATCTGCTTGTGAGGTGGAAGCAGCCTCAATAACAAGGAACTGTCATCCTAAAGAGAGCAGCCTCCACCACCCCACTATTTACAACACCAGTTATCCAGCAGGATCTGCTTGTGAGGTGGGAGTAGCCTCAATAACAACAAATTGTCATTCTAGAGAGAGCGGCCACCACCACCCCACTATTCACAATTCCTCTGCTCCAGCTGGCTGTGCTTGTGAGGTGGGAGCAGCCTCAATGACAAGGGATGTCTTATCCTTGAGGAGGCACCCACCACCACCCCATTATTCACAACACAAGTTCTCCAACAGGATCTGCTTGTGTGGTAGGAGTAGCCTCAATAACAACAAAGTGTCATTCTAGACAGAGTGGCCACCACCACCCCACTATTCACAATTCCTCTGCTCCAGCTGGCTATGCTTGTGAGGTGGGAGCAGCCTCAATGACAAGGGAAGTCTCATCCTAGAGGAGGTAGCCACCACCACTCCACTATTCACAACACTCGTCCTCCAGCAAGCTCTGTTTGGGAGGTGGGAGTAGCCTCAATGGCAAGGAAGTCTCATCCTAGAGAGAGCAGCCACCCCCACCCCAATATTCACAACACCCATCCTCCAGCAGGCTCTACTTGTGAGATGGGATCAGCCGCAATGACAAAGAAGTCTCTTCCTAGAGCGCGTAGCCACCATCAACCCCCTAATATTTACAGCACCAGTCCTCCAGCAGGCTGCGCTTGTGAGGCGGGAGCAGCATCAATGACAAGGAAGTCTCATCCTAGAGGATGCAGCCACCACCACCAATATTCACAACAAAAGTCCTCCAGCAGGCTGTGCTTGTGAGGTGGGACCAGCCTCATTGACAAGGGAAGCTCATCTTAGAGGGAGCAGCCACCACCCCCACTATTCACAACACTCGTCCTCCAGCAGGCTGTGCTGGTGAGGTGGGACCAGCCTCATTGACAGGGGAAGCTAATCCTAGAGGGAGCAGCCACCACCACCACACTATTTACAACACCCGTCCTGCAGGCTGTGCTTGTGAGATAGGAGCAGCCTCAATGACAAATAAAGTCTCATTCTAGAGGGAGCAGCCATAACCACCCCAGTATTCACAACACCCATCCTCCAGCAAGCTCCGCTTGCGAGGTGGGAGCAGCCTCAATGACATAAAAGCCTCATCCTAGAGGGAGTAGTCACCACCAAACCACTATTCACAACACCCATCCTCCAGTAGGCTGTGCTTGTGAGGTGGGAGCAGCCTCAATGACAAGGGAAGTCTCATCCTAGACGGAATAGCCACCACCACCCCACTATTTACAGCAACTGTCCTCATGCAGACCCTCATGTGAGGTGGGAGGAGCCTAAATGGCAAAGAAGTCTCATTATAGAGGGAGAGTCCACCACAACCCCACTATTCACAGCACTCGTCCTCAAGCAGGCTCTGCTTGTGAGGTGGGGCCAGCCTTAATGACATGGGAAGTCTCATCCTTGAGGGAGCAGCCACCAAAAACCTCCTATTTACTACACCCAAATTCCAGCACGCTGTGCTTGGTAGGTGGAAGCAGCCTCAATGACAAGGAAGTCTCTTCCTAGAGGGAAAAGCCTCCACCACCCCACCATATACAACACCCGTCCTCCAGCAGGCTGTGCTTGGGAGGTGGGAACAGCTTCAATGACAAGGAAGTCTCATCCTAGAGGGACAGCCACCACCACTGCACTATCTACAACACCTGTCCTCCAGCAGCCTCTGCTTGTGAGGTGGGAGCAACCTCAATGACAAGGATGTCTCATTCTAGAGGAAGCAGCCACCACAACCCCACTATTCACAACACTCGCCCTTGAGCAGGATCTGCTTGTGAGTTAGGAGCAGCCTCCATGACATGGGAAGTTTAATCCGAGAGGGAGCAGCCACCACCACCCTAATATTCACAATACCGGTCCTCCAGCAGGCTGTGCTTGAGAGGTGGGACCAGATTCAAAGACAAGGGAAGCTCATCCTAGAGGGAGCTGCCACCATCCCCACTATTCACAACACCCATCCTCCAGAAGGCTGTGCTTGTGAGGTGGGAGTGGCCTCAATGACAAGGAAGTCGCATCCTAGAGGGAGCAGCCTCCACCACTCCACTATTTACAACACAAATACTCCAGCAAGCTGTGTTTGTGAGATAGGAACAGCCTCAATGAGAAGGTTGTTGCATTCTAGAGGGAGCAGCAACCACCACACTACTATTTACAACACCCGTCCTTCAGCAGGCTGTGCTTGTGAGGTGGGACCAGCCTCAATGACATGGGAATTATCTTCCTAGAGGAGGCATCCACCACCACCCCACTATTCTCAACACCCATCCTCCAGCAGGCTCTACTTGTGAGATGGGATCAGCCGCAATGACAAAGAAGTCTCTTCCTAGAGCGCGTAGCCACCATCAACCCCCTAATATTTACAGCACCAGTCCTCCAGCAGGCTGCGCTTGTGAGGCGGGAGCAGCATCAATGACAAGGAAGTCTCATCCTAGAGGATGCAGCCACCACCACCAATATTCACAACAAAAGTCCTCCAGCAGGCTGTGCTTGTGAGGTGGGACCAGCCTCATTGACAAGGGAAGCTCATCTTAGAGGGAGCAGCCACCACCCCCACTATTCACAACACTCGTCCTCCAGCAGGCTGTGCTGGTGAGGTGGGACCAGCCTCATTGACAGGGGAAGCTAATCCTAGAGGGAGCAGCCACCACCACCACACTATTTACAACACCCGTCCTGCAGGCTGTGCTTGTGAGATAGGAGCAGCCTCAATGACAAATAAAGCCTCATTCTAGAGGGAGCAGCCATAACCACCCCAGTATTCACAACACCCATCCTCCAGCAAGCTCCGCTTGCGAGGTGGGAGCAGCCTCAATGACATAAAAGCCTCATCCTAGAGGGAGTAGTCACCACCAAACCACTATTCACAACACCCATCCTCCAGTAGGCTGTGCTTGTGAGGTGGGAGCAGCCTCAATGACAAGGGAAGTCTCATCCTAGACGGAATAGCCACCACCACCCCACTATTTACAACAACTGTCCTCATGCAGACCCTCATGTGAGGTGGGAGGAGCCTAAATGGCAAAGAAGTCTCATTATAGAGGGAGAGTCCACCACAACCCCACTATTCACAGCACTCGTCCTCAAGCAGGCTCTGCTTGTGAGGTGGGGCCAGCCTTAATGACATGGGAAGTCTCATCCTTGAGGGAGCAGCCACCAAAAACCTCCTATTTACTACACCCAAATTCCAGCACGCTGTGCTTGGTAGGTGGAAGCAGCCTCAATGACAAGGAAGTCTCTTCCTAGAGGGAAAAGCCTCCACCACCCCACCATATACAACACCCGTCCTCCAGCAGGCTGTGCTTGGGAGGTGGGAGCAGCTTCAATGACAAGGAAGTCTCATCCTAGAGGGACAGCCACCACCACTGCACTATCTACAACACCTGTCCTCCAGCAGCCTCTGCTTGTGAGGTGGGAGCAACCTCAATGACAAGGATGTCTCATTCTAGAGGGAGCAGCCACCACAACCCCACTATTCACAACACTCGCCCTTGAGCAGGATCTGCTTGTGAGTTAGGAGCAGCCTCCATGACATGGGAAGTTTAATCCGAGAGGGAGCAGCCACCACCACACTACTATTTACAACACCCGTCCTTCAGCAGGCTGTGCTTGTGAGGTGGGACCAGCCTCAATGACATGGGAATTATCTTCCTAGAGGAGGCATCCACCACCACCCCACTATTCACAACACCAGTTCTCCATCGGGATCTGCTTGTGAGGTGGAAGCAGCCTCAATAACAAGGAACTGTCATTCTAAAGAGAGCAGCCTCCACCACCCCACTATTCACAACACCTGTCCTCCAGCAGGCACTGCTTGCGAGGTGGGAGCAGCGTCAATGACAAGGGAAGTCTGATCCTAGAGCGAGCAGCCATCACCACCCCACTATTTACAAGACCCGTCCTCCAACAGGTTCTGTTTGAGTAGTGGGACCAGCCTCAATGACAAGGGAAGTCTCATCCTAGAGGGAGCAGCCACCACCACCCCACTATTCACAACACATGTCTTCCATCAGGGTGTGCTTGTGAAGTGGGAGCAGCCTCAATGACAAGGAAGTCTCATCCTAGAGGGAGCAGCCACCACCACCCCATTATTCACAACACCCGTCTTCCAGCAGGCTCTACTTGTGAGATGGAGTCAGCCGATTCTACAAAGAAGTCTCTTTCTAGAGCGCGCTGCCACCATCAACCCCCTAATCTTTACAACACCCGTCCTTCAGCAGGCTGTGCTTGTGAGGTGGAACCAGCCCCAATGACATGGGAATTATCTTCCTAGAGGAGGCATCCACCACCACCCCACTATTCACAACATCAGTTCTCCATCAGGATCTGCTTGTGAGGTGGAAGCAGCCTCAATAACAAGGAACTGTCATTCTAAAGAGAGCAGCCTCCACCACCCCACTATTCACAACACCTGTCCTCCAGCAGGCTCTGCTTGGGAGGTGGGAGCAGCGTCAATGACAAGGGAAGTCTGATCCTAGAGCGTGCAGCCATCACCACCCCACTATTTACAACACCCGTCCTCCAACAGGTTCTGCTTGAGTAGTGGGACCAGCCTCAATGACAAGGGAAGTCTCATCCTAGAGGGAGCAGCCACCACCACCCCACTATTCACAACACATGTCTTCCATCAGAGTGTGCTTGTGAAGTGGGAGCAGCCTCAATGACAAGGAAGTCTCACCCTAGAGGGAGCAGCCACCACCACCCCATTATTCACAACACCTGTCCTCCAGCAGGCTCTACTTGTGAGATGGAGTCAGCCGATTCTACAAAGAAGTCTCTTTCTAGAGCACGCTGCCACCATCAACCCCCTAATCTTTACAACACCCGTCCTTCAGCAGGCTGTGCTTGTGAGGTGGAACCAGCCTCAATGATATGGGAATTATCTTCCTAGAGGAGGCATCCACCACCACCCCACTATTCACAACACCAGTTCTCCATCAGGATCTGCTTGTGAGGTGGAAGCAGCCTCAATAACAAGGAACTGTCATTCTAAAGAGAGCAGCCTCCACCACCCCACTAAGGTGGGAAGTGAAGGGAAGTCTGATCCTAGAGGGAGCAGCCATCACCACCCCACTATTTACAACACCCATCCTCCAACAGGTTCTGCTTGAGTAGTGGGACCAGCCTCAATGACAAGGGAAGTCTCATCCTAGAGGGAGCAGCTACCACCACCCCACTATTCACAACACACGTCTTCCATCAGGGTGTGCTTGTGAGGTGGGAGCAGCCTCAATGACAAGGAAGTCTCATCCTAGAGGAAGTAGCCATCACCACCCCACTATTCACAACAACCGCCCTCCAACAAGCAGTGCTTGTGAGGTGGGAGCGGCCTCAATGACAAGGAAGTCGCATCCTGGAGGGAGCAGCCACCACCACTCCACTATTTACAACACAAATACTCCAGCAAGCTGTGTTTGTGAGGTGGGAACAGCCGCAATGACAAGGTAGTTTTATTCTAGAGGGAGCAGCAACCACCACACTACTATTAACAACACCCATCCTTCAGCAGGCTGTGCTTGGGTGGTTGGAGCATCCTCACTGACAAGGAAGTCTCATCCAAGAGGGAGCAGCCACCCCCATCCCACTATTTTCAATACCAGTCCTCCAACAGTCTGTGCTTGGCAGCAGGGAGCAACCTTAATGACAAGGAAGTCTCATCCTAGAGGGAGCAGCCACATCCATCTCACTATCTACAACACCTCTCCTTCAGCCGCCTCAGCTTGCGAGATGGGAGCAGTCTCAATGACAAGAGGTCTCATTATAGAGGGAGTAGCCCCCACCCCGTGACAATTAACAATGCACGCCTCGTTGATTTTTTAGCTGTATTTTGTGGTGAGGTGAGTCACCATTCGGGATAAGAATGTGGGTTCCTGATCTCGAATGTAAAGGCACAGTGCTGATCCGTCAGTATAAATTATAAATTCGTACTGATCGAGAGGCAAAATTTCAGTGGGCAGAGGACATTCATGTTCATATTGCAGGAACGCTTGTGTTTTTAAATCAGGATCAAAAACATATTCAACATCTGTTGCAGGAAAAGAATTAACCCATTGTATCCATCTAGGATGTAAAGCTTTGGCATTTGGAATGCTCGCTTTTGTAACTGCCTCTAAGGCTGGTACTGGAGTTACGACAATAATGCGTTTCCCTTGAGCTAGAGCTCTTTCTTTTGCTACAGCGGTTTGAACTGCTGTCAGTATGTTTTCTGTTGAAGTGAAGCGCATTTCTGCTTGTGTATACAAATGTGATTTGTATGCTATTGGTACATTTTCACCCTCATTAAATTTTAAATAGGTGAATCCGCATTGACCCGAAATTATTCGGATCACTAAATTGCGTTTATTTACGCATGTTTGTAAGTAATTTGTTGCTAACATGTTAGCTTGAAGTGAACGCAGGATTTCTGTGTGTTATTGTGTCTAACGTTTTGTTCAAAAATCAGGTTTGATTAATTCGTAGAGAGGTTTAACCCTTTCTGCGTAATTTAGAATATAAGTTCTTCCAAAATTTAGGAAACCCAAGATGGATTGTAAATTTTTCAGCGTTTTTGGAGGTTGGAGCAGCGCGCACTTTTCTAAAAAGTTAGCTGCCAGGCTCTTGCCTTCACTTGAAAGCTCATATCCTAGGAAAAGGACATTGAGATGGGCAATTCTGGATTTTTTAAAGTTGAATTTATAGCCCTCAGAGGCGAAGCCCAATATAATGGTACTCACCCTGTTCAAGTGCCTATCTAGGTCATCGTCTGTCAGATAGATGTCATCGACATATTACAATGCCTCATTATCATAAATTTGTAGTAACTCTGTTACCCTTGCTGAGAATAACCCCGGGCTGTTTTTGAACCCTTGTGGGAGTCTACAAAATTGACGCTGTGTCCCCATTATTGAGAAAGCTGTTAAGTACCTGCTGTCAGGTGCTATGTTTTGACAAATGAAACCATTTGAAAAGTCCAATGTTGTTTTATATTTTTTGCGCACAATGTTATTCATTAATGCTGTACTATGTGCATTTTGCACTGCAAATGTTTTGGAACAAGTGTTCAAGTGTCTGTAATCCAAAACTAGACGATATGTATTGTCTGGTTTGGATACAGGAAACAAAGGATTGTTCATTGAGGAGGTGCATGTTTCAATCACCCCTTGGTATTCAAGTTGATCTAAGATCTCCCTGACCTGTTTTTTAGCTTCTTGCTTTATTGGGTACTGCCTTTGTGCAGTAGGTTGATTTTTAGCTGTATTTGTGGTGAGTTGAGTCCTCATCCCATCCTACATGATTTTTGTATAATGCTGGGGCGTGGGCCACTGCCCATTTCATGACATAAGTATATTTTAGGTGAATTGGAATATTGTTGGAGAAGGCTGGCATAATGATGTCCTCGCCATGTGGGCACTCCCTGACAAAGTTTTGTGGCCAGTCCTTTTCTGCTAGAAGTATATCATAACCCCTTGAAAGTTTCTCCCAAAAGAGTGCTTTCACTTTTCTTGGTATGTCTCCCTCCATTCGGAGTGTTATTTCATATAACTTTTGTGGAGTACTAACCCTGGTGTCTACAGTCTCTACTGTGATGTACTCATTCAAGTCCACTATCTCCAGAAGTTCCTTCATGTTCTGGCGAGCTATTGTTACTTCTGCTGCACTGTCCAGCATTGTCTGAGCCCATTCTCCATTCTTGAGCTGGGTTCTCAGTATTCTCAGCATGTCCGATCTTCAGACCTGCTACCTTCTTTTTTGTGAATTGACTTTTTGATTTATTTTTCTGAACGTGTTTATCGTCTTTGGATTTCACGCGTTCTTCTTTGTGATCTGATCGTCCTCTTCTATCTGATGTCTGTGACGATATCTGAAAGGTACGAGAGGAACATGTATCAGTATCTTGATACCTGTCAGGTTTTCTTAAATTATCCCTATTCCTGAGGTTAAACCTCCTTTCAGAGGGCTCCTTTTGAGGAGACCTACCTCGGGATTGAGAACGTGTCTCGTTTGAATTTTGTTTATTAGTTTCCCACTTCTTTTAGAAGATGTAGGATTTTGTTTAATAGAATCCTTCTCAGGACCTTCAGATAGTTTTGGCTTCAAAATTTTTCCACCCAAACTGTCCCTGCCTAATTCTGCATAATATTGTTCTATTATTCTGGGTAGTTCATGTTGATGTTCTGTTACATCAAATTCCCTTAAGCGTTGGCAGATCGCCACTGATGCTGTAATAATATTATTGTTGAGACCTGGTCGAAGTTTTTCAGTAATTTCATACCTAAATTCAGAGCAGGTTCTGCCCCGTATTCGTTTTGAATTTGTTTCAGGACATCTGGTATTACTGCAATTGACGTAACCCCATGTGTTTTAGTATAGATGGCAGCAAAGACTGTGCCCCAAGTGGTGCAGTCTTCCAGTTGTGGTATGATCCCCATTGGTAAACAGATTGTTAGTATTCTGTGTTTCTCAAAAGGGCTAGTATTTGGAAATACTGCTTCGATTTGAGTAATTTTTGAGCTATCCAGAATGGAATTTGTTTACGTTTTGTGGGCATTTTACTCATGACTGCGTGTAAAGTCTGTGGAGTAATTTTTAGTGTATACCCCTGTTGAGGTGTTTGATTTGGAATGGTCATTAGTGGTTGGACTGTGAAAGTCCGCATGACATATTGGACTAATTGTCTGTAAATTATTATTAACTCTTGTAGTTGAGTAAGTAATTCATCGTCTGACATTTCTTGGATGCCAGGATGAGGTGTGTAGCCGGCTAGAATCGCCCATGTTGCTCCTGGTCTACCTAGTGGACCGAGCCTGATAATGTTTTTGTGATGTTTTAGGGCGCCTTTAAACCAGAGATTATGCTCCTGGTATGTGAGTGGAATTTCAATATCCTCGAAAGGAATATATTCCTCTGGTTGTTCATCTTCTTTAAAGAAGTGAAATATTTTTGTTACTGGATTTGATTCTGGGAATACTATCCATGAATAGAATACCTCTGTCTGAAAGGATTCGTGTGCCTCTATCACGAAAACTGGTCTACCACCTCTTGGTGTTAGGCCGTGTTTTATACGTTTTAGAGTAATGGCTCTCCTTAAGTTTGGAGGGATGTTTATAACACCCTCATCCTTTTCATGTAAACCTGTAAAATTAAAAGCTGTTACGACTGGATCAGCCGCAGCTATACCGTTATCGGTGTTAGTATCCCTGTTCAGGGACATTGTTTTTTTGAAAATGTAGAACAAGTTTCAAGGAAACAAAGATAAGGTGCACAATATTTTGGAACACTGTAGCCTTCAACTTTGAACAAACCGTACAGCTAATATATAGGATTTTTGTCCTATTCAGCTTTGGCAGATACTTAACCCTACCCACTCCAGACGTCTTATGGAGTATGAGAGTAGGGGTCTCTGAGAAAAGCACGACTGAGTTACTCAGTATCTAGCGTTAAATTAGTGCCTTACCAAACGTTGGGCGCCATGTAGTGTAGTTCCTATTTCCCTAATAGGCTCTGTGCATTGGAATAATATACCCTATAGGCTTGACATAGGACTGAGGTCAGTATGTCCCTATCGAGTATATTAAACTTAGTTAATTTGTACCAGCTAACTCAGAGGCCACTAGAAACTCCTTGTAAACAAGAAGGGAGTAGTTTCTGGCAACCGCATAAACATGACAACTTTGTTTCCCTTTAGAATCGGAACACTCTCAGAATCGTGGAAACAATAGATAACAGTTTCACTCAGCTAATCGTGCATGCTTAGTTTCTTCAGAATTACACAGAAAGAATAGACGGGCGTTTCAATAAAAGGATTTATTGAACAGTCTTAAGATATGAGCTGTTATAGTCATAAGACAGTATGCAAGATATATTATGTACAGCGTAAGCAGTAGAAAGAAATAATACTGCGCTAGCATTATCTTTTAGCTATGACACATATATTCATATACATAAATAACATAAGCTAAAAATGCGAGTACTCATAAGATGCTTCTCTAACTAGTTCTACCCCAGTGTACCTAACCTAAGTGTAGTGCAAGGTAAGAAGTAGGTGATGTATTCTATAGTATGGTATGCTAAGTCTAGTATGCCAAGTCTAGTATGCATAGTCTAGTATGCCAAGTCTAGTATGCCAAGAGTCCCTCTAGGTTCTAGTCAGCTCCATACCTTGAGAATGAGAGAGGTGGGAATCTCTTTCAGGGTCTCGAATTCTAACACCCCGCAAAGGGAGTCCAAACACTGGAAGCTGGATTCTCTGCGAGCAGGGATGACAGCATCTCTTGTCAGTGCGTCAGGCCGGGACATGGGCTCCTCTAAAGTCGAGGTCTCCTCCTACTTGCTTGGGCAAGGGAAGGTATATTTATACCCGGTAGGTGCCTTGGAATGTTAGCATTGACGTAAAGTCGGGCAGAAGAAGACGTCAGGAATGAACCCTTAAGGAATAGCGGTTCATGCATAATAAATGAGTTCTTGGAGAAATCAATAATCCTGTGCTAGGGGAACTCCCAAGAGCTTAAGGGTCTGGTTTCTAAGAACTCGTTGTGACGTTGGGGTGGACGGATGTAGGTGACCATGCCTGTATTTGAATAGCATGGCTAATGCCTAAATAAGGACTGGAATCTTATGCCTATATAAGGGCAATGCAAATTGTGCCTATATAAGGACATGTATCAGGAAAACCTATATACGGACACCTAAAGCGGAATACAACAGCAGGTTGTGCTTGTGAGGTAGGAGCAGCCTCAATGACAAAGAACTATCATCCTAGAGGGAGCAGCCATCATACCCTCACTATTCACAACAGACGTCCTCCAGCAGGCTGTGCTTGTGAGGTGGGACCAGCCTCAATGACATGGGAAGTATCATCCTAGCGGAAGCAGCTACCTCCAACCCACTATTCACAACACCAGTTCTCCAGCAGGATCTGCTTGTGAGGTGGGAGCAGCCTCAATAATAAGGAAATGTCATTCTAGAGAGAGCAGCCTCCACCACCCCACTATTCACAACACCTGTCCTCCAGCAGGCTCTGCTTGGGAGGTGGGAGCAGCGTCAATGACTAGGGAAGTCTGATCCTAGAGGGAGTAGCCATCACCACCCCACTATTTACAACACAAGTCTTCCATCAGGGTGGGCTTGTGAGGTGGGAGCAGGCTTAATGACAAGGAAATCTCATCCTAGAGGGACCATCCACCACCACCCAACTATTTGCAACACCCGTCCTCCAGCAGGCTCTTCTTGTGAGATGGGATCAGCCTCAATGACAAAGAAGTCTCTTCCTAGAGCGCGAAGCCACCATCACCCCACTATTTACAACACCATTCCTCCAGAAGGCTGTGCTTGTGAGGTGGGAGCAGCATCAATGACAAGGAAGTCTCATCCTAGAGGATGAGGCCACCATCTCCACTATTCACAATAACCGTCCTCCAGCAGGCTGTGCTTGTGAGGTGGGACCAGCCTAGATGACAAGGAAGTCTCATCCTAGAGGAAGCAGCCACCACCCCAACTATTCACAACACCTGTCCTGCAGAAGGCTGTGCTTGTGAGGTAGGGCCAGCTACATTGACAAGGGAAGCTCATACTAGAGGGAGCAGCCACCACCACCCCATTAATTAAAACCCCCATCCTCCAGAAGGCTGTGCTTGTGAGGTGGGAGCAGCCTCAATGATAAAGAAGTCTGATTCTAGAGGGAGCAGCCACCACCGCCCCTCTGTTCACAAAACATATCCTCCAGCAGGCACTGCTTAGCAGGTGGGAGCAGCATCAATGACAAGGGAAGTCTCATTCTAGAGGGAGCAGCCATCACCAACCCCACTATTTACAACACCCGTCCTCCATCATGCTGTGCTTGGGAGGAAGGAGCAGCCTCAGTCACAAGGAATTCTTATCCAAGAGGGAGCAGCCACCACCACCCCACTATTCACAACATCTGTCCTCCAACAGGCAGTGCTTGTGATGTGGGAGCGGCATCAATGACAAAGAAGTCTTATCCTAGAGGGAGCAGCCACCACCACCCCACTATTTAGAACACAAATACTCCAGCAGGCTGTACTTCTGCGGTGGGAACAGCCTCAATGACAAGGTAGTTTAATTCAGGGAGGGAGCAGCAACCACCACCCCACTATTTACAACACACATCCTCCAGCATCCTCTGCATGTGAATACGGTGCAGCCTCAATGACACAGAAGTTTCATTCTAGAGGGAACAGTCACCACAACCCCACTATTCACAAGACTCATCCTCCAGCAGGCAGTGCTTATGAGGTAGGAGCAGCCTCAATGACATGGGAAGTCTAAGCCTAGAAGGAGCAACGACCACCACCCTACAATTTACAACACCCTTCCTACAGCAGCCTGTGGTTGAGAGGTGAGAGCAGCCTCAAAGGTGTGCTTGGGAGGTAGGAATAGCCTCAATGACAAGGAAGTCTCATCCTAGATGATGCAGCCACCATCACCACTATTCACAACACCCGTCCTCCAGCAGGCTGTGCTTGTGAGGTGGGAACAGCCTCATTGACAAGTGAAGCTCATTCTCGAGGGAGCAGCCACCACCCCGACTATTCACAACACCCGTCCAACAGCAGGCTTTGCTTGTGAGGTGGGACAGGCCTCATTGACAAGGGAAGCTCATCCTAGAGCTAGAAGCCCACACCACCACACTAATTACAACACCCGTCCTGCAGAAGTCTGTGCTTGTGAGGTGGGAGCAGACTCAATGATAACGAAGTCTCATTTTAGAGGGAACAGCTACCACCACCCCACTATTCACAAAACTCGTTCTCCAGCAGGCAGTGCTTCTGAGGTGGGAGCAGCCTTAATGATAAAGATGTCTCATCCTAGAGGGAGCAGCTACCACCACCCCACTATTCACAACGCCCGTCCTCCAGCAGGCTGTGCTGATGAGGTGGGAGCACCCTTAATGATAAAGATGTCTCATCCTAGAGGGAGCAGCTACCACCACCCCACTATTCACAACGCCCGTCCTCCAGCAGGCTGTGCTGATGAGGTGGTAACAGCCTCTTTGACAAAGGAAGCTCATCCTAGAGGGAGCAGCCACCACCCCCACTATTCACAACACCCGTCCTCCAGAAGGCAGTTCTTGGGAGGTTTGAGCAGTCACAAGGAAGTCTTATCCTAGAGGGAGCAGCCACCACCACCCCACTATTCACAACAACCGTCCTCCAACAGGCAGTGCTTGTGAGGTGGGACCAGCCTCATTGACGAGGGAAGCTCATCCTAGAGCAAGCAGCCACCACCACCCCACTATTCACAACACACGTCCTCCACCAGGCTCTACTTGTGAGATGGGATCAGCCGCAATGACAAAGAAGTCTCTTTCTAGAGCATGTAGCCACCATCACTCACTAATATTTACAGCAACAGTCCTCCAGCAGGCTGCGCTTGTGAGGTGGGAGCAGCATCAATGACATGGAAGTCTCATCCTAGAGGATGCAGCCACCACCACCACTATTCACAACAAACGCCCTCCAGCAGGCTGTGCTTGTGAGGTGGGACCAGCCTCATTGACAATGGAAGCTCATCCTAGAGGGAGCAGCCACCACCCCCAATATTCACAACACCCGTCCTCCAGCAGGACTTTGCTTGTGAGGTGGGAGCAGCCTCATTGACAGGGGAAGCTAATCCTAAAGGGAGCAGCCACCACCACCACACTAATTGCAACACGCATCCTGCAGAAGTCTGTGATTGTGAGGTGGGAGCAGCCTCAATGATAAGGAAGTCTCATTCTAGAGGGAGCAGCAACGAACACCCCACTATTCACAATACCCGTCCTCCAGCAGGATGTGCTTGTGGGGTTGGACCAGCCTCATTGACAAGGGAAGCTCATCCTAGAGGGAGCAGCCACCACTCCTACTATTCACAACACCCACCCTTCAGCAGACTATGCTTATGAGGTGGGAGCAGCCTCAGTCACAATGAAGACTTATCCTAGAGGGAGCAGCCATCACCACCCCACTATTCACAACAACCGCCCTCCAACAGGCAGTGCTTGTGAGGTGGGAGCGGCCTCAGTGACAAGGAAGTCGCATCCTGGAGGGAGCAGCCACCAGAACTCCACTATTTACAACACAAATACTCCAGCAAGCTGTGTTTGTGAGGTGTGAACAGCCGCAATGCAATAACAAGGTAGTTTTATTCTAGAGGGAGCAGCAACCACCACACTACTATTAACAACACCCATCCTTCAGCAGGCTGTGCTTGGGTGGTTGGAGCATCCTCAATGACAAGGAAGTCTCATCCTAGAGGGAGCAGCCACCCCCATCCCACTATTTACAATACCCGTCCTCCAGCAGTCTGTGCTTGGCAGCAGGGAGGAAGTCTCATCCTAGAGGGAGCAGCCACATCCATCCCACTATCTCCAACACCTCTCCTTCAGCAGCCTCAGCTTGTGAGATGGGAGCAGCCTCAATGACAAGTGAAGTCTCATTATAGAAGGAGTAGCCCCCACCACTACACAATTAACAACGCACGCCTCCAGCAGGCTGTGCTTGTGAGGTGGGACCATCCTCAATGACATGGGAAGTATCATGCTAGAGGAGGCAGCTTCCACCACCCCACTATTCACAACACCAGTTCTGCAGCAGGATCTGCTTGTGAGGTGAGAGCAGCCTCAATAACAAGGAAATGTCATTCTAGAGACAGCAGCCTCCTCCACCCCACTATTCACAACACCTGTCCTCCCGCAGGCTCTGCTTGGGAGGTGGGAGCAGCGTCAATGACAAGGGAAGTCTGATCCTAGAGGGAACAGCCATCACCACCCCACTATTTACAACACACATCTTCCATCAGAGTGTGCTTGTGAGGTGGGAGCAGCCTCAAGGAAGTCTCATCCTAGAGGGACCATCCATCACCACCCAACTATTCGCAACACCCATCCTCGAGCAGGCTCTACTTGTGAGATGGGATCAGCCTCAATGACAAAGAAGTCTCTTAGAGCGCGAAGCCATCATCACCCCACTATTTACAACATCATTCCTCCAGCAGGCTGTGCTTGTGAGGTGGGAGCAGCATCAATGACAAGGAAGTCACATCCTAGAGGATGAGGCCACCATCTCCACTATTCACAACAACCGTCCTCCAGCAGGCTGTGCTTGTGAGGTGGAACCAGCATCAATGACAAGGAAGTCCCATCCTAAAGGGAGCAGCCACCACCCCAACTATTCACAACACCCGTCCTGCAGCAGGCTGTGCTTGTGAGGTGGGACCAGCTACATTGACAAGGGGAGCTCATGCTAGAGGGAGCAGCCACCACCACCCCATTAATTACAACACCCGTCCTCCAGAAGGCTGTGCTTGTGAGGTGGGAGCAGCCTCAATGATAATGAAGTCTGATTCTAGAGGGAGCAGCCACCACCGCCCCTCTGTTTACAACACATGTCCTCCAGCAGGCACTGCTTGGGAGGTGAGAGCAGCGTCAATGACAAGGGAAGTCTCATTCTAGAGGGAGCAGCCATCACCAACCCCACTAGTTACAACACCCATCCTCCATCAGGCTGTGCTTGGGAGGTAGGAGCAGCCTCAGTCTCAAGGAATTCTTATCCAAGAGGGAGCAGCCACCACCACCCCACTATTCACAACAACGGTCCTCCAACAGGCAGTGCTTGTCATGTGGGAGCGGCCTCAATGACAAAGAAGTCTTATCCTAGAGGGAGCAGCCACCACCACCCCACTATTTACAACACAAATACTCCAGCAGGCTGTGCTTGTGCGGTGGGGACAGCCTCAATGACAAGATAGTTTCATTCTAGAGGGAGCAGCAACCACCACCCCACTATTTACAACACACATCCTCCAGCATCCTCTGCATGTGAGGTGGGTGCAGCCTCAATGGCACAGAAGTTTCATTCTAGAGGGAACAGTCACCACAACCCCACTATTAACAAGAATCATCCTCCAGCAGGCAGTGCTTATGAGGTAGGAGCAGCCTCAATGACATGGGAAGTCTAAGCCTAGAAGGAGCACCCACAACTGCCCTATGATTTACTACACCCTTCCTCCAGCAGCCTGTGGTTGAGAGGTGAGAGCAGCCTCAAAGGTGTGCTTGGGAGGTAGGAATAGCCTCAATGACAAGGAAGTCTCATCATAGAGGATGCAGCCACCACCACCACTATTCACAACTCCCGTCCTCCAGCAGGCTGTGCTTGTGAGGTGGGACCAGCCTCATTGACAAGGGAAGCTCATTCCAGAGGGAGCAGCCACCACCCCCACTATTCACAACACCCGTCCTCCAGCAGGCTTTGCTTGTGTGGTGGGACAGGTCTCATTGACAAGGGAAGCTCATCCTAGAGCAAGCAGCCACCACCACCAAACAAATTACAACACCCGTCCTGCAGAAGTCTGTGCTTCTGAGGTGGGAGCGGCCTCAATAATAACGAAGTCTCATTTTAGAGGGAGCAGGTACCACCACCCCACTATTCACAACACCCGTCCTCCAGCAGGCTGTGCTTGTGAGGTGGGACCAGCCTCTTTGACAAAGGAAGCTCATCCTAGAGGGAGCAGCCGCCACCCCCACTATTCACAACACCCGTCCTCCAGAAGGCTGTGCTTGGGAGGTGAGAGCAGCCTCAGTCACAAGGAAGTCTTATCCTAGAGGGAGAAGCCACCACCACCCCACTATTAACAACAACCGTCCTCCAACAGGCAGTGCTTGTGAGGTGGGACCAGCCTCATTGACAAAGGAAGCTCATCCTAGAGCAAGTAGCCACCACCATCACACTAATTAGAACACCCGTCCTGCAGAAGTCTGTGCTTGTGAGGTGGGAACAGCCCAATGATAAGGAAGTCTCATTCTAGAGGGAACAGCTACCACCACCCCACTATTAACAACACTCGTCCTCCATCAGGCAGTACTTCTGAGGTGGAAGCAGCCTCATTGAAGAGGGAAGTCGAATCCTAGAGGGAGCATCCACCACCAACATACGATTTACAAAACCTATCCTCCAGCAGGCTCTGCTTGGAAGGTGGGAGCACCCTCAATGATAAGGATGTCTCATCCTAGAGGGACCAGCCACCACCACCCCACTATTTACAACACCCGTCCTCTAGCAGGCTATGTTTGGGTGATTGGAATAGCCTCAAAGACAAGGAAGCCTCATCCTAGAAGGAGCAGCCACCACCACCCCACTATGCACAACACCCGTCCTCCAGCAGGCTGTGCTTGTGAGGTAGGAGCAGCCTCAATGACAAGGGAAGTCTCCTCCTAGAGGGAGCAGCCAACAACCCCCAGTATTTACAACAGCCCTCCAGCACCCTCTGCATGTGAGGTAGAAGAAGCCTCAATGACAAGGAAGTTTCATTCTAGAGGCAGCAGCCCCCACAACCCCACTATTCACAAAACTGGTCCTCCAGCAGGCTCTGCTTGTGAGGAGGGAGCAACCTCAATGACATGGGAGGTCTCATCCTAGAGGGAGCATCCACCCTCATCCCACTATTAACAACATCCGCCTACAGAAGGCAGTGACTGTGAGGTGGAAGCAGCCTCAATGACAAGTAAGTCCCATCCTAGAGGAAACAGCCACCACCCCCAACTATTCATAACACCCGTCCTCCAGCAGTCTGTGCTAGTTAGGTAGGACCAGTCTCATTGACAAGGGAAGTTTCATCCTGGAGGGAGCAGCCACCACCACCCCACTAATTACAATAAACGTCCTCCAGCAGGCTGTGCTTGTGAGGTGTGAGCAGCCTCAAGGACAAGGAAGTCTCATTCTAGAGGGTGCAGTCACCACCACCTCACTATTCACAACACCTGTTCTCCAGCAGGCTCTGCGTGGGAGGTGGGAGGAGCATCAATGACAAGAGAAGTCTCATCCTAGAGGGAGCAGCCACCACACCCACTATTCACAACACTGGTCCTCCAGCAGGCTGTGCTTGTAAGGTGGGACCAGCCTCACTGACAAGGGAAGTCTCATTGTTTGCTTTATTAGAATTCTTTACTATGACGCCCTATTCTATGAGCTAATATATAACCACCTCTACTCTCGGGTACTTATATCCTGGACTGTATCTCTCTATCTGTAGGCGATAGCTCGACTTGCATGGCACATATCCTGCTCACCAGATGCATCTTGGTCCTGCACTGTTGGTTTTCTCATGGTGACAGCTCGCCTCACAAGGCACACATTTTAATGCACGTTTCCTCCTCACCTGTTTAGTTGTAGTGAATATATCTAATTATTGCCTTTTGTTTTCAGACTAGTGGTTGTGAAGATTGTGAGCCCCTTGCCTAGTGCACGGCTTTGTATGATCCTAATTAGTATGGATGGCCCCTGCCACAGATGCTATTTGTACAGACAGTGCCCTGATGAAGGTTGATACCATCAACGTCTAACTTCCGAAACGTGCATCGGTGTTTTTCTGTCAGTTAGATCCAACAGTCATGATATTATTAATATTTACATATTGAGTAACAATTCTTATTTATTGTGACTTTTTTCATTGTTTGTAATGTGATTATTGTTCTGTTTAGTGTTTTGTATAGATTTAAGGATAATTGTTGTCCCTGTTAATATTGTACTGTGATTGATTACGTGTTTTTTCTGTATGCTTGTGCAGGATTATACTTTAAATATGGACTGATTGTTCGTACTTGTGGGTGCTCACAACTACATTATTGTATGTACTATATTCCTTGTTTTTATAAAAAAAGATTTATATAAAAATAATTTTTTGTACTATAAATTATAAATATATTTTTATACTAGATGAATAAATTACAAAAAATACTGGTCTGATTCATGGCTTTCTGTACATTGTAGACGTATTGCATGTGATATATAAACTGCTTTGGAGAAGTTCTTCTTCTTGCTTGTAATGTTTATGAGGAGGAAGCAGCCTCAATGACAAGTAAGTCTCATCCTAGAGGAAGTAGCCACCACCCCCAACTATTCGTAACACCCGTCCTCTAGCAGTCTGTGCTTGTGAGGTGGTACCGGTCTCATTGACAAGTGAAGTTTCATCCTGGAGGGAGCAGCCACCACCACCCCACTAATTACAACACACGTCCTCCAGCAGGCTGTGCTTGTGAGGTGGGAGGAGCCTCAATGACAAGGAAGTCTCATTCTAGAGGTAGCAGTCACCACCACCCCACTATTCACACCACCTGTTCTCCAGCAGGCTCTGTGTGGGAGTTGGGAGCAGCATCAATGACAAGAGAAGTCTCATCCTAGAGGGAGCAGCCACCACCCCAACTATTCATAACACAGGTCCTCCAGCAGGCTGTGCTTGTAAGGTGGGACCAGCCTCATTGACAAGGGAAGTCTCATCCTAGAGGGAGCAGCCACCACCCCCACTATTCACAACTTCCATCATCCAGCAGGCTGTGCTTGTGAGGTGGGACCAGCCTCATTGATGAGGGAAGCTCATTCTAGTGGAAGCAGTCACCACCATCACACTAATTACAACACCCGTCCTCCAGAAGTCTGTGGTTGTGAGGTGGGAGTAGCCTCAATGATAAGGAAGTCTCATTCTAGTGGGAGCAGCCATCACCACCCCACTATTTATAACACCCGTCCTCCAGCAGGCTGTGCTTGGGAGGCGGGAGCAGCCTCAGTCACAAGGAAGTCTTATCCTAGATGGAGCAGCCACCACCACCTCACTCTTTAAAACACAAATACTCCAGCAGGCTGTGATTGTGAGGTAGGAGAAGTCTCAATGAAAAGGGAAATCACATCCTAGAGGGAGCAGCCCCCACCACTCCACTATTTACAACACCTCTCCTCCAGCAGCCTCTGAATTGAAGGTGGGAGCAGCCTCAATGACAAGGAAGTCTCATTCTAGAAAGAGCAGCCACCACCACCACCCCACTTTTAACAACACCCGCCTCCAGGAGGATGTTCTTGTGAGGTGAGCGCAGCCTTCATGATATGGAAGTCTCATCCTAGAGGGAGCAACCACCACCATCCCATTATTCTCAACACCTGTCCTCCAGCATCCTCTGCTTCTTAGGTTGGAGCAGCCTCAACGACAAAGGAAGTCTCATTTTAGAGGGAGCAGCCATCACCACCCCACTTTTAACAACACCCATCTCCAGCAGGCTGTGCTATTTGTGGTGGGTGCAGCCTCAATGACATGGAGGTCTCATCCTAGAGGGAGCAGCTACCACCACCACCACACTATTCACAACACTTGTTCTACAGGCATCCTCTGCTTGTTAGGTTGGGGCAGCCTCAATTACAAGGGAAGCCTCATTCTAGAGGGAGCAGCCACTACCAACCCACTTTTAACAACACCCGCCTCAAGCAGGATGTGCTTGTGAGGTGGGAACAGCCTCAATGACATGGGAAGTCTCATTCTAGAGGAAGCAGCCACCACTTCTCCACTATTTACAACACCCGCATCAAGCAGGCTCCGCTTGTGAGGTGGGAACAGCCTCAATGACATGGGAAGTCTCATTCTAGAGGAAGCAGCCACCACTTCTCCACTATTTACAACACCCGCATCAAGCAGGCTCTGCTTGTGAGGTGGGAGTAGCCTCAATGACAAGGAAGTCTCATTCTAGAAAGAGCAGCCACCACCACCCCACTTTTACCAACACCCGCCTCCAGCTAGCTGTGCTTGTGAGGTGGGTGCAGCCTCAATGACAAGGAAGTCCTCATCCTAGAGGGAACAGCCACCATCACCCCATTATTCACAACACTCATCCTCCAGCAGGCTGTGCTTGCGAGGTGGGAGGAGCTTCAATGAGAAGGGAAGTCTCATCCTAGAGGTAGTAGCCACTACCACCCCACTATTCACAACAACCATCCCTCAGCAGGCTCCGCTTGTGAGGTGGGAGCATCCTCAATGACAATGGAAGTCTCATTCTAGAGGGAGCAGCCACCACCACCCCACTGTTAACAACACCCGCCTCCAGCAGGCTGTGCTTGAGAGGTGGGAGCAGACTCATTGGAAAGGTAAGTTTCATCCTAGAGGGCGCAGACACAACCACCCCACTATTCACAACACCCCCCCTCCAGCAGGCTGTGCTTGTTAGGTTGGAGCAGCCTGAATGACATGGAGGTCTCATCATAGAGAGAACAGCCACCACCACCACACTATTCACAACACCCATCCTCCAGCATTCTCTGCTTGTTAGGTTGGAACAGCCTCAATGACAAAGGAGGTCTCATTCTAGAGGGAGCAGCCACCACTGCCCCACTTTTAACAACACCCGCCTCCAGCAGGATGCGCTTGTGAGGTGGGAACAGCCTCAATGGCAAGGAAAGTCTCATTCTAGTGGGATTAGCCACCACTTCTCCACCATTTACAACACCCGCCTCCAGCAGGCTCTGCTTGTGAGGTGGGAGCAGCCTCAATGGCAAGAAGGTCTCATCCTAGAGGGAGCAGCCACCTCCACCCAACTATTCACAACACCCTTCCCCCAGCAGGCTCTGCATGTGAGGTGGGAGTAGCCTCCATGACAAGGAAGTCTCATTCTAGAGGTGGCAGTCACCCTCCCACTATTTACAACACCCACCCTCCAGCAGGCTGTGCTTGGGAGGTGGGAGCAGAGTCAATGAAAAGGGAAGTCACATCCTAGAGGGAGCAGCCCCCACCACCCCACTATTTACAACACCCGTCCTCCAGTAGCCACTGCATGTGAGATGGGAGAAGCCTCAATGACAAGGAAGTCTCATTCTAGAAAGAGCAGCCACCTCAACCCCACTTTTAACAACACCCACCTCCAGGAGGCTGTTCTTGTGAGGTGAGTGCAGCCTCAATGACATGGAGGTCTCATCTTAGAGGGAGCAGCCACCACCATCCCGCTATTCACATCACCTGTCCTCCAGCATCCTCTGCTTGTTAGGTTGGAGCATCCTCAATGATAAAGGAAGCCTCATTCTAGAGAGAGCATCCACCACCACCCCACTTTTAACAACACCCGCCTCCAGCAGGATGTGATTGTGAGGGCAAAACAGCCTCAGTAACAAGGAAGTCTCATTCTAGAGGGAGCAGCCACCACCACTCCACTATTCACGAAACCTGTCCTCCAGCAGGCTGTGTTTGGGATGTGTGAGCAGCATCACTGACAATTGTTGTCTCATCCTAGAAGGAGCAGCCGCCACAACCCCACTATTCACAATACTCGTCCTCCAGTAGGCTGTGCTTGGGAGGTGGGAGCAGCCTCAGTGACAAGGGAAGTCTCATCCTAGATGGAGCAGTTAACACCACCCCACCCCTTACAACACCAGTCCTCCAGCAGGCTGTGCTTGGGAGGTGGAAGTCGTAACAAAAAACAACGTCTCAACCGGTAATCATTTAGGGGGGGCAAGTACTAGGAGAGTACCAATCACTCAGGAAAGGGAAAGAAGGGACACCACAAAAATTTCATTAAGAAGTAAATTCTTTGTTGTACGTAGGTATATCAGCACTACAATACAGTTTATGCGAAAGTAAATATTGAACAGGTAGAAACGCCGTCGACTACTCAGCGTACACTTGGCATCATTGTGGTCTACTTAAAACAGCCTTAACGAAGAAACCCTCAGTGTATATAATCTTTATCGTTTTTTTTACCACTATTTCTGTATATAATCCCTGCATCGCTCACGCTGTTCTTTCACCCCCTTGTGTCACTGCGCCATTCACTATCACAAGCACATTCAGTGCACAATTGTGTGTTTTGGTTACTTTCGCATAAACTGTATTGTAGTGCTGATATAACTACGTACAACAAAGAATTTACTTCTTAATGAAACATTTTGTGGTCTCCCTTCTTTCCCTTTCCTGAGTGATTGGTACTCTCCTAGTACTTTCCCCCCCCCCTAAATGATTACCGGTTGAGATGTTGTTTTTTGTTACGAATTGCACCCGGGTCTCAGCTGGGTTATTGGGTTTACTCCTGTTCTTCGACTCCAGGGGAGGTGGAAGCAGCCTCAATGACAAGGACTCAACCTAGAGGGAGCAGCCACCACCACTGCACTATTTACAACACCTGTCCTCCAGAAGGCTGTGCTTCTGAGGTCACACTTTTAGCTTCTTTGCTCTCAGTGACCTCTCAAGGGCAACTCTCACATCAGGCTCTTCCTCTGCACTGACCCCTTGATCTTTTCAGATCACTTCTTGCTCACTTCCAACATTTTCTTCCCATACCCATGCTTGCTCCTCCTCGCCTTGCTCTAGAGCCAACGGAATGAGCCCTGAAACATTTCAGTTCTAGTCCCCCACTCCAACACTTGGGGGCCCCCCTCTCAAAACTTACACACAAATCACTTCTCACCCGTGAACGTGGACGATAAATGTCACCCCTGGAAATGCCTCTAACCCAGAGACAGCCTTGCATTGTCCTGAGGGGCAAATCTTCTCTTCCCCTGACCTCTTTAATTCTACTGCTCTGTCAATGCACTTCTGCTCTTTCCAACCTCACATACCCAACATTGAGCCGGGGTACACCCTTCTTCTCAGACATTTCACACCACACATCCAGAAGAAGCACCTCTGGTTAGGATGATGAGATCTGTCCTGTTTCTTCCACTGTTAACGTAACATTTCTCTGTCACATGTTTTTCCAATCTTACCCATGTCTCGCATCCTGACTCCGCCTTCTAGCTTCGCTTGCCCACTTCTGGATATGAAGGCCTATATTATCAAAAAGTGTCCCATAAAAAGCAAGATTTGAAAGCTTTCTGCATATCCTTGTAGGGACCACTCCGATTTTGACTAAATACAATGTCAACCAAACAACATAATTAATTCTTCATTCCACAACTCTCCTACTGCCCATGCTCATTCAGGTCCGGCTGTCGCTGGGGTCAGAGTTCACTCATCCAAACCAATAAGACTCTTCTTTTGCCTCCGATGCCAACCCACAGAATACTCACTAGTGAACACGACAAAGTTTCGGCTATCCAGTAACCGAAACCAGAGGGCATATTCCTCTCTGAATGCAATGTTCCAATTTGGACAGTTGAGAACTAATTTATTTAGTCTTCCTTGACAATGTTTCCTTTGCTGTTACCTCGTTTATAATGGGCACTGCTGCCCTCATTGTGAACTACAAAGGTCACCCATTTGCAATCAATTCCTCACATAGACAATTATCAGAACTGTGAAATTGTCAGGAAATGTATGCTGGTCTCACTCTTTCATTTCTCAATCTTGTCTCTGTGTGTCATTTATTTCCCCAGTGAAACTCATAATTGTACTTTCTTAAAGTATATGAATGTATGTTAGATGTCATGACAACTGATAGGGTCCTTGGGTATCGACGTGGAGATACCCTTGAATTCATGTAGAAACATCTGATGCAGCTCTGAGCCATCTCTGGACTTTCTTGAAAGCTTCACCTTTCTGTGTTGTCAAGGACTACTGACATAACCGGCAACAGGCGCGATTAAAAGTTTCTCCTGGGTGCAAAGTTCAAGAGTGAATCTGATTGTTCTGACATCTTAGCACAGAGTTCCTCTTTCCTGTGACTATGACAGCAAGAAAGGAAAAACACAATATCTGATTTAAGGGTGGATAAATGGGTAAGTACTTTTTTTAAAACTTTTTTTTTTGAAACTCTTTTGATTAAACATGCTCATCATATAGCACAAGATATTGCAGTGCATAGCAGGTACAGAAATGCGTTGTAAGGTACTTATTTCAGCAAGGTAAGTCTTTGCTTCACTTACGAGGTATGACAGACCACATACAATCTTAATACATAACCAGATAGCGTGTACACTATTCACTTTCTTCCTTTCGCCCTGTAGATGGAATCCATCTTTGACCCAGGGGCTGTTATATAACTGGGTTCATCCCCCGATACATTTGCCAAGGGCACTACACCTTCTCCAACTTCTTGGGGCATCCCCTGCTGTGATATACCACTTCCTCCGCCCTCTGACACCAATCTAGATCCTTTTCCCATTCTGTCACCGACAGCGGGAGCCGCGCTCCCGATCTCCTTGCAATGTTATGTTTAGCCACCACCGCTGCCAGGTCAAGCATATCTGGGCATGTCTGGGCCAATCTTCCTCCCCTTGTATTATCAACAGCAGCCATTTAGCATCAGTTGTGACTCTAACTGAGAGTACCTTTGACATAACAGTAGTTATATCCTTCCAGTATTATTGTATCAGTGGGCACTCCCATAGAATAGGTAGAAGGAGCCTATTTGTCCGCAGTCTCTAATGCATAAAGGTATGTCCATTGCTCCCATTTTGTGGAGCAGGGTGGGGGGATAGTACGTCCTATGAAGGATCTTGAGTTGTATTAACCTAAACCGTGCTTGAACCGCTATATCCCGAGGAACTTGGAGTGCCTCCACCCATTCCTCATCTGCTATGTCACCCAGATCATCCGTCCAAGTCAGTCTCAGAGAGCCCAATGGGTCTGGGGAGTTATTCATTTGTTTTTTATAAATCGCTAAGACACCTTTGTTAGGAATGGGATCGGCCAACAGGCAGTCCTCCAGGGGGGAGGAATCCGGCAGTCTCATTCCCTCTTGGATTTGTACCTGAAGAGCATGTCCCAGCTGGTGATAGTGAAGTGTCTGGGAGTCAGCTAAGTCAAATTCGTGCCTCAGGGTATCAAAAGAGATAAAGGCTCCATTCCTTCATATATCCCCTGGGTGCTTAATACATATTACCTCTTTCAATCTGTCCCAATACCATAAGGGAGTCATGTTTGAAGCTAAACTCAAGCAAAACGGAGGTCCTTATTTTTGGCAATAATGCCAACTTTTGGACACCAGACTGGTGGCCTGAAGAATTGGGGACTCTCCCTGAGCCAACTAGGAAAGCAAAAAACCTGGGGGTCATAGTTGACAACAAACTTACCTCCAGGGACCAGGTAAATGCGGTTGTCTCTGCTAGCTTTCACCTTCTCAGAATGATAAGGAAAATAATGTCATTTTTACCGGCAGACAGCCATAGGACAGTGATAACATCTCTTATCCTGTCGCATGTGGACTACTGTAATAGTCTATACCTAAATATCCAAAGGAAATACCTAAACAGGCTCCAACCCGTGCAAAATGCGGCAGCCAGATTGCTGACCGGGACACCTAAGTTTGTTTCTGTCAACAAAGAAATAAAACAGTTACACTGGCTCCCAGTTAAACAACGGATTCAATTCAAATCCCTGTGCACGGTCTTTAAGACCCTCCAAGGAGTAGGCCCGGACCATCTGAAATGGCGTATTCAATGGTACGCCCCGAGAAGAGCCCTCTGCTCCTCTGGGGCAAAAGGAGTGATCATACCCCCAGTTAAAGTAGCCAACTGGGGTGGTAGAAGTTTTATCACATGTGCCGCCAGGGCCTGGAATGAGCTTCCTTTCCACCTCAGGAACGCCATCGAGCTCATGAAATTCAGGAAAGGACTGAAAACCTGGCTTTTCACCTTATAGGTCATCACATACCTCAGCAACTGATAGGCAGCAGTCAGCGCCAGGACACCCTTGGATAACTGTTGCGCTTAAGAAATTAAATTAACATAACATAACATAACATGGTCATCAGCACATCCTGTCCTCCCAGGTGAAACTTGGCCTCAGCCCAGAACTGCACCACAGTAGAAGTGTGTCTTGGGAGGCACTCCCTTCCTTTACGGGTATATAGAATGGTTTCATAATTATTACCTGGCATTGCGTCTCGATCTACCGTATAGGCTGGTTCCTCCCAGTCCGAGTACATCCAGTCATTAACCACCACCAGTTGTGAGGCCCAATAATACTTCTTGATGTCTGGGATTGCCAGGCCTCCATCATAAACCCCTCTCTGGAGTTTTTTAAGACCAATTCGAGGCACACCTCCCTGCCATAATAATGTACAAAGCTCCTGGTCTGAAAAAGATCGGGGAAATGGGATATGGCGTGTTTTGTAAAACATATAGGAACATCGGAAGGGACATCATTTTATATAAGGCAGTCCTCCCCAATAAGGATAGTGAAACGGTATGCTAGTTCATCACATCCGAACGAAGCCTCTCTAGCTGTAGGATACAGTTGCATTTCAGGAATAGAGACTGATCCCTGGTTACGAATATTCCGAGGTACTTAAAGCCTACTAATTCAATTGGAGCCTCACATCATGTCGGAAATTTCGGGGGATGGGGGGGTAGACCCGACAAGGGGAAAACCACAAACTTAGCCCACTTAATCCTGTAGCCAGAGTAGCTACCAAACAAGTCAAATATGTGCAAGATGTGGGCTATGGAAAAGTTTGGTCGGGACACTTATAACAGTATATCGTCGGCGTATAGGGAGATCCGCTTTTCCCAGCCACCCCTCAATGGGATCCCCCTCACAAGTGGATCAGTCCTGATACAGGCTGCCAGGGGCTCCAATCCTAGGGCAAAGATCAAGGGAGATAGCGGACATCCTTGTTGGGCACCCCGTCTTAATGGAAAGGATCTAGACAATACGCCATTCACCCTTACTCTCACCATTGGGGCCTGATATAGCAGTCCAATCCACTCATAGAACTTAGGGCCGAGACCCAGTCTAGCCAAGATGACAAACAAGTATGGCCATTCTATACTATCAAATGCCATAGAGGCATCTAATGCCAACAGCACTGACTGTGGCGTCTGTGGTAAACCAGCCATATGCAGGATCCCATATAGCCTCCTCAAATTGTGATGGGTGCTTCTACGTGGCATAAAGCCGCATTGATCTATATGAATAATTAAGGAGATGGCCGGCAACAGTCTAGTCGCCAAAATCTTGGCTAGGACCTTCACCTCCATACTGAGCAGAGAAATCGGTCTATATGATTTGCATTCCTCAGGAGGCTTGCCCGCCTTATGGATTACCACTATTGTGGCCGTGCACTGGTCCTCCGTTAAGCGTCCCAGCACTTTAGCCGCCTTATATATCGCTAACATCGGAGGGGTTACTTCCTCAGTCATACTTTTAAAAGTTCCACTGGCAACCCAGATTGCAGGACCCTAATGGCCGCTCCCACCTCCTCAACCATAAGGTCTGCCTCCAAGGCCTCTGCCACCCCACTAGGGAGAGTTTGCAGGGAGAAGTTTCTTAGATACTCATCACAATCCACTCTGGCACTAACTGGAGTATATAAGTCGGCGTAGCAAGTGGCAAAAGTATTTGCTATGTCTGCACTCGTCGTTTGTAGGACTCCCGTCCTGTCCCTGACTCCCACTACCCATGTTCTATCACTGTCTCTTTTCTCGAGCCAGGCCAGTAATTTGGAGGCCTTATCTCCAACGTTGTACAGTCAGCGTTGCGTCGCTAGAGTATAGGACCTAGCCGCATTTTTGGCTAGGGTCTGCAAGTCATGTTGGCGCAGTTGCAGTCTATGGTTTACCTCTGGGCCTCCTACCCCCACCATCTCCGCCTCCAGGGAAAGGATGTCTCACTCAATAGCCTTACATTCTATCGCAGCCTCTCTTTTCTTTCCTCCAATTAAAGCCTGGGCCTGGCCACGAATCACTGTTTTAAATGCCTCCCAGAGTATGCATGGGGATGATACTGATCCCTGGTTTTCCGGAAAGTACAGCTCTGCAGACACACATAATTTGTCTTTTATCTCTTCATCTCAGAGATGCCAGGGGTCAAGTCTGGGAAAGGCTTTCTGGTCTATCCTTGGGCCCCTGAGAGTAACTTCGACAGGCGAATGGTCTGATATTCCCCTTGCATAATGTCTAGTGTCATCAAAATATCCAACCTCGAGAGATATATGGGGGCCATTTTTGGACTGGTTACAATCACTGCGGGAGGATGTTCCTGCCCCTTCTGACCGGGAGGTGGCTGGAGACACAGTGTCACATAGATCACCTTTCGTAGATCATTCAGACTAGATGGTCTTTAACAGCTTGGCTGGTATGTCTTTACACATGCTACTTTTGTAAGTGATGGGTGCTGTAGCGAAGCTAGTTGCAATCCCCGCTGCTGACTACTTTGGAAAGACTCAGGTCGATGTCCCTTGCATGTGGTATGTTGCTAGAAGTTGTGTAGTAAACTTCCCATCCATTTACCAATATTGTAGATTACTGGTTGCCTTTTTGTGTTTGTTTTTTATTTTATGTTTGATTGCTCACGTGCCCAGCCTTATGTGACATTTATGATGTACTACTTCAACAACGTGAACTGTTTGTGTTTTTGTAAAATGCTAATAAACAAATAAAAAAATAAAAACATATCCAACCTGATCATGGCAGGCAAAGAGGTAATTGAGACGTGAACGGGAACCATGGGGGTCAGAGAAGAATGTATACTGGGATTGGTGAGGATTATGAAGTCTCTAAAGATCAATCATCCCCATCGCTGACACAAAGGTCGGGAGGGCCCCCACTTCTGAGCGGGGTCCATCACTGCATTCATGTCGCCCCCAGCAGTAATGCCCCAACCGGGAGCTCCAAGAGGAGAGCCCCCAATTTAGGAAAAACCCTGGAGTGAAGCTTAGGTTGTATGTATAGAGAGCATAAGTTCAGGTAGTGGCCCTCCTACATACCTGTGAGGGCCACATAGCAACCCTGGACATCACACCACACCTTAGACACCACAAATCGAAGTGAAGTTTTGACTAGGATGTCCACCCCTGTGAGTCTGTGGAGTAGCCAGCATGGGCCAGGTGTTTATACCCAAAGCGGTCCAGTTCTTTATAATAGTTGCCCTTAAGATGTGTCTCTTGAAGCAAGACAAAATCTGTGGAGTCGTGTTTAATGTGTTGGAGCATCAGGGTGCATTTAATCTTGTTGCCCAACCCATTCACATTCCATATCCAAATATGCACTTGTTTGTATTGTTCCTTCACTACTGGCATACACCTTTTATCTGGGTTACAGCAGACCACCTAGTTGCCAACAACCTCTCTGTCTCTGCTACCTTCAATCTCTGTTTATGATGAGTATAACTATTCAACTTTATGCATATGCCCCCAACAAACCCCTCCTCCCTGCCTCCCTGTGTAGTGAATTTCAAACCTCCCACTTCTCCAACCTACAGAGTGCCTATCGCCCAAACTTGTGCATGGAACAGTGGGAGAGCGTTACCACCGCCGCCATGCCATACGGATAGGAACTAATCAACAACAATCACCCCTATGAGTTAGAACATAACCACATTTCTTACTTCTGTGCGGGCTCGCCGTTCGCACTTTCTTCTCCAGAGTTGGGTCCGAATCACACATAGTAGTTAGCTAGGTATCATTAACCAGACCTATGTAGCTCTTTTCCACACTACCACCTACCCCACCCAGATAAATACCACTATGCATCATAATCTGTGAATGTTCAGTCCGGACCGGGGCCCGCTCTCTGTTCCAGAGGGCTGAATGGGGGTTCCAGGTTCTGCAATTCAGGGGTATCTCCTGGTCCGGGTCATTTCTTTCTGTCATGTCTTCACCCCACTTTGCTCCAGCCCTCCAGCCAGTCCCATGCTTCTTCCGGGGTCATAAAGAGGTGTGATTTGCCCTCTGTGACTACTTGCAGCTTAGCCAGGTACATCTTCATGTATTTTATATTCCTCTCTCGAAGAGCTTTTTTAACTGAGTCAAAGGTCCGTTGGCACTGTACCTGGAGAATGAATTCTGGGAGAATCCTAATCCTGGCATTTTCGTAATGTAAGACCCCATGTGATCTGGCTGCTTGCAGGATGGCGTTGCAGTCCCTATAGTTAAGGATGCAAGCTATGATGGTGCGTGGGGGGCCTCAGGGAGCGGCGGTGGTCCCAGCACCCGAAGTGCTCGCTCTACCGAGAAAAAGTTTGTTAGTATTTTCGGGCGGAGTGAGTTAAGTATCAGGTCTTTCATGAACAGGTCAGCAGACTGCCCCTCCACTACCTATGGAACCCCCACCACTCGGATATTGTTTCAGTGTGCTCTCCCGTCTTGGTCTTCTAGCTTAGCCAGCACTTCCCCCTGCTGTTTGGTCAGCTTAGCTACTTGTTCTTCGAGGCGTTTACTTTTGGATTGTAAGCTGCCTATACTTGTTTCAGCCATGTCCACCTTCTCAACCATTCCCCGGAAATCCTCACGCAGTAGTCTCACCTCCACTGTCACCGCATCCAATTTAGGTTCCAGCGTATTCCTCAGGTGCCTTATTGCTTTCATAATGCCTCTAAGAGAAGGGCCGATGCCTGGTTCGCCCCTCCATACGCCACCGTGTGTTTAGTGGTAGTTTCAATCTCCTCCGTTGCCCCAAGGGAGACGGTGTATTTATCAATCTGCTTAGACTGAGAGGGGTGGGGGCCTTTAGTATGCACCATGATTAACCGGGGTTGGGGCCCAAACCTGTAGTACCTGGTCTAATGCACCCCAGGACAGACCGACCAGGCTGCACCGGCACTCCTCACCTCCCCTGTGTTGAGATTCACAGCACACACCAGGGGTCTCTAAGGCCAACCCGCTCCAGCACACGAGTCACAATGGTATATTATCCAGCTCGCAGGCCAGTTGTATCACAGCCAGGCCTTTGTTGTGTTCATGTAAAGTAGGTGCAGCCCCAGCCCACCCTGCTCCTTCTGTGGGCTCAACCTGCCAAATGCTAAGTAATCTCTGGTGTTGTGGTATAACACCTCCTCACTGGCAAGCACCTCACGTGGGCCACCAAGGGGGAGGAAGCCTTGCTGTTTTACCTTCAAATCTTGGCAGGCCCGTTCAGTTTACCGGACGCAGGTGCGGGCCTCCTCTCTTCACCGCAGCATCCGTGTCACTGAGTTCCCCGCTGTTCCAGATGCTAGAGTCATCTGACTGCTCTTCAGCCTGGCCGGGCCTCTGTCATGAGATCCGGTGGAGGATTGCTCCTCCCCCTGCCCGATCACCAATCGCTGGAGCTCCGATCCAGACCCACACTGCTGCACCTTCGACTCACGCCGTCGGGCCCCGGATTCGCCTCCGCTGTATTCTTCACGGCTGTGCAGTTTTTGGCTGCCTGGGTCACCTCTTTAGCTCCGGTCCACACCAGGACAAGACCGGCCCCCTAGGGACTGTGTCGGGCGAGCTCCTGGCCGATACTAAGATCTCCTGCTGGGGGGAGGATCTTCGCTCATCTCCACTCAGCCGGAATCAGCGTTCTGCTCGGCTGGGAGAATCCGAGGTGGGTGCCGCCATTTTGTATATGGCCACGGGCCGATGACGTTGTTCCGATCCTTTCACTAGCTCCCTGAAAGTGGTGGGGAGCCATCACACAAACCCCCACCCACTCCACCAGCAGACACGGCGAAGGGGGTTAGAGCTTGGACGGATTATAATGGATATTGTTGGGTTATTCCTTGGCAGTTAGTGGAGCCGACTCAGTGTGCGGCCATTCCTCTAGGCAGCAGGCCACGCTGGGTAAGTACTCTTGGATGTTTAATGGGAGAACTCAAACCTTTAACATTCCAGGATATGACCCGTAGCGTCATTCAACAAAAATTAGAAATATAAAACATAAGTTATATACATGGTAAAATCTTAAAAATGCAATATAATGCCAAGAAATGTTCTAAAAAAAGAATAGAAGATAATAAGAATAAAAAATAGTTACGAAATGGAAAGAGGAAGAGATGAGAGAAAACAGGAAAAAAGAAAGATAGAAAAAGAGAGAAAAAAAATAGATCAAATTGATAGACAAGATAAACAAAGTGACATAACAAAGACACAAACATGAATCGAGGGTGGTGAGGCCACAGAGGGAAGATTGAAAAACCGACTGAAACTCGAGGGCAAGTGTGGAGGAAGACATACCATAAAGACAGAAGAAAAATAACAATGATTAAATGGGAAAAACAGCACCTAACAAAAAACATAGAAAAGAAACAACACATGTTATTCAAAACATATAGTAAATAACTTTCATTTGAGCATAACAACTGTGTTTAGCTTTAATAAAGCATATGTAAGTAATAGAGAGACTATTTTAGTAGAGAGTTCCACGATTTCCATAGCTTCTTCTTTGAAATTGTCTAAAAAGCGTTCCAACAAAACAAGATCTTCATATGTGGTAGTCTGATTTTTGTAGATCACTAGACAAAGATGAAACAACCCAAAACTGGCTTTGAGATTACGCTGTACCGGTCGCATGTCCAGAAATCTTTTTCTTTTATCTGGTGTGGCTTTAGAGTAGTTCTGAGAGAAACACAATATAGATCCTTGCCATGAGATGCACCGTTTTAGTTTAGCTGCCTGTAAAACTTCCAAAAAATCAGTATAGTCTAAAAAATACAATACGACTCCTCTTGGTTTTTGAGAAGAAGATGCAGTATGCGGACTATGACCTAGTCTGTGTGCTCTTTTTATATTCAGTTGCGTCTAGAATTTTTGGGAGAAAAAGAGTGAAAAAGGAGATGGTGTTAGACCCCTTAAGTCCTTGGCTATGCCATAAATGCAGGGGTTGTTAGGATAGGATAGGATAGAATTTATAGAGCGCCCTAAAACCCGAAGGTGCCAAAGCGCTCTAGCAGAGCAGAAAAATCAACAGGAGCAGTGCAGCTAAGAGTCAGGATTCTGAGGAGAAAAAAGCCAGGTTTTCAGGTGTTTTTTAAAGGACATAAGAGAATCTCTTTCTGAGATATAGGTAGGCAGAGAGTTCCACAGCTTGGCAGCGGCCACCAAAAAGGAGTGTCCACCCCATCTACTCTTCCAAAATCTGGGGATCCTGAGTTTTTTAAAGCCTGAGGATCTAAGTGGTCTCCCAGGAATATACCAATGAAAGAGTTCATTCATTCGGTTGGGGCCTTTGGGATGAAGAACATTAAAAACTAAACAGGGCTTTGAAAGAAATTTGCCTCCTGATCAGGAGACAATGTAGGGAACGTATCCCTTCTCTGATCGAGTGCCATTTGGGTATGTTCAGAATCAGACAGGCTGCCGCATTCTGTATGACCTGAAGTTTATTCAAGGAGGAACTATTGCTGTTATGGTAAAGTGAATTGTAGTAGTCCAACCGAGAGGTGACAAGGGCGATAGTGACTGTCTGGTGCAATTCTGATTGAATGTAAGGGAAGATCTTTTTCAGGGTACTGATGATGTAGAAACAAGTGCTAGTAATGCAACTGACCCATGCATCAAAACTTAGAGGGTTATCAAAAATTACCCCAAAGTTTTTAGCTGACTTGACAGGAGTGGAGAGGGATCCGCAGACATCTGGCCACCAAGTGTTGGACCATATAACATTTTGAGAGCCAAACACAAGCACTTCAGTCTTGTCTGCATTAATCTTGAGTGAGTTGTCTGTCATCCAGCAGATGATGCTGGACATGCACTGGTTGAACCGTTCCGCCACCAAAGGCAGGCCGTTAGAAATAGATACAATAATTTGAGTGTCGTCAACATATGACAGCAATTGAAAACCGAATGATCGCACCAGGTCAGCCAGAGGGGCCACATAAAGATTAAAAAGAGTTGGGCTCAAAGAAGAGCCCTGGGGCACTCCGCAAGAGAGACTCAACACCTTTGACTTGAAACCGCTGCAGCTGACAATTTGCACTCTTTTTGACAAAAAGGAATGGAGAAGCTGAAGAGCGGTCCCGCTGATCCCAGCTTGCTGCAGACGCTGAACCATCCATGTGGGCAAGACAGTATTGAATGCTGCCGACAGGTCGATCACCAGGATAGCCGCCCGCCCCGATAGACCTGGGCACGGATGCTGTCTGTGTCCAATATAAGGGCCGTCTCTGTACTATAGCCGGCACAAAATCCTTTTTGAGCAGGATCAAGGATCCCCTGAGTATCAATAAGCTTCATCAGCTCCTGATTAATAAATTTTTCTAGGATCTTAGCAGGAGCAGGCAACAAGGAAATGGGACGAAGATTTTTCATATCTTCTGGATCGGCATTGGCTTTCTTAAGGAGCGGAGAAACAACAGCTTCCTTCCAAATACCGGGAAAAGTCCCTAATTGAAGTGTGCAATTGAACACCTTCTGTAAAATTTAGCAATCGGATCCAGGGCCAGTTGTAATATGTTGGGCATGCAGGGATCAGACGGGGACCCTGCTTATTAAACTCAACAATAAGTTTTTGGTCTGTTGGACAAAGATAGGTAGGAAAGCTGAGAGGAGATTGTCAGGGGAGCCAAAAGCAGATTTGTCAGGAAGTGTTTCATCTGCAGCAGGCAGCTTGAAATTCCGAAAGATGTTAAGAACTTATCTTGAAAATATACTGCTACTTTGTCGCAGAACTCTTCAGAAGCATTGAGCGCCCACTGAGTAGGGGGTTCTGATAGTTCCTTCATTACTTTAAACAACAGTTTGGGGAATTATTCGCTGCCCTAATTTTCTCCGTAAAGAAGAATGCTTTGGCCTGTATTATGGCTTGTTTATAGTCCAAGAGTAGTGCTTTATTCTTCTCTCCTTCACTAGGGCATGGACTTACCCTCCATTTCTGCTCTTGTCTGCGGCATTTCTGCCTAAGGGTCATCAGTTCTGTTGAGTACCAGGGTGCCGAAGGCTTACTTCTAACCACAACCCTGGTTTTAAAGGGAGCAACAATGTCCAGAGCTGTCTTAAACCAGTCTTGAAAGCCTTCCGCAGAGAAAGGGAAAGAGCTATCTTTGGCTGCTATAGAGGATTCATGGGGCTGTTCCCAGCCGACAGCTGTGATCTTATTTATGTTCCTTCAGCATAATTGGTTAGGAAGGGAAGAGCCCATTCCACGTGTGGGGCAAGGAAGAGAGAATTTAAACTGGATTGCCCAGAGATCTACCCAGCTAAGAGGCAGGACTTCCTCAATAGCCAGGCTGTTATGGTTAGTGAAAATCCCATCTAGGGTGTGTCCCGCCCTACGAGTAGGAGATTGCACCAACTGCACAAATCCAAAATTGGACATGAGTTGAAGGAATAAGACCGAGTCTCTACAAAGAGAATCTTCAAAATGAAAGTTGAAATCCCCTAGAATATTAAAATGGGAGGACATTGAATGAGGTTCTGTCTTGTGGTTTGTGGCCTCCTGGCCAGCCTTGCTACGTTGACTTAGGCCTGGCTGCCATGATGCCTTTCTTTGCGCACGTTACTCTGAGCCGTTGTTCTACCGACCTCGGCTCCTGCCAAGTTATTTTAGAGCTGTCTGCATTTTCTGTCTTTCACCTTTTCTGCTGTTCCCTTTGGGCTACGTCTGCACAACATGTACAAGGTCGAAAAACAACGTCCCTGGTTCTTGCTGATCTGGCCAGTCCCTCGCACCTAGACATAACACTATGTACAGCTGCCATGGAGAAATTTGTGTGCTTTTAATATTGCAGTTTTCCCGCTTTAGAGACACTTGGAGAAAAACCTTTCCAGGGAGAAGAGCTGTGATTGTCTGCTGATGTAGTCTTTGCATCTAGAGACTGAGGTATGGGGGTTCGCTAGACAATGCCCAGAGGTCTTCTATTTTTATATAATACAATAGCTACTAGCACGGGGAGGGTGGTAAGGTCATTTAGCCCTATATCCACTGCTTTATGAAATGCTTTCCCCGTTTGTATTCTATGGAGTTGTAACTATGCTGATTATATTATTCTTATGCATTATGCTGATAGTACTGACACGTGTACTGTATCTTAGAGCATGTAAGTTGAAATAAACATTTTAACCTATACGGTGTCTCTTCTTACGCACGTTGTGGACAGGTATGAGTGAGTGACAAAAGGGTGTTCTTGCTACTGCGAGTCCTGAGAGAGAGAGATACCGTGTTCTGGGTTGTCTAAGCATTGGTAACCTTGTTGCTAATGGGACGCTAAGGCTAGTCGGGTTGGGGTGTTAGGTGCTAAGGTTTATGGTTGGCTCACCACTATATTCCGAGGTCCTATTATCCTGTGCATAGCTCTGTGTGTGCAGAATCCCTATAACATGGCGCGACCAATGAGTGGGCTGTTTATCTGCGAGACGCTTGAGTAGTACTTATGCTTGTCCACAACTCCCCTCACAGACGCTTCCGGAAGCGTTTGTGACGGTGATACCTCCTATATTGACGTTTTTATAGGTTCTTTCAAGCTTGAAGTTGTTAAAAGGTTTCTTAAATAAAACCCTATTTGTGCTGCCTCATTTTAGATTGTCGACTACTTCTAGCCTACAATGGCTGTTCAAATTGCGGCACATAGCCGCGCAGCGCTCCGGGCTCACTTAACAGTGTATGGAGTGCCTGACGCGGGTGTCGAGCTGATCTTTGTGGTGCAAGCCGATCCAGCTTACCACTTTGAGGTGTTTTACTCTTGGGTCACATTTCCGGCGGTGGATGGGACAGACCAATTGTTCCATGAATATGAAGTCACCGTAGTTCCTAATATCTATCGACCTTATAGGAATATTGAAGTACCGCTCACGGCTTGGCAACACCGTGTGTGGTTTGATGGCGCCCTCCCCCAACCGGTTACCGCGGTTCATTTAGGCCCCTTATCAATTGAAGGGGCCACTTGGCCTGTCTTGGCCGGGTATACCCCACATCCGCGATATATGACAGTAACAGTCGCGGAACTGCGCAACATGTATTCGGCTTTAGTGCGAGTGCATCGAGCCTTAGTGCAGTATGTTACAGGCAACATCCAGGGAGCCCCACCTGTAGTTGCGGCCCATCCAGCTGGTGCAGGCGGAGTGACCATAAGTCCTGTCATGGTGAATTCGGTGATGGGCAAGCGCCCACAAAATAAGGATGATTTTCCTTATTGGCTTGCAGAGAAATTTGACCAGCTGGAGGCGGTTTTTCCAAACACATCTCTCGTGGAAAAACACAGAATTCTTTCAATTAGTTTGCCAAAAGACTTAATCCCCGAGTTGGCAGCATGCAACAACTGGGGTAGGGTATTCGCAGCAGTATATGCGAAGTGTTTCGGCACTCCTTCCATGACGGTTCTCCCCTCTGTAATTAAAAGTGTGCAGGATGAGCATGGCCCTGAAGCGGCTGTGGAATTAGGGATGAGACTGGTGGGAGTGTTCGACGTAGTAGCGGAGTTAATCCTTGCGAATGTCAAGGGCGATGCAGTGAACTTTCAAGAAGCTAATGCTTTGGCTTTGGTCCCAGAACCGGACAGGCCGCGCGAATTACCCAAAATTATTGCCCAGGCTTACAAAACTATTGGCAGAAATAGCCTGGGAGTTAAGCCTTTTGCTAAACAGCAAACACAATCGCAACAACAACAACCAAAAACTCAATCTGAGAAAGATGAGAAACCAGTCTTCACTAAAAAGAGCTGGAGGTTGAAAAAACAGGGTAAGCAACAAAAGAGGCCGGGGTCGAGAGGCGCATCCCCGGTTTCCGTCTCTTCTGAACGCACCTATGATTTGCGCGATAGGGCAAGAATTAAATCTCCGGATAGGTTTCAGATCCCTGATACGCGTTCTCCTCGTTCTTCACAGGCACAGACAACTTCGCAGGCCGGTGGAGGAGATCGCCAGGATAGAGGAAGGGGTCGAGAGGCTCTCCAGGGACGAGACCAACCTCGACAACAGGTCAGAGGGAAAGCAGAAGACTGTCAACATTCTCGCCCACAATTTCAGAAGAAGAAAGTTGCCGCTGTAACAGCAAGATATGCCACAGACGGTGAGAACGAGACTCCTGAATTGGACGTGGGCAGTGACCCTCCTAGACAGCGCCGCGGAAGTTACCATAGTGCGGGAGGCGCTACGTCCTCATGTGGAGGCGACAGCAACTGAGACATTCATTACTGTCGAGACAGCAGACACCAGAGTGGCACCCCCTGACAGACTATATAATATTGTCATTCAAATCGAAGGTGATATACAGCGTGTAATTAAAGGGATTTTTTGGGAAAATCTGACCTCTTCGTACGACATTTTGTTAGCGGAGGCGGATTGGCCGCCCCCATTCGTACTTGCTGCGCGTAAAGGGGAGGAGGTAATCCTTCCGAACGTTTCTTGACATGTCCCAAAGGACAAAGCGGAGGCTCTTGCAGCTGAGTGGGCTGTGTCCCTGGCTCCAGCGTTATACCGCAATCACGTGGGCTGGGATGAAGATTCTCCCCCCCATGAAATACCTTTGCGGTCCCTACCACAGCCACAACCCCAATATCCCATCAAACGGGAAGCCAAAGGCCCCGTTTCTGAAATTCTGACTCAGTTGGAATATCAGGGAGTAATTGAAACATGCGTATCATCAATGAATAATCCCCTATTCGCGGTTTCTAAACCCGATGGATCGTACCGCTTAGTTTTGGATTACCGGCATTTGAACTCTCATTATTGGACCTTTGCGGTGCAAAACACACATAGTTCTGCGCTTGTAGACAGTCTTGTTCGTAAAAAATATAAAACGACACTTGACCTCTCCAATGGATTCTACACGCACAACTTAGCCCCGGAGAGTAGCCAATGGAGCGCTTTTACCTCTGGTGGTAAATTATTCAAATTCAGGCGTTTACCCATGGGCTACAAGAACAGTCCCGGCGTATTCGCTGCACGTGTTGTCTCTTTGTTAGACGGCATAGACCAAGATGCATGTTCGTACGTTGATGACATTTATCTGACAGACGACGAATTATTCCCGCATCTCTCCCGAGTAGACCGCATTATTCTAGAATTTGCGGTTCAAGGTTACAAGTTTAACTTTGCCAAATCTCACATTGCTGAATTTTCCGTTTTGTTCTTGGGCTACAAGCTCAACAATGAAGGTAAGGGCTTAGCCCCCCATTTCCTAGAGAAATGTGCACTTTTGTGCCCTCCTACTACTCTGAAAAAACTTCAGTCTTTGCTGGGTTTTCTGAACTTCGGGCGTATTTACATTCCCGAATACGCCCAGCGTATCAAGCCACTGTATGCCTTGATACAACCTAACTTTTCGAAGTCATGCTGGCTTCCGGAGCATACCTCCATTCTGCAGCCTTTGCAGACAGACCTTCTTGAGTCTAAATACTTGTTGACGCGTGATAACCACACAAACCTGGTGATTAGAATAATTCCGGGGGCAGTGGGTTTCACGTACTTAACCTTTAACGAAGGTGACACAGTTCCGATCGCGTACAAGTCACATCTATACACTTCCGCAGAAATGCGCTTTTCATCTGTGGAGAAAGTTCTGACTGCAGTGCAAATGGCGATTCTGAAGGAACGCGCACTGGCACAGGGAAAATGCATTCTGGTGGTAACACCATATCCTGCCCTCGAGGCAGTGACAAAGGCAAGTGTACCGAACTCTAAAGCTTTGCACCCCCGTTGGATTCAATGGGCAACCTCTTTGACGTCTCCGGATGTCACTTTTATTTTTGATTCTTCTCTGCAGACTCAGGAGTTTTTACAGTATGAATTTGTTCATCCTCCTCCTCTGTCTTTGCTGCCGCTTGAGGATTACGACTGTGTGATCTACACCGATGGTTCGGCACAACCGGCCACGGGGTCCAAGCATGCTTATTCAGCCGCATGTGCTATTGTTGCAGGTACCTTTGTGAACGGAAAGTTCAAATCTACAGTAGTGCACACTCAGGCACTCGGGGACAGTACTGCACAATTGGCCGAGCTGTGCGCATTGGTGCTTGCGCTTGAGTTCGCTACTCCGGATGTGACCACTCTTATTGTATGCGATTCTTACTACTGTGTTCAATCTTACAATGACAATCTGTTCTTTTGGTCGCAAAACGACTATAGAGACGCCAAAGGTAGCACAATTAAGCATAAAATGCTTTGGGTTCGGGTGGAAGAATTGAGACAACGTCTGCCACTCACACAGGTGGTACACACCCTTGGCCATCAGCGGGTGGGTGCACACGCTGTTGGTAACGGTTTGGCAGATGAAGCTGCCAAATCAGAAGTAGTCACATGTTCAGTAGCAGCAGTTACTAGATCCATGTCTAAAATTGATACTGATATTTTAGCAGCTATTGCTGCAACAAAAGAAGGTGCTAATTACCCTAGGGGATTTCCTTCCAAATGTGCTTATCAGTTAGGTCCCGAACAGGCTCCTTATGTAACAATACCCGGCTTGGTGATCGGCTGATCCCCAACGCGGACCGCAGACTTTCCTTGATAATGGCAGCACACGAAGGCATGGCTTCGGCTCATGCTGGAGTGTCTGCGACCGTTTCCATCTTGCAGCAGCGTTACTGGTGGCGTGGTTTATACAAAGACACCCGTACTTATGTGCTTTCTTGTGACGTTTGTCAACAGATTAAGCCTTCCACGTTTACACGACCACCACAGACTCCGCTCTGCATTTCTAACAGGCCCTTTGGGTGTGTTTACCTGGATCACTGCGGTCCATTTTCTTCAGACACTGCCTATAAATATATCTTAGTGGCAGTGGACTCGTGCACACGTTTCATCTGGGTCTGGCCACAATGGAGTGCTGACGCTCGAAATGTCATCAGGGATTTGCGTGTCTTTGTGGGAATTTTCGCCTGTGGCACCTTCCATTCTGACCACGGTCCAGGGTTTGCCTCTAAGACTTACAAGGATGCAATGGGTTCACTGGGGGTGTGGGTGAAATTTTCGTCTCCGTATCGGCCTGAGGGCAACTCGATCGTTGAACGAATGAACCGTGACTTAAAGCAATCCTTGACAGCTAGAGTCTTAGGTACTGGCAGGAACTGGCTGGCCCACTTGTATACCGTACAGCGTGCACTTAATAATCTCCCTAGAAGACCTCTGGGTGGGCGGACCCCATACGAAATGCTCTTTGGCATTAGAATGTTTGTGCCCGACCTTGATGGTCTAGACATGGCGGCGCAATCTGCCATCTTTGATGTAGATAACCATTCTACTATGTTACAGGACTTACAAGAAGCCCGCGACAAACTTGCAGTCGCACATTTACCTTCAGCCACAGACGCTACTCTGCAGATTCAGGTTGCCGGCTGGCTTCCGAAGATTGGAGACCTGGTTCGAGAGAAGGTGGAGAACAAGAAAGAATTTGGCCCCTCTTATCGAGCACCGGTTCCAGTCCTGGGCTTGAAGGGAACACGTACAGTCATCTTACCACCGCTTCCTGGTCGCAAGGAGAACAGATACATCTCAGTGGAAAATGTCAAGCTACAGCATCTGGCCGATCCTGAATAGTGTTACACCAGCGGTCTCTTGTACTGTCATTTACCGGACTTGTGTTCGTGGCCCTCCTGCCCGAACGGTCACTGATGTTGCAATTGAGATGGTTGATTTGCCTGAAAGTATACTCGAACACCCTGTCCCCCCCTTCATCGACGAGAACGAGTATACCTATCCCGATACCGAATCAGTGGCACACCTACCAACAACGCCACTGAGCCCAACACGTTATTCCTTTGACTCGGATTCCACCTCATCAATTGTCCCGTCCAAGTTCAGTATTTTTGTATCCTGGTTTAGAGACAATTTTTTGATTCCCCCCTGGACATACATCTGGTTGGTGCTGTTCCTCATTTTTTTGTTCATGTCCATTGGCTTTGTCACCGTGTTTTTTCTGCTCATCAATGGTCACTATTTACCAGAACGCTCTGCTGTGAACAGTGTCGCTGGAACTTTGGCTCCACATTCCTCATCTCACATCATGAAGCGTGACCACACATTTGTGAACATTTCAGCTTTTCCAGTTGCTGATGGCATCGTATGGGATGCGGTACATTTTCAAATTCATGGACCGACAGAAATTATTAATGTGCCAAATGTCCTTCGAGTTTCGATGGGTGATGTAGTAAAAAGTAATATTCATTCTGACGATTGGGATGTGCATGCAGTTGAAGCATTGTTTGCTGATTTAAAATATTATGCTTCCTTTAATGCTGACGATTTGTATATGAATTCTGCGAATTATGCTGATTTGTATTGCTACCAGCATTGGGGCAACCACTTTGTCCATAAACCAAGTGCACTCACGTGGTCCTTTCGCCTACACCCAATGGGAACATTGTCCAAACCCTTTACCGGGTAGCTCCCAGACTCTTAGAAATAAATGTACTTATTTCACAGATTTTAATAGATCGAACCCTGGGTCCTATTATTTTAAATTAAATGCACCATCCACTCAGAAAATCATGTTAACCCACACCAAATTGCTATATTCGGGTTCCTTTTTGAGCGCCTTAGCTGCGGGTGGTTATGAATACTGGAAGGACACTGTGGAGTTGAAATCCATCTGGGGCTCAAAACCATGGCAGGTGCAAGGCACCGAGGCCTTGCACCGTGCTTGCCTTATCCCGGCCCAAATTGTATTTCTGAATACTTCCATCTATCAGACTACGTGTTGGGGTTTGGCTACCACCAAACAATTAGACGCGCCTTCAATTCCATCCCTGTCTTCCACTCCCAACGATAGCTTGCACTTTAATATGTCCCTTGCAACTTTGCAGGCTTTGTTTCAGGACAATTCGTTTAATGTTTCTACGCTTGTTCAGTCACCCTGGTTGGCTTGGCCCACCTCATCTAATGCGTGCCAACTGCGTTTTCACGACTCAGTCCCTGGCTATAAACAGGATAGGCCCGATCCTAGGTTTTCTGACTCCCGTACTGTCACAACATATTCTGTTGGTAAATTATGTAAACAGTGGTTGCAGCATTCTTCCCTAGAATCTGTTAAACAACATTTGTCCCTCCTATCAGGCAACATTGATCTGTCCGACTTTATTCTGGGACCTCGTGGTCCACGACCTAAGAGATTCATTTATGAAGCTTATAATGAACTCTGGAAGCTGTCGCAAATGGAAGATGCATCCCGTCTGCGGGAAATAGACCAGGCAAATTTGGAAAAGGTGCTTGCTGTTGTTGACAATAGTATTAATACCCTGTCTTCCCGCATTTACACGTTGGAGAATATTGTGTCCTCTGTTGTTGATATTGTACAAGATGATGTTTCTGTGTTGTACCATGGTCAGAATCAATTACGTTCAGTTATGCAGTTTGCGTGGACTTTGCAGACGCTTAAGTTGGGTAAAGTTCCTTGGCATTTTTTGAACACCACTGCCTTATTTCTGCCTTTTAATTTAACTGACAAACAGCAGTTCATGTCCATGAAAGATGCAGCTTACACTCTGTTACATATCGAGAAAGTGGAGCCCTTACCATTCTCAGTGGCGGAATTGGATTCTGCTGTGTGGCTAGTCCATGGGGTTATCGCTTTGCCTTTTTCCTTGTTTGAATTTAGTTTGTGCATGAAACATTATCCTGTGGGCCGTTTCCAGCCCTTGGGTAGTGCCTTCCTGCATGAACTTTGGTCCCTGCCTTTCATGTATAAATGCCTTAGAGACGGAAAGGACGTTTTTCTCACGGGGGAGTCATGCGATTCTACTGTGGGTCATTCCCTTATTTGTAAACATATTAAATTGCACGGAGCTTGCAACGTTTCTGCTCCGAATCTTGCTTGTGTGTTAAAGGGTATTCCTGCTCCTGCTATTTCTCCTACTTTTACTTTGCTTACTAATGGTAGCTATTTACTTTTGAATAACGAAAACTGCTGTGGCATGCAGGCCGGCATACCCTATCTTGTAACGGTTTCGCACAGGGTTGTCTGCTGCATGAATGTGCTTTTTCCTCCCCCTCACGACATCATAGATAATTCTATTTGGCCTTCCATTCCAACTATGAAGGCGGATTTCAATAAACTGAGCAGAATAAAAGCGCTATTATTGAACCAGGAGGTTATGCTCACATCCGCCCGGGAGACATTCATTCTCCAGGTGGCGAGTACCCACATCGAAATAGAGGCCCTTTTGAACACTAACCTCCCACAACATTTCGGTGAATTGATTCACCGTATTTTTAACGCATCTCACACGGAGGGTTTGGTACACTTTTTTAAGGTTGTGGGATCTGGCCTTGTATCCACTTTCCAAACTATTTTTGGTGTGGTACCGGCATTTATTCATTCAATTTTTTCCAGCGTCTTTGGTGGCTTCCCTTTAATTCTCGCATTGGCGGCTGGTGTGCTGCTGTTGGTCTGTTTTCTCCGCAATGGCTGCTCCCCAATGGGCCCTTCTCGACCCAGGTCGCCTCCAGCTGCTCCGTGAGCGCATCCTTGCAGGTTTCGGCGTTCTGCCATTGGCGACACTGAGTGTGTCCTATAAACTTTCTTTTCGCTTTGCGTATTTCACTTGCGGGCAACCTGTGATGTCTTGCATCCGCTGTCCTTTCACCTGGACCATGGATTATTGCCTCTCCAATACGTCGTTGTCTGTTCCGGATTTTGTTCGGTTGGTGGGTCCCTTAGAGGCCCATGAACGGGACTGTTCCGTTGCAGGCTGCATGACGCGTGCGGCTGCACTGGGGATTTTGGCGCAATGGGATATCTGGGCGGCTGCTCAGAATCTCCTACAACAAAGTTATATTGAGTATCACGCAAGTTGTCCCGCATTGCTTTTGGATGCTCCGTCCTGCGAGGAGCATTCCTGCTGCTTTGATTTATTGGGCTGGATGGCGTCTATGTTTTCTGACGATTCCAATGATGTCCTCTTGGATGCTATTGCGTTTTTCTGCACGTACACGCTGTTGGATTGACATGGCCTTCGTTACCTGTGGGCTGCCTCGCTGGCTATATTTTTTCATCTCTGAATTTTTTTTCTCTCTCCCTCTTTCCCAATGGACTATATCCATTATAGACGTTTCTGTTCTGCTCGGTCGATTTGAACTCTGTCTTCGTCCTTTGTCTTGGCCGATGGACTGTCCAGGGGAGGGTGTCTTGCGGTTTGTGGCTTCCTGGCCAGCCTTGCTACGTTGACTTAGGCCTGGCTGCCATGATGCCTTTCTTTGCGCACGTTACTCTGAGCCGTTGTTCTACCGACCTCGGCTCCTGCCAAGTTATTTTAGAGCTGTCTGCATTTTCTGTCTTTCACCTTTTCACCTGTTCCCTTTGGGCTACATCTGCACAACATGTACAAGGTCGAAAAACAACGTCCCTGGTTCTTGCTGATCTGGCCAGTCCCTCGCACCTAGACATAACACTATGTACAGCTGCCATGGAGAAATTTGTGTGCTTTTAATATTGCAGTTTTCCCGCTTTAGAGACACTTGGAGAAAAACCTTTCCAGGGAGAAGAGCTGTGATTGTCTGCTGATGTAGTCTTTGCATCTAGAGACTAAGGTATGGGGGTTCGCTAGACAATGCCCAGAGGTCTTCTATTTTTATATAATACAATAGTCTGATATCAGGGGGCAGGGAGTTCCAGATTCTAGGGGCCAATCCGGAGAAAGCTTGGTTGTAGGTTTTCCTTTGTCTGAAATTTCTGAGAATTCAACAGTAAGGTGCTGGAGCTTCTAGAGGATCAGCAGCCACAAGACAGCTCTAGTTTATCAGCTAGGTATTTCGGTGTGTTGAAGTGTAGGGTTTGATAGCACGGGGAGGGTGGTAAGGTCATTTAGCCCTATATCCACTGCTTTATGAAATGCTTTCCCCGTTTGTATTCTATGGAGTTGTAACTATGCTGATTATATTATTCTTATGCATTATGCTGATAGTACTGACACGTGTACTGTATCTTAGAGCACGTAAGTTGAAATAAACATTTTAACCTATACTGTGTCTCTTCTTACGCACATTGTGGACAGGTATGAGTGAGTGACGAAAGGGTGTTCTTGCTACTGCGAGTCCTGAGAGAGAGAGATACCGTGTTCTGGGTTGTCTAAGCATTGGTAACCTTGTTGCTAATGGGACGCTAAGGCTAGTCGGGTTGGGGTTTTAGGTGCTAAGGTTTATGGTTGGCTCACCACTATATTCCGAGGTCCTATTATCCTGTGCATAGCTCTGTGTGTGCAGAATCCCTATAACAGTTCCAAGGTCTGGCACCAAGCCTCGGTAAAATTACCTCTGGGCCCGGCGGCCGATTTACCAGGAGGCCTGAAGCAGTGTACTTGGCTGAGAGTTTAAGCCTAAATAGGGCTGCCTCCATAGAGTCATCTGTACTCTTGGCCAAAAGATTAACAGTGCAGCTGAAAACCTCACATGCTATTAAGGCCAAGCCACACCCCCTTCCTGTCCTGACAATCACTTCTAAGAATAGTGTAACCTGGGGGGACTGCGTCCACCAACTCAGTGCCAGAGTCCTCTTTTGCCCAGGTCTCTGTGATGAATAGGCAATCAAGAGACAGTGAACAAATTAGGTCACAGGCCTCCAATTTATGCTTGGTGAAGGAGCATGAGTTAATTAGCGCCCCACCAATATGCTTCAGATTTTCCCCCTCCCTAACAACATCATTAGGTAGTCTAACCACATCAGACCGGTGGAACTTATTGTGTAGATTTCCTGAATTAGAATGGAACAGACAATTAAGAGAAAACATACAGTTCTGACAATGCCCTACTTCACTATCACACTGATTAAATTTAACTCTGTGTGCCTCCTTAGGGTTTCTAGGTCGGAGGTCCATAAGTTGGGCACAAGAGTATTGCCTTATCTCACCCAAATTGTGAAGGGACTTAAAACTGCCAACGTCCCTGGCCTCAGGTGCCGTCCAAGCGCTGACGGTTTTGCCTTTGGTGCACCCCCTGCGCATCGGCGCCAGCCTGCACCTAAATTGGGGCAAGCGTTAATGGGAATCAGCTGGACCACGATCGTCCAAAATGACAGCCGAAGCGATCCAGCAAAGAGAACCCAATTAACGTTTCAGTTCTCTCCGCTCAAAAGGCAAGCACGTCGGACCCGGGACCTGAATTGCCTATTGTGATTTTCAAGGTCTTCAACCTGATTTTTCAGATGAGAAATTTCCATTTCCATAGGAAGAATTTGTTGAGTAGTTGTCTGAAGAGATTCCACCTGCTGCTCCTTTTGAGTTACTTTATTATCAATGAAAGACCCTTTTTAATCAAGGCTTTGGAGACGTTTATTCATTTCCTCCACATAGGCTTTAAGAGCTTGTATCTACTCCAAAAGTAACTCCAGAGATATTGGTGGGGGAGATTTAGTAGGTGAAGGGGGTCTTTTTTTTTCATGAAAGTTTAGTAGTTGCAAGAAGAACGCTTGACACTGTCATCCCTGCAGCGGAAGTCCACCTTGACTGTCTGCAGTACTGAAAATGGATTAGAGTCCAACAAAACAGGAGACTTAATATGCAGCTTTGAGTTGTTAGTGTTTCTTCTAACAGATCTAGTTCTCCCCATAAACACAAATGGTAAAGTAGCAATAGGCTAGTATGGAGGATGAAAGTGTTGGCACTAGGAACCCTTCAAGTAGAAAAACTACAGGAAATCAGCAGTAGTAATTAACATTACTAAGTTGGAGAAGGATGAGTAAAATCCACAGGTGACAAAACTGCTGCTGTACGACCACAAATGTGTTGTTTTTTGTAGATTAAAAAGACCAGCAGACAATTAGAAACATCTTGGAATATGAACCAGCAAGGGTATCAAAGCAGGAACAGTTGTGTTGCAAAGTCAGACACCCATACTATTTTTTTAATAGAGGAAACTCTGACTAGAAGAGATTAAAGAAAACTGGTGCCACTTGAAGAAGCATTCTTTACAGAAAAGCCGTTCCCCAAATATTTTCTTAATATATAAATAATAGAAGAGCCCTTGATAAATGGAGCATAAAAGCTGCACAGAGCTTTAAAACTGCAAAGCAGACAAAGAACAAGATGGCGGGTGTGATTCCAGTCAGGGAAACCTGCCACCTGTTTTGAAGTAAAAAGCGGTATTTACCACTTACCATGCAGCTTAGATAAGTCGGTCAGGTGCAGGGCAGATTCATATTGTGGGAGGAGCAGGAGTGGTATGTCTGAGAGGAAAGAAACGTTCCTCTGAAAGCGCCGCAGAGCTATGTCAGCCAGCCGCCATCTTCTTCGGCATCTAAACCACGCCCCCAGCGATTGGTATGTTAATAGGTGCTGCCGCCCCCAATCCGTTAGTGCGAAGAGGTATGACTTTGCTGCGTTCATGAGCAGGCTTGAAAGTGCCCCAAATCACTCTAAAATCCCCATAATGGGCGTCATTCTGGTGACTGAATCGCAAAGGTATATCAATATATCATCTGCATACAGAGATGTAATGTGTGTATGTCCATTTTGTGCTATTCCCCACTCCAGGAGCTATGAGCATAATATGCACCCCAGAGGTTCCTTGGTGAGAGTGAACAGCAATGATGAGTCGGGTGCCCCTATGTATCTGCTACTGGTCCAAATACTCATGGTCAATGCAGACCCTTTCCCTAGGGTCAAAGTAATATACTTGTATCCAGGCTATGAGATCACGGCTGAACCCCATACGTCTTAGGACCACAAAAAAGATAGGTACACAATAAGCTGTTGAAGGCTTTTTCCATGTCTACTGACAACGCCGCCACTGGGTTGTGTTTGGCTGGCATTGCATCCATGATGTGGAAGAAGGGCCGTATGTTCAAAGAGGTGCTCCTCCCGGGAACAAAGCTGCAATGGTCAGGGTGAACCAGGGTCTGAAGTTACATCAGAATTATATGCACTATTTAATTTATTTATTTATAAAGTTTTATATAGTGCTAACTTGACCCTAGGAGGGGATCAGAGCGCTTTACAAATGGTTAGGCAAGAAGAAAACTGGAAGACCAAGAAACACAAACGCTGACAATACCCGTTGCAAATCGGGAAAAGGTCAGTGACTTACAAACCAGGATGTAGACGGCGATTGAAAACCCTGGTTGAAGACACTGCCTCAAATAAGTATCCAGACAAACGAGTCTGTGGATTCAGGTTAGAGTTTTGTTAATTAAAAGCAGTTTGACTTCTTTTTTGAATGATGTGATTGAAGGGTTCAGTCTGATATCAGGGGGCAGGGAGTTCCAGATTCTAGGGGCCAATCCGGAGAAAGCTTGGTTGTAGGTTTTCCTTTGTCTGAAATTTCTGAGAATTCAACAGTAAGGTGCTGGAGCTTCTAGAGGATCAGCAGCCACAAGACAGCTCTAGTTTATCAGCTAGGTATTTCGGTGTGTTGAAGTGTAGGGTTTGATAGGTCATGCTAGCAATTTTCAGCTGTATCCTTGCCTCATAAGGGAGGCAGTTTAGGGCTTTCAGATTGGGAATGATGTGGTTGTTCCTTTAGGATCTAGTGATGAGCCATGCTGCAGAGTTAAGGGATGCCCCTAGTAGAGCGAGCTTGGATCTCGGCAGTCCACATAGGGTTGCACTCCCATAGTCTAACCTGGCGATCACCGGAGCTTGCACAGCTGATTTGAGGTCATCGGAGGGGAGGAAGGGTTTTATTTTCCTTAGAATGTTTATATGAAAGTTTGCTCCTTTGGTGGCTGAGCTGATGTGTTCCTGCATGTTAAGATTCTTCTCAATTGTTATTCCCAGTGATCTTGTGGAATCTATAATGTGTGGAAGCCAATTGAAGGCTGTTAAATGCTTCCTGCAATCTTCAATGTTGAGGAAACATTTTGGTGGGGCGATTAAGAGGAATTTCGGTTTTGAGCAAGGTGAGTTTGAGGTGGTTTCTCGTCAGCTTGTTTTGGGTTTTTGCAAAGTTGTGTTGAGTAAATGGATATCTTCAGGGAGGAAATTTTTAGGTACAGTTGGGTGTCATCTGCATACATGTGGTATTGGACATTGGAGAATTTTAGAATTTCGGTTAAAGGCTCCATGATCAGGTTGTAGAGAGTAGGTGATAAGGTAGACCCCTGTGGGACCCCTAAAGTGACCGGAGTGGTATTGGACAGGGACTGGTTAACCTTGATTCTTTGAGATCTTTTCCATAGAAATGAGGCAAACCAGTTTAAGACAACCCCTTATAAACCCATTCGGTGTTTAAGTCAAGGAGGCTGCCATGATTGACCATATCGAAGGCTGAGGAGAGGTCTAGGAGGATTAGGAGGCAAGATTCGTTCTGATCTAGCATTTTACGCATGTCATCAACTAGGTGTGTAAGTATTGTTTCTGTGCTGTGACCCTGACAGAAGCTGGATTGCAAATGGTCAATAAAGTGGAACTGAGCAATGTGATTGTATAGTTGGGTATGGATGCATTTCTCAAGGAGCTTTGCCAGCGAACGAATGGTGGAGATTGGGTGGTAGTTATCTGGGTTCATATGATCTGCTATGGGTTTTTTTTTTTTTAAATGGGGGTTACCTGCCCTGATTTTTGGTAGTCTGGTATAGCCCTTTGAAGTAGTGAAGCATTCACTATCTTGGTCCAGAGTGGGAGTAAAGATGTTTTAATCTCATTGAAGAAGTTCGATGGTAGAGGGTCGCAGAAGTGGTTTGAAGGTTTAAGTGTGTTAAGATATTAAGAATGGCATTTTCCTCAAAGGTTTAGAATGTGTTCCATGACGCGTTGTTTTTGAGGGTGATCAGAGGCTGGCGGTGGCTATTTAGAGGTATCATCATGAGGTACTCGATTGCTATATGGAGATCACTTTCAATATTTTTTGTCTTTTCAAAGAAGAATGCACATTTTTTGCAGTTTTGATGCTGATTAGATCCTATTGTGGAGTGGTTAAATTGTTAAATGGATTGATGTTTGACAATTCCGAACAGTTTTTTGGGGCAATTTCTGGCATTGTCTAGATGAACTCTAAAGAAATGTGCTTTTGAGTTTCTGATGCATTTGATGTAGGTGCTCCTCAGTTATTGCAAGTGCTCAAGGTGTTCTAGGGACGGTGAGGATTTCTACGCTCGTTCGGCTAGTCTCAGATTGTGTCTTTCTTCATTTAGACTCCCATTGTACCATGGTTTGGAGGCTTTAAATGGACAGTCTTTTTAGCTCTAAGGGCGCAATTGTGTCAAGAATGGTCGTCATGGAGTTGTTGTAGTGGTTTGTAAGGTCATGGACATCTGACATGTCCACCGGGGGAGGCAAGATGTTATTGCTGAGGGATGTCAAATCATTAAGGTTTATGTCACAAGTGTTCCTTTTCAAGTTCCTGGGTTTCTTAAGTTGAGGTTTATGTGTCCTCATTGATTCAGTCATGGGGAAGGTGATGCAGTGGTGTCTGTTCAGTCGCATGGGACGATAGATTCAAAATGAATGGAGTTTGCTTTTGCAATGACTAGATCCAAGGTTGCACCCAGGTTTTGTGTAGGGCTGTCGCAAATTTGGTTCAGGTTGAGGTTTGCCAGGAAGGTTTTTAGGCTGTCAACTGAGTAGTCATTCGCGTTTTTCAAATAAAGTTTGAAATCTCTGAGGAAGATCTGGGTGCAGTGTTGCCCTACGTTGGTAGTGATGAATTCCATAATTTGTTTGATGAATGAGATGTTGTCACCTGGTGGGTGGTAGATCACATGCAGTTTGCATAGTGGTCTGTTGTTACTCGCAATGTTTAAGCATAGGTATTCACAAGAAGATAGCTTGACGGTTTGCAACTGATTCACTGAGAGGTTATTGCAGTGAATGCAGGCAATGCATTCACCTGGTCTATTAGGTCTGTCTGATCTTATAATGTCATAGCTAGGCAGAACTAATATGTCAAGGACTGGTGCTGAGGAGTCATTTAGTAATTTTTCTGTAGCAATAATAGGTCAAGCTCGTGCGCAAGGATGTGGTCAGCGATGTCCGCCACGTGTTTCATAGACGATCTGCAATTGAGAAGCATGCATTTCAGGTGTAGTTTGGTGTCCGCTGAGGTGGTCTGTATGATGGGGACTAGCTTAAGGTTGGACTTATTTACGTCTCTAGAGTTAGGCCTAGGTTCTCTGTACAGGTTATTATTTTCCCTAATATCTTGCAATCTACGTTAAGGAGAGACAATGGTCTATATGCTTTCCTGTTCTTTGGGTCTGCTCCATGCTTTGGGATCATGACCATGATCGCCTCCACGGAGGACTGCGGGATTGATCCAACCTCACGCACCTCCGCATACATATTAGCGAAGGGTTTAATCAGTTCGGTAAAGTCATAAAATTCCAGGGGAAGACAGTTGTTGCCCAGTGTCTTCCCTGTTGCCAGCTGTTTGATTGCATGTCTTATCGTGCCCTCTGTCATGAGCCTGTCTAGTTGTTGACTTTTCTCAGGGGTCAACACAGTCAACAGGGTATCGGACAGGAAGGAGGCCAGTCTCTCCCCTGGTTCCCCTATGACTGGACTGTGCAGGGACTGATAGTAATAGGAGAACACATCCACTAGGGTTGCTTGTATGTATACGCAGCATCCATCCTGGTGCTGGATGGCCATAATCGTACTGTGAGTTCCTCCTGTGTGCAGCAACCCTGAAAATAGGTGACCCGCCTGTTTCCCATGAGCCCCTGCCAAACACTCTCTATAATCACGCAGGGTCAGTTGTGCCCTGTGGTAAAGGAAGACACATGATCCAGCTGCATAAGTAGGATACTTCTTTATTGTAGCTTGGTTCTAGGATGGGTGAATAGGAGAAGACAGAAGGTACAGATGCAGCCCCACCAGGAGCAAGCTCCTAGCAGCTCAGCCTGAGTTGACCAACTGACACTCTAACCACAAAGAGGCACTCAGGCATTCTATGATGTCATGGTACATTCCAACAGAGCAGTACAGTGGGGAATGGTAGAGGAGTAGTTTACTACATGCCCCTATCTCTGTGTGCTCCCCCTGTAGGTGGATGAGATCCCAATGTGCCTCTACCTCTCTGACCACCCAGACATCGATACTCCAGAGCTTGTGCTCTTTATGGTCCAGTTGGATGTGTAGTGAAGAACGCACCTCACTCGAGGTCTTAATACAAATCTCCGTGGTATACGCCTTAAACGAGACCTACTCTATCAGTGGAGAGGAGGCTGTGTCAGTGCTGAGTTCAAAAACATTTTAATTTCTTTGTGTACAGTGTCGTGAAATGCAGTGTCCTCCAACATTGCACTGATAAGCCGCCAGGTGGGAATATGTGTCCTCTCCCTACCCCACTTCATGGACAGCAGGAGAGGGCAATTATCTGAATATGTTTTCACGAGGTACTCAGTGTTATGCATCGCCCCAGTGAGATATCAGGGGGTAAGCAGCAGGTCTATCCTGGTTAGTAAATCAAGTTGAATTACTGAGTCAATCAGCTTGTACTAATGCAATTTCCCCAGCAGCACACTTACTTTCATCCAATCTCTGAAGCTTTAACAATGGAATCATGCAAACATGATTATTTAGCGTCGGGGTTAACTTTGCTCTGGCTTGGCACTTTCACAGTGTAAATGCACCATCTAGTGGTGAACAGTTTAAATGACGCATGCAGGGATAAATAAACCTTGACAAGTAACTGACTCACTCACGATTCATACGAGTCACGTCAGAGGGGCTTAAATTCCTTCTATTTTTCCGTTTCTGCCAAATATTTCAGAATGTTTGACTTTCACGCTGGGGCCTGTTATTTGCGTGCAATCAACTCCTTTCACGATGTTACACATTACAGCCAAGCAGAATCAAATAGCATCGGGTCCAATCTTTGCTCTTGCTCGCATTACCAAAGTATCAATAGACAGTTTTATGGTAATCACGCAGACAAGCAATTGACGCGCTGCCAGAGACCAGTAATTAACTCACGGTTGGAGTGACGAACGAAGTTACTTTCTTCTGGTTTTCTTCTCTTAGTTTTGTATTTTCAAGTTTCCTATGGTTTCTGGGTTTCCTTTGTTTCTTATGGTCACGTTACTGGCAGCAGATGGGTGGCACAAAGCGGCGAATTCACCAAGTAATTGAGGTACTTGCGACTGATTTCTTTTAGTTTTCTGGCGTTTCATAAGTTTCCAGTTGCTTTCCTCTTGCTTCTTGCCGCAGTTGGGTGGGCCACTGTGTCAATTTTCTTTTGCCGAGGTGAGTTCTAGGCTGCGCCTTAAACAGCAACTGTCTTTCGTACCTGGCAGGTCGTCTTGACTCAGGGTTGACAGCAGTTGGGGTAGTTGTGACAGGTTTCTTGATAATTTTTGTTTCTTGTTTTTTTTTAATTTTCCTCGCGTTACTCAGGTTACCAGTTCTTTTTCTTGTTTCCGGAAACTTGTAGCGCCTGTAGGAAATATGTTGCTGGAGAGACTGTTCACTGTAGAAGTCTTCCAGGTGACAGTAGGGTACACTACAGTAATGAGAAGACAAATGCCCAGGCTGCAGGCTGTCCGGATGGTAGAGGACACTGGTGGGGCTGACCAGGGCGTGTCTTGTGAGTTTCAATAGACGTTTTGAAATCCTTTAATGTCCTTGGTTCCTTGTCCTTCGGTTCCTTGGGGCGGTTCCTTAGTTGTCCTTACTCCATACTCCATGCGTAGGTTCAAGATCGTCGCCAAAATGTGGTAAAGGAAGACACATGATCCAGCTGCATAAGTAGGATACTTCTTTATTGTAGCTTGGTTCTAGGATGGGTGAATAGGAGAAGACAGAAGGTACAGATGCAGCCCCACCAGGAGCAAGCTCCTAGCAGCTCAGCCTGAGTTGACCAACTGACACTCTAACCACAAAGAGGCACTCAGGCATTCTATGATGTCATGGTACATTCCAACAGAGCAGTACAGTGGGGAATGGTAGAGGAGTAGTTTACTACACATCCTCCTTCCTTGGGGAACAACAGCAGAAATAAGGAGAAAGACAAATGAGATACCTCAGAAATAACATGAGCATGAAATGAACACATTGAGATGCAAATATCTAATGGTGTAGTACATGAGGTATCAGGAATAACACTGGCATGAAAAGAAATGCATTAAAATGCAAAACATCATTGAATGCATTAAAATTGCAAATATCATTAATACACGCCCCATCCCCCTCCCTTAGGGGAAAAGAGAGAACAAGGAAAGACTTAGGTGGAAAAACCAATGCAACAGAGAAGGGTGGCCACCCCCGCAACCTCCCCGTAAGCGGGTACACCCCAGGGTAGTCACCCTGGCAAAAAAAAAAAGGTGGAGATTAACCGCCCTTACAACTTCCCCATAAAGGGTACACCAGAGTTGACCTTTGGGACTGACAAACAACATCCCCAAGAGAAGAGTACCCCAGGGGGTATGAGTCACCTTAGATAACAGTAAGAGTGCACAAGGATACACGACCTGAAAGTTACACAACCTTCTCTAAGTGGGGTACACCATAGGGTTCACGCTCTGAAAAACTGGTTTGGGGCACTGACTGCCCACTAACAATACAACCTCCCCTACGTAGGGTAAGCCTAGAAGGGTACACCGCAGGGTACTCACCCTGGAAACTGATATGGGGCATCAACTACCCACACACAACACACCCTCTCCTAAGTAGGGTAAGCCTAGAAGAGTACACCGCAGGGTGCTCACCCTTAAAACTGAAAATTACAACCTCCCCTAAATAGGGCACACCACAGGGTACTCACCTTGGAAAATTACACAATCTCCCCTAAGTAGGGTACACCACAGGATGATCGCCTTAGAAAAAAACTACACAACCTCTCCTAAGTAGGGCACACCGCAGGGTACTAACCGATATGGGGCATTGACTACCCACAAACAACACAACCTCCCCTAAGTAGGGTAAACCTAGAAGAGTACACCGCAGGGTGCTCACCCTTAAAACTGAAAATTACAACCTCCCCTAAATAGGGCACACCACAGGGTACTCACCTTGGAAAATTACACAATCTCCCCTAAGTAGGGTACACCACAGGATGATCGCCTTAGAAAAAAACTACACAACCTCTCCTAAGTAGGGCACACCGCAGGGTACTAACCCTGGAAAACTGAAAACTACGCCCTCCCATAAATAGGGTACTGATATGGGGCATCAACTACCCACAAACAACACAACCTCCCTAAGTAGGGTAAGCCTAGAAGAGTACACCGCAGGGTGCTCACCCTGGAAACTGATATGGGCATTGACTACCCACAAACAACACAACCTCTTCTAAGTAGGGTAAACCTAGAAGAGTACACCGCAGGGTGCTCACCCTTGAACACTGAAAACTCCAACCTCCCCTAAATAGGGCACACCACAGAGTACTCACCCTGGAAAATTACACAACCTCCCCTAAGTAGGGTACACCACAGGATGATCACCTTAGAAAAAAACTACACAACCTCCCCTAAGTAGGGTACACCACAGGGTACAAACCCTGGAAAACTGAAAACTACACACTCCCATAAATAGGGTACACCGGAGGGTACTAACCCTTAAAACGGCACCAAGACGGAATTGGCGCACTTAACACCCCCACAACCTCCCCCAAGGAAAAAGATACGCTCTATGTTTAGCCTCACAACACAGCACTGGGGCACTAACCGCCCGTTCAAGGCACTATATTATAAAGTGAATTGATGTAGTGAGTGCCCCCACCCCTTACACGCCAATACGGGAAATGCAATATGAGTATAGGCATTATAATCAAGGAGAAATTGTTAGGCTCCGGTGAGCGGTCTCTCACCCGAGGTCTCCACACAAGGCTTCCCGCAGTTACCAGCATAGCGGTGTAGTGAAGGTACAACACTTGAGTTCCTTCAGTGAGCATTCGCTGAACTCCGCCGTTGAAATGAAGTGCCACAACGTTCAAAGGTTTTGGTGTCCGCCAAACTTTATCGGCAACGCAGTTGGCAAAAGGTGTACACCTCAATGAAGATTGCCAAGGAGAAGGGAAACTTCCAAACACAAAATGACGGCATGCATCCCTGACGCTGTGCAGGGTGGCTTGTGGCAGGAGCGTGCACCAAAGCGTCCAACGCAGCAAGGAGCTCGAAACAAAAGTGCCGCTTTTCTGAACACTCTTGAGTCCTCTCCAAGCCTGGCGCTTACTCTCGAGCAGGCGTCAAGCTTCACTGGCAGACGGATACGCAGCGTTCTGGAAGGATGTTCTTGAAGAGAAAGTTGGGGCCAGTTCTCTCACAGTCCAAGTTGAAGTTCTGGACCAAGTGTCTTGGTTCTGGTTCTCTTTCTCAGGTTATGGGCCTTTTCCTGTGGTTCGGGCTTCTATGTTACTTTTATTTTTCTTCTTTTATTTTCCTGTGGACTATCTGTCTCAGTACTGTGGGCTATAAAGCCCGGTTCCCGGTTCTGAGAACCTCAGAGTCACGATTTTCTGTTGTGGTAATGGAACTTGGGCTTGGTTCTGGGAACCGCTCTTGTCACGAAACTGAGTCGTGTTTTGGAACTCGACCTTTGGCCACACCTGATTCTGGGACGACCTTTGTCCCCTCCTGGTTCTGAGACGACCTTTGTCCCCCCCTGCTGGTTCTGGACGACCTTTGTCCACTGCTGGTTCTTGGACCTTGGGGCGGTCTTTGTCTACCTTAGTCCTGGTTCTGTTCGGAACCTCTCTGTCACGAATCTCCGTCCTGAATCTGGGACCTTAGTCCTGGTTCTTCTCGGAACCTCTCTGTCAAAACGCTGAAATAGGGATGAATCACTCTCCTGCCCAGAAGATGTTGATAGCTGCCTAACAGGTTTTCCCGATTTTTTCCCTAGTTTCACTTTTTGAAAAAAAATGAATTGGAACAGGTCTTCATTTGAATCCCGGTTTATGGCAGTGAAGGGAAAATGAATGCGAATGAAAGTCTTTCTACGTTTCAAGCCACTGAGATACACGACTTTGAACTGCTTCCACCCAGTTCACAATTATCCTCAAAGTCTGCCAACATTCCTCGATAGTACACAAAGCTTGCACGCGCTCTTACCTTCATCCAGCGCCTGTCTTTCATTTCTTCTGAATTCTTATGCGATGCTCCTCTCAATCACGCTGCCATATTGCGACGCTGTCGATTGGCAACGTTTGCTGACGTGGAGAACGCGCATGGAGAAGGAAGAGCGTGACACTGTTGCCTGGCAACGCTTTGGACATACCGAGATCACGCATACCAAAGGAAGCGCGCGCACTCGGTAACTGACAAAGGTGACGTCAGGAGTGCTTCGCATGTAATACCCTTAATTCTCGTTTGTATTAATTTTCAGTTAACACTGAGGCCCGATCTTTGCCCCCGAACAACACCATACAGCTGACTCACAGTTTAGACAAGTGACAACAGGTATTGTGGCATCAAGTTTCTTTTGTCCACATTTGTGACAGAAGTTGGTTTAGACATGTAGGGGGAAACACACGCACTCGAAACTGACTCACGGTTAGAAAATGTGACGTCACGAGTGCCTCCAAAGGGTTTTCCTTCTCATCACGTTAAGTGGTTAAACTGTCAAACACCATTAAACAACGCTGGGGCCTGAACCTTGCCCCGATCATTCTTTTCAGATGCAAATCTTCAGGGTGCTTGATGTTCACACCGGGCGCTATCTCTTGACGTTCACACCAGGGCCCGATCTTTGCCCCCAATAAACTCCTTAAATATTGTCAATGTCACTACAAACATGATTATTTAGCGTCGGGGTTAACTTTGCTCTGGCTTGGCACTTTCACAGTGTAAATGCACCATCTAGTGGTGAACAGTTTAAATGACGCATGCAGGGATAAATAAACCTTGACAAGTAACTGACTCACTCACGATTCATACGAGTCACGTCAGAGGGGCTTAAATTCCTTCTATTTTTCCGTTTCTGCCAAATATTTCAGAATGTTTGACTTTCACGCTGGGGCCTGTTATTTGCGTGCAATCAACTCCTTTCACGATGTTACACATTACAGCCAAGCAGAATCAAATAGCATCGGGTCCAATCTTTGCTCTTGCTCGCATTACCAAAGTATCAATAGACAGTTTTATGGTAATCACGCAGACAAGCAATTGACGCGCTGCCAGAGACCAGTAATTAACTCACGGTTGGAGTGACGAACGAAGTTACTTTCTTCTGGTTTTCTTCTCTTAGTTTTGTATTTTCAAGTTTCCTTTGGTTTCTGGGTTTCCTTTGTTTCTTATGGTCACGTTACTGGCAGCAGATGGGTGGCACAAAGCGGCGAATTCACCAAGTAATTGAGGTACTTGCGACTGATTTCTTTTAGTTTTCTGGCGTTTCATAAGTTTCCAGTTGCTTTCCTCTTGCTTCTTGCCGCAGTTGGGTGGGCCACTGTGTCAATTTTCTTTTGCCGAGGTGAGTTCTAGGCTGCGCTTAAACAGCAACTGTCTTTCGTACCTGGCAGGTCGTCTTGACTCAGGGTTGACAGCAGTTGGGGTAGTTGTGACAGGTTTCTTGATAATTTTCGTTTCTTGTTTTTTTTAAATTTTCCTCGCGTTACTCAGGTTACCAGTTCTTTTTCTTGTTTCCGGAAACTTGTAGCGCCTGTAGGAAATATGTTGCTGGAGAGACTGTTCACTGTAGAAGTCTTCCAGGTGACAGTAGGGTACACTACAGTAATGAGAAGACAAATGCCCAGGCTGCAGGCTGTCCGGATGGTAGAGGACACTGGTGGGGCTGACCAGGGCGTGTCTTGTGAGTTTCAATAGACGTTTTGAAATCCTTTAATGTCCTTGGTTCCTTGTCCTTCGGTTCCTTGGGGCGGTTCCTTAGTTGTCCTTACTCCATACTCCATGCGTAGGTTCAAGATCGTCGCCAAAATGTGGTAAAGGAAGACACATGATCCAGCTGCATAAGTAGGATACTTCTTTATTGTAGCTTGGTTCTAGGATGGGTGAATAGGAGAAGACAGAAGGTACAGATGCAGCCCCACCAGGAGCAAGCTCCTAGCAGCTCAGCCTGAGTTGACCAACTGACACTCTAACCACAAAGAGGCACTCAGGCATTCTATGATGTCATGGTACATTCCAACAGAGCAGTACAGTGGGGAATGGTAGAGGAGTAGTTTACTACATGCCCCTATCTCTGTGTGCTCCCCCTGTAGGTGGATGAGATCCCAATGTGCCTCTACCTCTCTGACCACCCAGACATCGATACTCCAGAGCTTGTGCTCTTTATGGTCCAGTTGGATGTGTAGTGAAGAACGCACCTCACTCGAGGTCTTAATACAAATCTCCGTGGTATACGCCTTAAACGAGACCTACTCTATCAGTGGAGAGGAGGCTGTGTCAGTGCTGAGTTCAAAAACATTTTAATTTCTTTGTGTACAGTGTCGTGAAATGCAGTGTCCTCCAACATTGCACTGATAAGCCGCCAGGTGGGAATATGTGTCCTCTCCCTACTCCACTTCATGGACAGCAGGAGAGGGCAATTATCTGAATATGTTTTCACGAGGTACTCAGTGTTATGCATCGCCCCAGTGAGATATCAGGGGGTAAGCAGCAGGTCTATCCTGGTTAGTAAATCAAGTTGAATTACTGAGTCAATCAGCTTGTACTAATGCAATTTCCCCAGCAGCACACTTACTTTCATCCAATCTCTGAAGCTTTAACAATGGAATCATGCTGTCACTCAGACACTAGTCATGCACTCATCTAATTAGCGAGGCACTTTTGATCCACTTATTCAATTCTCCAGGCACTACCCATGTAGTTATCTAAGCATCCAGGCACTACCTGTTCACTCAACCAAAAATAAATGGGCAGCATCCAGTCGCTGAAATACTATTCATCCACTCATCCAATAGGCTAGGTGCTATGCATGGGCTTAAACAATCATGTATGCACTATCCATGCAGTGCATAAATCACCTATATACAATGTATGCCCTCTTGCATTCATCCAGGCACTAGAATTGCACTAATTTAATCATCCCAGCAGTATCAATGCATGTATTGAATTAATGAAGCATTAGTCACACACTTGTCTAATCATTCTGGCTCTAGTCATGCACTCATCCAAACACCTACATACTAATGGTATACTTATGCAAACGTGCAGGCAGTAAGTATGCAGATACGGAATGACCCATGGAGTTATGACATAGCCAGGAAATCATCTAGGCACTCCTTTTATCCTAAGGGAATCACCTAGGCACGTCCTATGCACTCCTTCAATCCTCCAGGGAGCATTGTTGAATTCATCCACTAGCCCATGTATTTACAAGTTTTACTGAGGAATATCTAGTCTTTAGACAAGATGGGTGATAGGTTTACTACAATGGTACTCTCTATGTAATTAGATGAATAGAGCCTGAGTGTTTCATCAGTGCACGCGTGTGCCTCAGTATTTCAATGACTGCATGGGTTGTAAGTGGGTGTTTAGATGGATGCATGGGTTCTTCGCAAATGTTATAATGATTGCATAGCTACTGCCTTGTAAATTTAGTGATACATTTAAAAAAGTGTAGAAGAAGTAGAGTTGCAATGAAACTGAAAGAATGAATTGAAAGAGTAGTTGATAAGGTTGTTGCTTTGAAGAGGAAGCTTTTCATTTTGATTCTAAATAGAATGAAGACTCTTGACAAAATAGTGTTTTGCAAGAGGAGACAAAACCAGAAGAAAAGCAGGCCTGGGCGCAGTTCGCAGAGTTTTGCTACGCCGAACTCCGCGAAGTTACAAAAAAACTCTGCGGAGTTACGCAAGTGGTGCAGTGCAGTGCAAACTGATGTTCGTGCTGGTCTTCCTGCCGCTTGGGTAGAAATTCTACCCGAGCGGTAGCTCGGCTCGGGAACTTACCGTTCGCAATCGTGAGTGGGGAAAAAACTACGCAGCACTACGCGAAGCAGAGTTTTCTGCACTCCGCGAGCTCCGCAGAGATAGGAAAACTCCGCAAACTGAGCGGAGTTCACCGCCCAGGCCTAAAGAAAAGATTAGTGAATTGATGTAACTGTTGTACAGTTTTTAGTGGACAATGGATACATACTTCTTGTACAGAGGCTTTCTTTAATGAAGAAAGGTATCTCTAGTATAACAGATTAATTCATGCTATTGATTAAGGAGGACGATGTTATGAAATGAAGAATGGTAGTCCTATAGCAAAAGAGGTCATGGTACCTAGAAATGTAGAAGAAGTTATTGCAGAAGAGGTACAAGGAAGGCGTAGCCAGGATACTGTATACAAATGGAAATGTATTAGTGTTTGCAGTATTAGACAGCAATCCATTGATATATTAAGAACATTTCTACGTATCTTTCCAAGGCGAAGTTTAAAACACAAAATAAGTTATACCACTCGACAATGCGAACTTTAGGTAGGAGACTGTAGTATGTGAAAACACCTGCTTGATGTTTAGGAGAGATGAATAGAGCACTTTTGCATGGTAGTGTGGCAGACATAGAATAGGTTTGTGATGATGTAAAGTTTTGTTTCTTTGGTCCTGAGCAGGATTCTAGGGAAATGAAGAGTTGTTAAGAGGAGGAGTTGCAGAACAAGACACATATATTATAGTTGATAGTTTTAAAGAAGAGATTACAATATTTAACACAGTGTTGTCTATAAAAACCAGAGTATGTTTGTAAATTTTGTCGATGCACTTACTAGAAGATTTAAACACAGACTGTTGACTTACATTTAAAAAGTGAAAAAGTAAATAATGATAACTGGCAAAAGTTACCTGTGTATTTATTTGTAGAGGGACAGTTTAACTTGTCTATACACCAAGTTATATGTAAATAGTGTTACAAAAAATTTGAAGATAATAAAATGAACAACACATACATATTAGATACCAATTTTGTAAGATAATAAAATGCCTGCTAATGTAGAAAAACTATCAAGGTCCAAAAATTTAAAAAACCATCAACATTTATTATTCTTTGCAGCATTCCAAAGGGCCATTATGGACTGTTCTCCAGCACTAACTACAACTCCACAATCCATGCAGTATGATGCCATCCTGGAAAACTGTGGAGCCAAATCTTGAAGTTGAGATTGGACTTTTGAATGGGCTCTCTGCTTTGGTGTTGTTGTGCTGCTATTGAAGTCGAGGGTCCTTCAGCTTTGCGTTGCCTTCTTGCTGCTCACTATGAACTCGTCTTATGAAATGAGCAAAAAATATAAAAGGGGGAAAAAATTACCACGTAAGATTTTTGGCAGCATTGCCAATATCTGTAACACACTGCTCACCAGCTCTTATAACAACACTACAGTCCATGCAATACTTGGCCATTCTTGAAAGCTCTGGAGCCATATCTGTTGTAGAAGTCTGTACCTCTGAAGGGAATTGTTGCTGCTGCCACTCATGTAGATGGTCCTCCAGCTTTCTTCTGCTTCATCAGCAGTTGGAGACATTTTATATGATAAGTTTTAAGATGATATAACATGAACATTGTCCCACCTGAGTCCAAAGAAAGTCTCCAGCCAAAATCTACTACCTTCTCACAATAAACTTCTGGAAAAGAAGATTCAAGAAGAAGGAGTGGGTGAATACTTCCTATTCATTTTACTGAACAGTATATTATCCAATGATATTCCTTACTGTCACGGTCATGTGATGTTTTGCGCTAGTTTGGCAACAGTTTTTATTTCCCCATGAGTTTGGGTTACAATGGGTAGTTTGATGGGTGTTTGGTAGTTATGTTCTATCTGTGAGTTCAGATGTTGATTATTTTTTTAAACTCATCTTTTTTTTAAAATGTGTTGTTAAAATAAAGTTAAACCAATATGTTACTAAACAGCTAGTCTCGGACTTTGTGTAAAAAATGTCTATATATCTGTTTTTCACTTTTATCATTTGTATTCTTGACTACTGATGTCATTGCAACCTTCGGTGTTGCTGTGAAGAAAGAAAATCCATTTTTGATTTAGTTATCTCGACAAATTAATACAAAGGGGAAAGTTAAATTAGTATCTTACTAAATAGCTACCTTATGTAAAATATGTCTATATATGTGTTTTACACTTTGTTAAAAACACCAGGTATTCGCAGTCTGTCCTTGGCAATGGCACTCATAGAATCATACTGGCACTACCTGTGCAATCATCAAGGACGTCCTCTCTCCACCACTCTGCAACAGCACTTCCTGGCATTGTACTAGTTGGGGAATGAAGTCCCCTTGGCTATTGAGGGTATTTGGGGGCCAACTATCCCTCCCATTACCTCCAGCAAGTCCCACACAGTCAGTTTGCTAAGAGGTATTCTGAGGCCATGCCCCCTTTCTGCACCATTCTGCAAACACGTCTCCTGACTCACTAATGGTTAGTGAATAAAGTTCTCTTAGATGCTAAAGGACCTTGGGGACTAAGAAGCCCTCCTGGTACTTTCTGTAAGTCCTATACAGTGGGATTCCTGAGAACTGGTCAGAGGCCCTGCCCCCTTGCTACACCATTCTGCAAACACCATTGCTACTTAAAAAAACATGGAAATTCACTGAAAAAAACAAAGGTTACAGGTAAGTTATAGTTAGAAATTAGCAATTAAAAAACCTTAGAAATTCCCACAAAAAACAAAGGTTACAGGGACATTATAGTTAGGAAATAGAATTTAAAAAAACCTTAGAAATTCACTGAAAAAAACAAAGGTTAGAGAGACGTTATAGTTAGGCTGACATTTCACTCATACAAAACTAGAGAAATTCAGCAGTTATTGTAAGCTGAGTTAACTATAGCTCACGCACCCGCAATGCACTGCTTATGACCTCACATATTACATCACTCATGACATGGTCAGTGACATAACTGATGACATCACTGATGACATCCCACATGACATCACTGATGACATCATCCACAGAATTTCTGACGCAGCCACTCACACCCCATGTAACCTTTCACACACCCACTGTAACTTCCACACTACCATTCTCAAGACCATTGACACACCCATACCAGTACTTACATGCCAACTCACTGATTCATAGGACTGCACACATATCACTCAGTTGCCCATACAGCCACTCGTAAACTAACTCACTCACTAATACAGCCATGGATATAGCCACTCATACAGCCACTCACACACTGTCGGTCACCCATAGAGCTACTCACTCACCCACTCACTCACCTATAGAGTCAATTTGACAACCATTTACTCACCTATAAAGTTATACACACACCCACTCACTTATTCATACAGATACTAACATATAATCTCTCACCCATACAGACCCTCACACATGCACTCACTAACCCATACAGCCACTATCACAATCCCTCACGTACACATACAGTCACTGATATACTCCAACACCCACCTATACTGCCTTTCACATATCCACTTACTCACCCATATACCACTGACACATCCATTCACTCACCGACACACGCATAGACATATTCAGTCACTTATACAACCCTTCGCTTACACTCACTAACCCATGCACCCACTGACTCACACACTCACTCATCCATGCAGGCAGTCACACACCCTCTTACACACCCATGCAGACACTCATACACCCATACAGGTACTCAGACAACCGATCAATCACCCCTAGACTCACACATGTACCAACTCATCAACCCATACAGCCACTTTAACACCAACTGACAGACTGATGCATACATTCAGACAACCTAGTCAGTGACCCATACATTCACTGAGACACCTAATCACTAACTTATACAGTCAGTCATGCCCCCATTAAATCATCCATACAGGCACTCATACACCCACTGATTCATCAATACACCTTGGTGTATATAGATTTAACACTCATAAACTTTTTAGAAACACTCACAGTCACCGGAAAATGTCATCAGTGATGTCATTTGAGATGTCATCAGTGATGTGGAAATAATTCAGTCTTGAGATCTCTTGAGATATGCAGTCATAGGTGGTATTGTCAGTGATGTCAGAAGATTTCCCCTGTGGAACATGTCTTAAAGGAAAAAACTACTGGTCTCCAGAGAAACCTTCTGGATGTACCGTTTAAAACCACTACATTCAGATGAACTGAACATCACTGACTGTCATAGTTCCGCCCCACGGGGAATAGCGGTATGTGTGTGGTGGGTTCCGGTACTTGTGGAGCACAACACTGCTAGACAGGTCAGTGGTCTAGCGCTCAGAACAGGAAGTGCACCTGATCGGACGAGAAGCACTTCCGGGTGAGACCGCATATAGCCGCGGCGCTCATTCCCGTCAGTGCTTCCAGTACTGTTCTTTGCCCGATGCCTGCCGCTAGCCACTAGCACCACGGATCATCACCCACCGGCTCCTCCCGGATTACTCGCCTTCGCAGACGCGCTGAAGCGTCATCCTGTTCCCATGAGGCACAGGGTCAGACTGATTTGCATATGGCCATGTCTGAATTGGGGTGGTGGAGTGAGCTAAAGAATGATGATGGATTAAACCCAGATCAGTTGACTGGGGGTGAGTGATTGATTTGCTCTAACGCTCCGTCCATCATCCCCTTTGGTATTGCTTTGTTCGCCCTAAGTTGGCAAGGTATGCCCAGATGTGGGTCCCTTGCTCACTTTGCCACTGGATTCAAGATAGCCTGGCTGATGAGGGTTTTGATCCCAAAACTGGTCCCAGGATGCTTGTTTCTGGTCCAGGGAAGACATGGCTTGGCAGTTCGGGCTGGACTGTTCCCATGAGGCACAGGGTCAGACTGATTTGCATATGGCCATGTCTGAACTGGGGTGGTGGAGTGAGCTAAAGAATGATGATGGATTAAACCCAGATCAGTTGTCTGGGGGTGAGTGTTTGATTTGCTCTAATGCTCCGTCCATCATCCCCTTTGGTATCGCTTTGTTCGCCCTAAGTTGGCAGGGTATGCCCAGACGTGGCTCCCTTGCTCACTTTGCCACTGGATTCAAGATAGCCTGGCTGATGAGGGTTTTGAACCCGAAACCGGTCCCAGAATGCTTGTTTCCGGTCCAGGGAAGACATGGCTTGGCAGTTCGGGCTGGACTGTTCCCATGAGGCACAGGGTCAGACTGATTTGCATATGGCCATGTCTGAACTGGGGTGGTGGAGTGAGCTAAAGAATGATGATGGATTAAACCCAGATCAGTTGACTGGGGGTGAGTGTTTGATTTGCTCTAACGCTCCATCCATCATCCCCTTTGGTATCGCTTTGTTCGCCCTAAGTTGGCAGGGTATGCCCAGACGTGGGTCCCTTGCTCACTTTGCCACTGGATTCAAGATAGCCTGGCTGATGAGGGTTTTGAACCCGAAACCGGTCCCAGGATGCTTGTTTCCGGACCAGGGAAGACATGGCTTGGCAGTTTGGGCTGGACTGTTCCCATGAGGCACAGGGTCAGACTGATTTGCATATGGCCATGTCTGAACTGGGGTGGTGGAGTGAGCTAAAGAATGATGATGGATTAAACCCAGATCAGTTGACTAGGGGTGAGTGTTTGATTTGCTCTAACGCTCCGACCATCATCCCCTTTGGTATCGTCTTGTTTGTTCTCGGCGCAGGAGCGCCTGTTGGTTTCAGTAACCCGCGACAAGCACAGGGAAGCGTGGTCGCGGCTGATTCTTGTTTGTCCTCGGCGCAGGAGCGCCTGTTGGTTTCCGTAACCCGCGACATGCACAGGGAAGCGTGGTCGCGGCTGATTTTTGTTTGTTCTTGGCGCAGGAGCGCCTGTTGGTTTCCTTCACCCGTGACACGCACAGGTATGCGTGATCACGGTTTTCTTTGTACCCTCATTACCGCGCAGGAGCGCCCTTGTTTTATTTAACTACTGCCCTACTACCACGCAGGAGTGCGTGACGTTCCTTTCACCTTCCTGGCACAGACATCGGGAGCACAGATACCACCCTTTTCTGGCGTGGCAGGAACTAAAGCTGACCCTACCTGCTTTCCTGTCATAGTTATACTGAGAGACCTCCTATCGGAGCACAAGTCTTCATTTTCCAGGTGACTATGGGCCTGATTCACAGAACTAACTTATGTCATAAACGTAAAGTTAGTACTTTTTGGTATTCACAGAATACACTTACTCATTTTGGTATTCACAGAATGAACTTACTCATGTCGGTATTCACAGAAGTTAGTAGTCCTAACTTTAGGACTCCTAAATGCCTTCTGTGAATACCGAAAGTCTTAAAGTTAGGATTTTTCTCAGTTTAGGAGTAGTAAAGTTAGGACTCCTAACTTTAGGACTCCTAAATGCCTCCTGTGAATACCGAAAGTCTTAAAGTTAGGATTTTCTCAGTTTAGGAGTAGTAAAGTTAAGAGTCCTAACTTTACTACTCCTAAACTGAGAAAATCCTAACTTTAAGACTTTCGGTATTCACAGAAGGCATTTAGGAGTCCTAAAGTTAGGACTACTAACTTCTGTGAATACCGAAATGAGTAAGTTCATTCTGTGAATACCAAAATGAGTAAGTGTATTCTGTGAATACCAAAAGTACTAACTTTACGTTTTTGACGTAAGTTAGTTCTGTGAATCAGGCCCACAATGCACTTGAATCAACTCCCGTATACTGTATGGCTGTTGTATGTGTATGATCAAGTTAGAAGGGAGGGCAGATGCACTAACCACTTGATTGTTCCTTTGTCTAGCTGGCGATGCCCAGGAGAGCGCCCCCAGCCTAGTGAGACTCCTCACCTGTCTTCACAGACGACGTCCCTTCCAAACACCATTAGGCACCTTCCCCTGGTCCCATCCTTGCCTAGGTCTGTATATTCACCTTTGATCGGGTAGGGAGGGGGACGGTGGAGGTTGCTCACGTCGTCCCTGCGAGATAGCTCCACGAGTATACTAGGTAAGACTTGTGGGGTCCTGACAGAACTGGAAGCCCACGTTAAATATCTCGCCTGGACGTCATGAGCAACCCCGACATTACCCTGCAGGACATTGCAGCTATGCTGACCTGTATACAGGCAGACAACCTGAGTCTGCGCCAAGACATCACAACGCTACAGGGTGAGATTGCAGTGGGGCAAACAGGGGCTTGGGGCCCAGACCCTGCTGTCAGAGCAAGACAGGGGGGTGTGTTACGCCCTCCTGTGTTCAATCCTGGGGGGTCAGTACCCGATCAGCACGGCCATAACCCGCCCATACAGGTCATAGCTCCTCACCCTATCCAGCTAGCACCCAAGAACGTTTTTACAGTGATAGCACCAAGTACAGCATTTTCCTGAATCAATGCCAACTGCACTTGATGGCACGTGCTTCTGCCTTCCCAGACGACGCCTCCAAAGTTGCATTCATCTTGTCCTATCTCGGAGGAGACGCTGCCCAGTGGTCCATAACATTGGTCGAAAACGACGACCCCATGCTATATAGCCTTCTCGTCTTTAAGGAAACCCTGCGGCGAATGTTCGCCCGCCACACGTTTGTGGAAGCTGCAGACAATGAGCTTCTTAACCTGAAACAAGGCTCTTCCGATCTACTGCATTATATTACCACGTTTAATAGGCTGGTTATCGAAGCCAGATGGCCGGAGTCTAAACAGGTATTCGTTTTCTACAGAGGACTGCGGGATGAGGTCAAGGACCTTCTCTCACAACAACCCAAACCCCCGGAGGATATCAGGTCCTTCATCGACCTGGTGATTAGGTTGAACTTCAGACTACAGGAGCGAAAAAAACGAGAAAACCAAAGGCACCGAGTCCCGATTCATGGCGTTCCGAGAAAAAACCAGGAGTGAACCAGGGAAGACCCATGAAGCACCCGAAACAATGCAGATCGGTGGAGTCCGTTGTCCCCTAACCCGGGAAGAAAAAGAAAAACGACGAAAACAGAACTTATGCCTGTACTGCGGCAAAAGCGGTCATTTCGTTAGGGAGTGCCCTGTTAAACCTGTCAAAACAAAAACCAATAAACCCTACGCTCTCTCCGTGTCCCGCAGGGATGAAGCGGGAAACGACGAAACCCAGTAGGCGAAGGGGTTGGTCTACTGGGTTCTCCCTCCATGCGGACCCCCATCACCGAATCCCTTGCCAGCATTCGACACATGGGAATGACGGTAACATTGCAATCACTGACGGGCCAGACATGGACAGCCACAGCCCTCATCGACTCTGGTGCCACCGTAAATTTCATTGACACTCGCTACATGGAGGGACTGGGCATACCGACTGTGACCAAGAAAAAACCAGAAAGCGTGAAGGCTGTGGACGGCACCGACCTAACCTCTGGGCTTATACGGTACAAGACAGAAGCCATGAGAATGATGTGCATGAATGGGCACAAGGAGAACATTGCCTTTGCCGTAATCGATGCACCTCAGTTCAAGCTTATTCTGGGGCTTCCTTGGTTGGTGACACACAACCCCCACATCGCTTGGAAGACCCGGATCATGACTCTGAACTCCTCTCATTGCACCGCCGCCTGCTATCCGCAGGAGAACGTATCCGGTGGCCTTGCAATACAAGCCCGCTCTGTGCCATTAATAGGGATGGGTACGGTCACCCAAGAGGACGTACCCGAGGCGTATGCAGACTTGGCTTCTGTATTCGATAAGAAGGGGGCTAATACCTTGCCACCACACCGCTCCTTCAATTGCAGGATAGACCTCATACCTGGTTCGACAGTTCCATGTAGTCGTGTCTACTCGCTCACAGAAAAAGAAAATCACCATTTACTCATCTACCTGGATGAGTTCCTGCAAAACGGATTTATACGCCACTCCAAATCACCCGTCTCTTCCTCTCTCTTTTTCATGACCAAGAAGGAGGGGGATCTAAGAACATGTAATGACTACAGAGCCAAAAACACCATAACCATCAAAAACCGGTATCCTCTACCGCTCATTTCCAACCTCTTGGATCAAGTGAAGGACGCCACTATCTACACCAAACTAGATCTACGGGGAGCCTACCATCTCATCAGGGTCCGAGAGGGCGATGAATGGAAGACCGCATTCCGGACGAAATATGGCCTATTCGAATACCGAGTCATGCCCTTCGGAATTTGCAATGCTCCGGCGGCCTTCCAATACTTCATAGACGAAGTACTGAGGGAGTACCTTGATCGTTTCTGTGTCGTCTACATCGACGACATTTTGATCTTCTCCAACAGCGTTCCTGAACACATCAACCATGTTTGTGCTGTCCTGCAACAACTACAGCTGCACGGCCTCTACGTTAAACTGGAGAAGAGCGTGTTCTACACCACCATGGTCGACTTTCTGGGACACATCCTAACCCCTGACGGGGTCAGAATGGACACCAGAAAAGTCGAAGCAGTACTACAATGGCCATCGCCCTGTTCCGTCAAACAGGTCCAGAGATTCCTGGGGTTCGCCAACTATTACAGGCGCTTCATCACTGGGTTCTCTAGCATTGTCACACCCATCACCCGCTTGCTGCGTAAAGGGGTGAAGTTCTCCTGGGACCCTGAAGCCGAGGAGGCGTTTCAGGACCTGAAGAGAAGGTTTTCCAGCGCTCCCGTCCTACGGCATCCTGACCCGGAACAACCCTTCATAGTGGAAGCAGATGCATCACAAAACACCTTGGGAGGGGTGTTGTCTCAACGCAACGCCGAAACAGGTCTATTGCATCCTGTGGCCTTTTACTCCCGAAAACTACTGCCAGCAGAACGCAACTACACCGTTTCAGACCGTGAACTACTTGCCATCAAGGCTGCCTTTGAGGAATGGCGCCATTACCTCAAGGACGCACGACAACCGGTGACCATATACACCGACCACAGGAATCTGCAGTTCCTTCGTTCAGCCAGAGCCCTCACTTCCAGACAATTGAGGTGGACCCTGTTTTTTAACGAATATGAATTCCTGATCACCTATCACCCCGGGAAGGAAAACGCCAAAGCAGATGCCCTGTCCAGACTGGACGAAACCGAAGAAAACGTACCGAAGACCGAACCCGTATTCATCCTTCCTGAGCATTGCTTCCAAGGGGTGGTCCTATCCTCTTCCTTCTTCACCCAGTTGCACGAAGACCTAAAGCAAAAAGAAACAGAAGAATGGATCGGGGACTGTTAGAAATGGGGGTCTCTAGTTGGCAATGGCTGGCCACTGTCCAAGTAGGGACCCTTCTTCCTAAGTCAGAGTGAGAGGGCTACCCTCTTTAATACCCCTGCTCAACCCTGTGGTAACGTAGCACGAGCAGGTAGGCTTATCTCAGAGGCAGGGTGTGAAGCATTTATGACCATACACAGTAACACAGTGAGGAACACTACAAAGGGACACCACACAAGTAGTTATAAAAAATAAGTATCTTTATATAAAGGCAGATTTATCACAAGACCAATAACTGTAAAAGCCACAATACTGTCAAAGATAGGATAGCTGTTGAAGGACTGTCAAAGATAGTTCAGAGGTTGCAAAAATAAGGTTCAAATTCAAGGCAGTGGTCTCTGCGACCCTTTCTCTCATAAGACTGTCAAAAATAGGATGGCTGTTGAAGGACTGTCAAAAAATAGTTCAAAGGTTGCAAAAATAAGGTTCAAATTCAAGGCAGTGGTCTCTGCGACCCTTTCTCTCACAAAGTACCTGGGTTTAGTAGCAAAACCAACAAAGTGTCGCAAAGAAGTTGTAGCGATGATTCTCGGCACGCGAGGCCGGCGATGCGTTGAAATCCTTGCCGCAAGGGAGGATGATGCGCCGATCTGCGGGATGCGTGCGGAGACGATGCGACAACTTCTGCACGCTGGACCGCCGATGCGATGACTTTCTTGCCGCGTGGGAGAAGTCGATGCGGTGATCCGGTTGCGCTGTGCGATCCTGTTGCGATGCGAAGACAAGACGCTCCGCGAGGGAGCGACGAAATCCGGTGTGATGCGATCAAAGTGGCGAACGCACGGCGTCCGCACTGCGATGTCTCGAAGCGATGATTTCTGTCAGGGTAGCGAGTGCGCGGCGACAGCAGCGCGATGATCTTTCCAGCGCGTCTCGGCTGCAGCGGCTCGCAAAGGGGCGTTAGCGATGGTTTCGGGTTGCGGGCCCTCGGCGGCAGCAGCGCGATGATTTTCCCAGCGCTCTCGACTGCAGCGGCCCGCAAAGATGCGTTAGCGTCGATTTCTTACCCTCTTCTCTCTGATGCAAACTAGAGGCCCTGGAACTCACAGGAGCCTCCTCAGTAGATAGCAGTCCTCGCAGGGAGGAAGCAGGAGGTTGGTGGTGGAGTCTGTTGTGCCTGAGACTCCAGCAGGAGGCTAGCTCTTTTCCTAGCCCTTGGGTGATTGCTGTACAAAAATAAAAGTTCTCTCAATAGTTCCTTTTCCTCTTCTTCAAGGTCCAGTGGTCACTGCTGCAGGCCAGTGCAAGAAACAACATACAAGCACAAGGACAGTCACTTCCTGCAGATTCCTCCAGTGGCACGGACAGAGTTTCCTCTCCAGATCCCAAAAGCAATACAAAAGTAGGGGTTTGAGCACAGATATTTATACCCCAAAAGCCTTTGATCCTTGAAGCTACCAGTCCCTGAACCTAGCCAGAACCAGTTCTGCTCAGGCCTGGAGCACTTTGTTTACCAGGCTGCATCCTTCCTTTCAGAAAGAGGGGGTCTGCTAGCAGACACACAGTGGGAGGTGGAGCCAGCATTCACCTTGCCAGGCACAGCCCTATTCAGATCAAAGAACCACCCTTCCCCACACTCTAAATGCAGATCTCTCTATTCCACCAAGGTCTGACTCAGCCTGTCCTGCCCCTCTAAAACCAGACAGCCAATACACATAACGGCAGAGCACACTGGAAGGCTTAGGCAAGAAAATACCTACTTTCTAAAAGTGGTATTTTCAAACACAGAATATAAAAATAAACTTCACTAAAAGGTGTATTTTAATATTCTGAGCTCAGGCATACTAAATTCGTTTTTCTACCATGTTCCTGGGGTCAGTTAGGACTATAGCATGTAATAGTCAAACTGCCCATTCTAGCCTATGAGGAACAGGTAGCCTTACAGTAGTGAAAAACGAAATGGTGCATAATTCACTACCAGGACATGCTACACACACCAAGGCATGTCCTACCTTACACATACAATGCACCCTACCCGAGGGGCGACTTACAGGATGCCAAGGGAAGGTTCAGGGGCTGGGAAGTGGGTGCACTTCACAGCCAAGATGGCAGTTCTGGACTGCACACAGACACTGCAGTGGCAGGTCTGAGACACACTTTAAAAGCTGCTTCTGTGGGTGGCGCAAACCAGCGCTGCATGCCCACCAGCAGCATTTGGTTTACCAGCCCTGGGCACACACAGGCCACACTACTAGGGACTAACAGGTAAACCAAATAAGCCAATAAGGGATATACCAATTCACATAGACATATTTACCAAGGGAGAGCATATGCACTTTAGCACTGAACAGCAGTGGTAAAGTGCCCAGAGTCATAAAACCAACAGAAACAGGTCAGCAAAAATACAGGAGGCAGGCAAAAAGTTTAGGGGTGACCCTGCAAAAGGGCCATTTCCAACACAACCCCCTTCCAGCCAAAACGCAGGGTAGACCAATCACTACTTTGATGGGCTTCCCTGCTTCGGGCGATAGAACACGGAACTGGCCCGCAACTGCAGGGGCATATGCCAGCTCTACTCCAATCTGAACCCTGGTGGATCCCTCTGTCCACACTCCCAGGGCCCACTAAGATAACCAATGGGGAACTCTGCCCCTCACCTGTGGACACCACCTGTGCAGCACCTAACCTTAACTGGCCCCCAAGTGTGTCCCAACAGATAAACAATAAGCCACAGTCGCCACTGACAGTAGTCAGGGATGAGACCCAGGCCTTATACCTCTCAGGGCTCACTAAGGCAACCAATGGGGAACTCTTCCCCTTACCTGTGGACACCACCTGTGCAGCATCTAACCTTAACTGGCCCCCACGTGTGTCCCAACAGATAAACAACAAGCCCCAGTAATCACTGACAGTAGTCAGTGATGAAATCCAAGCCCTATACCTCTCAGGGCTCTCAAACTTTTGTGGCATCAGAGAGTGAGGGGCAGTAACCCCAGGTGCCTGGCACCTTTTGTACACTCTCCCTCCTGTCAGGTCAGGCAAAGCACCCGGACACTGACCCACCAGCCCTGGGCCTGTACCCAGCGGCTGGGCCAGAGACTGGGGTGGGCTCTCCCACACCCGGTCCTCCTCTTTGGGGCTCGGTACCCTCCCACCTGGAGCGATACCCCCTTCCAGAATTGTCAGGGCACCTGAGGCAGGTGTCCTGCATAATTCGCCCACCAGTTCAGGGGTTCTATCCTGCAACTGGTATCCCAGCATAGGGTCTGTACCCTTAGACTGGGCGGAGGTCAGGGGTGAGGCTGCCCTCTCCCCGCCCCTTTACTGGGGCCCGGCACCCTCCCACCTGGAGAGGTGCCTCCATAACACAAACCGGGAGGGGCACTGTTAGCAGTTGCCCCTTCCTCCAGATCAGGGGGACACCCTGAACCTGGCCCCCAACCTAGGGTCTGTACCCTTGGGCTGGGCCTGTGCCTGGCAACCCAGGACTTCTGGGGGCGTACACCAATTCCCCCAAGGAAATTACACTCTTCCACTAGTTCAGGGCCTTGTCCCTGCAACTGATCCATCAACCTGGAAAAACCCTCAGGTGGTACTGGGGTCAGAGGCGAGGACTCCCTCCCTCTGCACCCCCTTCCAGCATACTGCACCCTCCCACCTGGAGTGGTGCTTTTAGAAAAGAAAATGGTCGGGACACTGCTTACAGTTGTCCCTTCCTCCAGGTCAGACAACACCTGGACCTGACTTACCATCCCAGGGACCAACCCCTGTGCTTGAACAACTGCCTGGCCAACCAGGACTTCCTGGGGAGCACACAGGCCCCCCTCAAGGGAAACACACCCCTCCACCAGTTCAGGGCCTGGACCCTGCAACTGACCTACCAACCGGAAAAAACCCGCAGGTTGCACCGGGGTCAGAGGCGAGGACTCCCTCCCTCTGCACCCCCTTCCAGCATACTGCACCCTCCCACCTGGAGTGGTGCTCTTAGAAAAAATGGTCGGGACACTGCTTACAGTTGTCCCTCCCTCCAGGGCAGACAACTCCTGGATCTGACTTACCAACCCAGGGACCAACCCCTGTGACTGAACAACTGCCTGGCCAACCAGGACTGAAGTGGTGTCACCATGGTCACTCCTAGGGGGATCAGCCCTTCTGACTGGCCCCTGACCCACTGGCTCTTCCACTGGGGACTCCTTCCCCCTTTCATCCCTCAGACTGGACTTCCGTACCCTCCCCTAGGAGTGGCACTGCCAGGCACAAGAACTGATGGAGGCCTGACTACAGGCACTCCCAGCTCACCTAACACTGGGGTACCCCCCAATGGACGGTCCATCCAGACAGACTAGGCTCCCTACCTGGTGTTCCCTCATGGAACCATCCAGTCCTGGGGACTGAGGCTGGGGCACTTTGGGACCTATCCCAGTCTCACTCCTGCTCCCACGAGACAGGATGTGAGGCCCTACAACCTCCTCACAACAAGGGGACCCAGCTGTAACACTCCTAACCTTTCCCAGCACTCTGGGTTGGAAAACTTCTGAACCACTTCTCTTAGGGTCATTCCCTAATGCCTCTACAGAGCCTCTGGTACTCACCCAGAGGTCTGCCTCCTGCGCAAGTTCCCTAGGATCAGAGAACTCGCACTCTAACACATGTTGGTTTAGCTCTGGAAAATAGGAACTCACAATATGCTCTCCCACAATTGGATTACACAGTTCCACGCAGGTGCTAACCTTTACCTCACAATCCAGTGTCTCACACACGTACCCCACACCACTCTCTTGAAGTGGGCGAGACATTAACTGACTGTCTCTATCACTCAACCCACACTCTTCTGGGCGGTCCTCACACTCATACACCAGGACTTCAACCACGGGGGAACCCCTCTCCCTGCACCTCTCATCCAGAGTCGGTAGAGTATCCCTCCTTTCACTAGGACTATGGGCCCCTGCGCTAGTTCCCCAATCCACCTCAGGGCCACTGCATATTAATGGGGCTACCTCATATCCTTGAATCCCCTGGTGTAGATCAACCCCCTCCTTCAAGTCAGGTGCTACATCTCTGGGTGGGGGTACTACACTGTCATCACTATACACTTCAATTTTGCTGCCACCACTGGACCCCACCCTCTCTGGGGAATCCAGACAATTAAAACTGTGCTCCAGGGGTAACCTACCCTCTTGAGCTAACTTCTCCTTTTCTGCTATCTGCGCTCGGTGCGCCTCCAGCTGTGCAATCTCTATTTGGAGCCTCTCCAATTCCAGCTGGTACTCCCTCTCCCCCTGTCTGTCCAACTCCTCTGGGGACCATGAAGGGGATTGGGCACTACCCTGTGCACTAGGTCCAGCAAGGGACTCCCTACCTATGGGACCTTCCCGCCTGTCCCCCAACTCCTCTGGGGACCATGAGGGGAATCTGGCACTACCATAGGCACTAGGCTCATCAAGGAACTCCCCACCTATGAGATATTCCATAACACTTTCTTCCTCCTCTTCAGACTCTCTAGAGCCACCCTCAGACCAACTACCCTCTGGGTAGGTGTACTGGGACTCCAAGAATCTCCATCTGTCTTGTTGCCAAAGTCTCAGGGATGTCTGCAGGGATAGCTGAGTCTCCTTCCTACTCACTGCTAAGCCCCTCTCCTCACAGAACCCCCTTAGCTCCTCTAGACTGTAGGTTAACAGATCATCTATATAAAAGGTAGGTCTCATTTCAGTAAGACCCATTGTAGCAATAACTGGCAATATCAATAATAACAAAAATAGGCTTGCCCGTTGTAACAATCACGGGCAATATCAATAAAAGATAGAAGAAACTTCTCAAGAAAATGTATGCGGGTAAAAAATCACCGGCAATATCAGTAAAACATAGGCTTGCCCATTGTAACAATCACGGGCAATATCAATAAAAGATAGAAGAAAACTTCTCAAGAAAATGTATGCGGGTAAAAAATCACCGGCAATATCAATTACAATATAGGATCCAACAATTCTCAAAAATGTATGCGGGTACTATTACCTGGCAATATCAATAAAACATAGGCTTGCCCATTGTAACAATCACGGGCAATATCAATAAAAGATAGAAGAAAACTTCTCAAAAATGTAAGCGGGTGAAGAATCACCGGCAATATCAATCACAATATAGGATCCTAAAAACTCTCAGAAATGTGCGTGGGTGAAAAATCACCAGCAATATCAATCACAATAGGGGATCAAAAACTTTCAATAAATGTGCGCGGGTGAAAAATCACCGGCAATATCAATCACAATACAGGATCCCAAAACTCTCAGAAATGTGCGTGGGTGAAAAATCACCAGCAATATCAATCACAATAGGGGATCAAAAACTTTCAATAAATGGGCGCGGGTGAAAAATCACCGGCAATATCAATCACAATATAGGAGCAAAAAAAACAATTCTCAAAAAAAATGTATGCGGTACGTTATGGTCTGCACTCACTAGTAGTGTACACTATAATTACTGTATGCGATCATAAATGCAAGTCCAGATCCTCACCGCTGACCACCAATGTTAGAAATGGGGGTCTCTAGTTGGCAATGGCTGGCCACTGTCCAAGTAGGGACCCTTCTTCCTAAGTCAGAGTGAGAGGGCTACCCTCTTTAATACCCCTGCTCAACCCTGTGGTAACGTAGCACGAGCAGGTAGGCTTATCTCAGAGGCAGGGTGTGAAGCATTTATGACCATACACAGTAACACAGTGAGGAACACTACAAAGGGACACCACACAAGTAGTTATAAAAAATAAGTATCTTTATATAAAGGCAGATTTATCACAAGACCAATAACTGTAAAAGCCACAATACTGTCAAAGATAGGATAGCTGTTGAAGGACTGTCAAAGATAGTTCAGAGGTTGCAAAAATAAGGTTCAAATTCAAGGCAGTGGTCTCTGCGACCCTTTCTCTCATAAGACTGTCAAAAATAGGATGGCTGTTGAAGGACTGTCAAAAAATAGTTCAAAGGTTGCAAAAATAAGGTTCAAATTCAAGGCAGTGGTCTCTGCGACCCTTTCTCTCACAAAGTACCTGGGTTTAGTAGCAAAACCAACAAAGTGTCGCAAAGAAGTTGTAGCGATGATTCTCGGCACGCGATGCGTTGAAATCCTTGCCGCAAGGGAGGATGATGCGCCGATCTGCGGGATGCGTACGGAGACGATGCGACAACTTCTGCACGCTGGACCGCCGATGCGATGACTTTCTTGCCGCGTGGGAGAAGTCGATGCGGTGATCCGGTTGCGCTGTGCGATCGTGTTGCGATGCGAAGACAAGACGCTCCGCGAGGGAGCGACGAAATCCGGTGTGATGCGATCAAAGTGGCGAACGCACGGCGTCCGCACTGCGATGTCTCGAAGCGATGATTTCTGTCAGGGTTGCGAGTGCGCGGCGACAGCAGCGCGATGATCTTTCCAGCGCGTCTCGGCTGCAGCGGCTCGCAAAGGGGCGTTAGCGATGGTTTCGGGTTGCGGGCCCTCGGCGGCAGCAGCGCGATGATTTTCCCAGCGCTCTCGACTGCAGCGGCCCGCAAAGATGCGTTAGCGTCGATTTCTTACCCTCTTCTCTCTGATGCAAACTAGAGGCCCTGGAACTCACAGGAGCCTCCTCAGTAGATAGCAGTCCTCGCAGGGAGGAAGCAGGAGGTTGGTGGTGGAGTCTGTTGTGCCTGAGACTCCAGCAGGAGGCTAGCTCTTTTCCTAGCCCTTGGGTGATTGCTGTACAAAAATAAAAGTTCTCTCAATAGTTCCTTTTCCTCTTCTTCAAGGTCCAGTGGTCACTGCTGCAGGCCAGTGCAAGAAACAACATACAAGCACAAGGACAGTCACTTCCTGCAGATTCCTCCAGTGGCACGGACAGAGTTTCCTCTCCAGATCCCAAAAGCAATACAAAAGTAGGGGGTTTGAGCACAGATATTTATACCCCAAAAGCCTTTGATCCTTGAAGCTACCAGTCCCTGAACCTAGCCAGAACCAGTTCTGCTCAGGCCTGGAGCACTTTGTTTACCAGGCTGCATCCTTCCTTTCAGAAAGAGGGGTCTGCTAGCAGACACACAGTGGGAGGTGGAGCCAGCATTCACCTTGCCAGGCACAGCCCTATTCAGATCAAAGAGCCACCCTTCCCCACACTCTAAATGCAGATCTCTCTATTCCACCAAGGTCTGACTCAGCCTGTCCTGCCCCTCTAAAACCAGACAGCCAATACACATAACGGCAGAGCACACTGGAAGGCTTAGGCAAGAAAATACCTACTTTCTAAAAGTGGTATTTTCAAACACAGAATATAAAAATAAACTTCACTAAAAGGTGTATTTTAATATTCTGAGCTCAGGCATACTAAATTCGTTTTTCTACCATGTTCCTGGGGTCAGTTAGGACTATAGCATGTAATAGTCAAACTGCCCATTCTAGCCTATGAGGAACAGGTAGCCTTACAGTAGTAAAAAACGAAATGGTGCATAATTCACTACCAGGACATGCTACACACACCAAGGCATGTCCTACCTTACACATACAATGCACCCTACCCGAGGGGCGACTTACAGGATGCCAAGGGAAGGTTCAGGGGCTGGGAAGTGGGTGCACTTCACAGCCAAGATGGCAGTTCTGGACTGCACACAGACACTGCAGTGGCAGGTCTGAGACACACTTTAAAAGCTGCTTCTGTGGGTGGCGCAAACCAGCGCTGCATGCCCACCAGCAGCATTTGGTTTACCAGCCCTGGGCACACACAGGCCACACTACTAGGGACTAACAGGTAAACCAAATAAGCCAATAAGGGATATACCAATTCACATAGACATATTTACCAAGGGAGAGCATATGCACTTTAGCACTGAACAGCATTGGTAAAGTGCCCAGAGTCATAAAACCAACAGAAACAGGTCAGCAAAAATACAGGAGGCAGGCAAAAAGTTTAGGGGTGACCCTGCAAAAAGGGCCATTTCCAACAGGGACCTAGCTGGGATCACTGCACGGGATGGGTTTTTGTTCAGAGGAGACCAGTACTACCTCCCGTTGGAAGACTATCAGCAACAAGCCTTGTACATGTGCCATGACCACCAGTTATCTCTCCATCCGGGATTCCATAAAACCATGGACCTCTTACACAGACACTTCTGGTGGCCTTCCATGGACACCGCTGTTCGTTCCTACATAGCCCGTTGTACCGTCTGGCTCAAGGGAAGATCCATTCCAGTCCCCTGGTAGGGCTCTTGAACCCGATTCCTGTACCTCCTTACCCCTGGCATACTGTGTCCGTGGACTTCGTGGTTGAGCTACCCAAGACTAAGACCGGCTTTACCACCGTCCTCACTATCGTAGATCACCTAACGAAAATGGCACACTTCGTTCCTTTGAAGAAGCTGCCGTCAGCACTCGAATTAGCCTTGAACTTCGTGCACAACGTGATCTGGTTGCATGGTGTACCCTCAGTGCTGATCACGGACAGGGGCTCCCAATTCGTATCCAGGTTCTGGGGTGAGGTGTGCAAAAACATGGGCATGGATACACGTCTTTCCACGGCGTATCACCCACAGACAGACGGAAAGGCGGAACAAACAAACCAGACCATGGAACAATACCTTCGTTGCTTGCTGTTGTCCATAGAACAAGAATGGTCAGAGGTGCTCTGGATGGTAGAATACGTATACAACAACTGCAAACATGCGTCCACAGGAATGTCGCCTTTCTTCTGTCTACAAGGGCGACACCCACGATCAGAGCCATGGGAAAAAACGTTGTCCTGCCACATTCCTACTGTACAAGAGTACCATGCCCTTCTACACGGCTTATGGCAGGAGGCCCGGTTCGAGCTCGCCAAGGCCAAAGAACGTCACAAACACTACGCCGATGCCCACAGACAAGCGGAACCAGAGTACAGGGTAGGGGACGAGGCGTGGGTATCAATAAAAATCTCAACGTACACGGACCCAAAAACTGCTGCCAAGATACGTCGGCCCTTTCCCCATCGAGAAAGTCATCAATCGGGTAGCGGTGAGACTTACACTACCCCAGCAGATGAAAATACACCTGGTGTTCCATGTTTCCCTCCTACGTCCCGTCCATCCGGAGACCCGTATTACTGGCCCTCCGCCCCCCATCCTCAGGGACGATCACAAGGAATATGAGGTGAGGGCCATCCTTGATTCCCGTAGGACCAGGGGGCGGCTTTTTTACCTGGTAGACTGGAAAGGGTATGGGCCAGAGGAGCGTTCCTGGGAACCCTTGTCCCATGTACGCCATGCTCCCCTGTTAGTTCGTGCCTTCCATGCACAGTTCCCGTGCAAGCCTCGCCCTGCTACCCCCGTGTAGCGGAGGGGGTTTATCTTGGGAGGGGGTACTGTCATGGTTCCGCCCCAGGGGGAATAGCGGTATGTGTGTGGTGGGTTCCGGTACTTGTGGAGCACAACACTGCTAGACAGGTCAGCGGTCTAGCACTCAGAACAGGAAGTGCACCTGATCGGACGAGAAGCACTTCCGGGTGAGACCGCATATAGACGCAGCGCTCATTCCTGTCAGTGCTTCCAGTACTGTTCTTTTCCCGATGCCTGCCGCTAGCCACTAGCACCACGGATCATCACCCACCGGCTCCTCCCGGATTCCTCGCCTTCACAGACGCGCTGAAGCGTCATCCTGACCGACAGACCCTCTGCTGGAGCACCCTCGCTAGTTCTTACCCACGACACGCACAGGAAAGCGTGGTCACGGTATTTCACAGCTCTTTAACGGCGTTGAAGCGCCGATTGCCTTACTTACCATGACACGCACAAGGAAGCGTGGTCGCGGCTGCTCCTTGTTTGTTCTCAGCGCAGGAGCACCTATTGGTTTCCTTAACCCACGACACGCACAGGGAAGCGTGGTCGCGGCTGATTCTTGTTTGTTCTCGGCGCAGGAGCGCCTGTTGGTTTCCGTAACCCGCGACACGCACAGGGAAGCGTGGTCGCGGCTGATTCTTGTTTGTCCTCAGTGCATGAGCGCCTGTTGGTTTCCGTAACCCGCGACACGCACAGAGAAGTGTGGTCGCGGCTGATTCTTGTTTGTTCTCGGGGAAGGAGCACCTGTTGGTTTCCTTAACCCGCGACACGCACAGGGATGCGTGATCACGGTTTTCTTTGTACCCTCATTACCGCGCAGGAGCGCCTTTGTTTTCACCTTCCTGGCACAGACGTCGGGAGCACAGATACCACCCTCTTCTGGCGTGGCAGGAACTAAAGCTGACCCTACCTGCTTTCCTGTCATACTTATACTGAGAGACCTCCTATCGGAGCACAAGTCTTCATTTTCCAGGTGACTATATGCCCTTGAATCAACTCCCGTATACTGTGTGGCTGTTGTATGTGTATGATCAAGTTAGAAGGGAGGGCAGACGCACTAACCGCTTGTTCCTTTGTCTAGCTGGCGATGCCCAGGAGAGCGCCCTCAGCCTAGTGAGACTCCTCACCTGTCTTCACAGACGACGTCCCTTCCAAACACCATTAGGCACCTTCCCCTGGTCCCATCCTTGCCTAGGTCTGTATATTCACCTTTGATCGGGTAGGGAGGGGGGACGGTGGAGGTTGCTCACGTCGTCCCTGCGAGATAGCTCCACGAGTATACTAGGTAAGACTTGTGGGGTCCTGACACTGACAATACCACCTGATGACTGCATATCTCAAGAGATTTCTGGGCTACATTGTTACTACATTCCAAATGGAATCTTCACTCATGATGTTTTTTGAAAATTCAGTAGTGTCATATGTGCAGTGTTGGACTTGGCCCTTTTTGCAGGGTCATCCCTAAACTTTTTGCCTTCCTCCTATACTTTTTCTGACCTGTTGTTGGCTGTTTTATGACTCTGGGCACTTCACCACTGCTGATCAGTGCTAAAGTGCATATGCTCTCCCTATTGTAAATTGTGTTATGTATTAGTGACTCCCTGATTGGATGATTGGTTTACTTGTCAGTCCCTAGTACAGTGCACTGAGTGTGCCCAGGGCTTGTAAATCCAAAGCTGCTGGTGGGCTTGCAGCACTGGTTGTGCCACCCACAGAAGCAGCCTGTAAAAGTGTGTCTAAGGCCTGCCATTGCAGAGTCTGTGTGCAGTCTGGTACTGCCATGCTGACTGGGCAAGTGCACCCACTTGCCAGTCCCTAAACCTTCCCTTTTCTTCATGTCAGACACCCCTATGGTAGGCCCTAGGGCAGGGTGCATTGTAAGTATAAGGTAGGACATGCCCTGGTGTGTGTGGCATGTCCTAATAGTGAATTACAGCCATTTTCGTTTTTCACTATTGCAAGGCTACCTGTTCTCCAAAGGCCAGAATGGGCAGTTAGATTAGTACATTTTATAATCCTAACTGACTCAGGGAACATGGTGGAAATTCGAGTTTAGTATGTCTGAACTCAGAATGATAAAATACATCTTTTAGTGAAGTTGGTTTTAACATTCTGTGTTTGAAAATACCACTTTTAGAAAGTAGGTATTTTCCTGTCTAACTATCCAAAGCCTGCCTCTGCTAGGTTGTGTATTCCTTGTCTGGTGTTTTTGAGTGACAGGGCTGGGGATTCCAGGAGACAGAATGAGTCAGCCCAGTGGTGAATAGAGGGATCTGCATCTAGATGGGTGGGAGGAGTTGCACCTGGGACCTGAATAGGACAGTGCTTGCCCCCCACAGTGCTGGCTCCACCCCCTGTGGTGCGTCTGATGTCTCTGCCCTGCACAGTGAAAGAAGAGAAGGAATCATGTCAACAAAGTGCTCCAGGGCTGTGCTTTCCCTCCACAATGCTGGCTCCACCTCCTGTGGGGCGTCTGATGTTTCTGCCCTGCACTGTGAAAGGAAAGAAGGAGTCATGTAAACAGGGTGCTCCAGAACTGGTTTGGACTGGGCAAAGGCCCCTCTGCCCTCAGAGGACAAAGGATTTTGGGGTATAAGTATTGGGACCCTGATCCCAAGAATTTAGATCACTTTTGGACTACAAGAAGAAACCTTTGCTGAGGACAGGAACCTGAAGAAACTGAGGAGAGACTATCCCTAAGCTGAAGTGCTGCTTGGGGGATTGGCCTGCAGTGGTTACCTGACTGCCAAAGAAAGGAGAAAAGGACTTTGTGTGCACTTTTATTCAACTTGTGAAGGATCTCCAAGGGCTTGAGAAAAGAGCTTGCCTCCTGCTGAAGTCTCAGGGACAACAGACTTCAACCCCCAGCTCCCCAAGAGTTCTTTGGAAGTGCCTGCTGCTGTTTTGGGCCTTCTGAGGGACTGCGTGTCGCAAGGAGCTGGAAGCGCAACTCAAGAGGGAGAAGCGTGTCGCCGTCGCAGCCGCTACCGTCGCATCGTGGATGTCACCGCTGTAGCTGTCGCATTGCACCTCATCAAGAGAAGCGTCTCGCCACGAGGAAGAAGCGTGTCGCCGCTGCCGTCGCATCGTAGATGTCGCCGCTGTAGCTGTCGCATTGCATCGCATCAAGAGAAGCGCCTCGCATCCACGGAGAAGCGTGCCGCCGTCGGAGCTGCTGCCGTCGCATCACGGAACAAGGGTGTCGCCGCTGCAGTTGTCGCATCGTGCGGAAGCGTCTCGCAACGTCGGAGAAGAGTGTCGCCGCCGAAGCCGCTGTCGTGGCATCACGGAACAAGGGTGTCGCCGCTGCAGCTGACGCATCGAGCCGAGACTTCTCACAACATCGGAGAAGCGTGCCGCATCAGGAAGAACTTGACGTCTTTATTTCTTTGCACCGGATCTTTGCCGCATCCCCATCTCTGCAACACTTTCGTTGTAGAAGCGTGACGCAATGTAAGGTACATTGACTCAAAGTGTCGCATTTTAAGAACTGAAGAGAACTAAGCTAAACCTACCATTTTAAGTACAGTATTGTGGATTTTTGTCGTTTATGGTCTTGTATTAAAGTTAAATCTATATAAAAGAATACTTATTTTTGATATAAAACTTGTGTGGTGTCCATCTGTAGTGTTGTCACTGGATTACTGTATGTGTTCACAAATGCTTAACACACTGCCTCTGAGATAAGCCTGTCTGCTCGTGCCAAGCTACCAAGGGGGTGAGCAGGGGTTATTTTAGGAGTGTACCCCCCTACCTTGACTAGAGGCGAGGGTCCCTATTTGTCACAAGTACCTACCTGTGCCAACTAGAGACCCCCAATTCTAACATGCAGCAACTAAGGAAACCATCTTGTACTACCTGAGGAAGGTGGAAGCTGAAACATTGTAGTGGAAATATATTTTTGTTCTTTAGTAAGTCCATCTGTGTTTGATGCAGGGCTCAAAAGAGTTGGTGAAGTAGCTTCGCTAAAACCCCTTCTTTATTGGGTTAGGTTGTGCTCTACCACAGAACTACAGCAATACAGGCTTGCTGCAGAGGAAGTCTTGAATTCGGGTAAAACACACCTTATGCCTTGGTTTGCGTTTGTTAAATCCCATCTTAATGACGTGGGTCTAAGTGCTTCAATGCTTCCAGATCAAAATTTAACAAAACATATAAGTCAAGTTAAAAAAACTAAACAAGAGACAGGTACCCACAAAGGAAATTTATAAAGATTATAATTAAATAATTTCTTTTTTTTTATAAAAAAGGACAATAGAATACAAAAACAAACACGTTGTGCTCATTGTGTTACACTAATCAATGTACAAAAACAGCACACAGTGTAAACAGAAATGGTCACAAATGGCACTGGGGTTTCCAATTTAAATAGATTTTGCCTGCAAAATAACAAAAGCAAAGTTCAATCAATGCTTTATCCCAACTTTGCCAAGGGTGCTGAGGTGGATGAACAGTTTTTGGGGAAAGTTTCATAAAGATTCATAAAATGGCAGCAAAGTGACCAGCACAAAAAAACATTCTTCCCATGGAAACTCTGACTTGACTATAACTACACAATGGTGAATTCCACTGTGTAATATAAATAAAGGTTGTGGTCCAGGAAAAACATTAATTTCACCACAAAGGCCATTGTGGTCACTGGACTCAACTTAAAGTCTATGAACTATTGACACATGTGGGCCCAATTTCAAATTTGAAAGTTGGATTATGCCCAGTATTAAAAAAGAGGGCTAGGAGTAAGCTGGAGACAGATTTAATTTTCGGGGTTGTGTGCCTAGCAATGAGGGCAGGATTTCCTTTAAAGTTTGCTAGCTTTGAGCAATGTCTGCAGTGTTGGCAAGTTAAAGATCATTCTGGTGTTTTCAATGGGTAAACATTGAGATATCTTTCACCTACATCATAAACTTTTCTGGCGAAAGACAAAGACCCAGTTATAGAGCCCTAATTTCATTCTGCTCTCTGGGGGACCAACTGCAGCATCTGACACCACTTCTGCTGGACCAGGGTTTCCACTCGAAGGGAAGAGGAGGAGACCAGGGTTTCCACTGGAAGGTAAGAGGAGGTGGCTTCACAGCAGAATCGTTTGGATGTCCATCCCAGATCACACCATCTCATCCTTAAGTTCTACCAGCAGCTGGTAGTCCATCTGTAGATCCTACAACCTTAAAGGATCCAGGCAATGAAGGACGGGACATGAAGGAGTCATGGGTATGGAAGTACTTCATCCATCCTACTTCACTAATCTATCCACTGAAAATATCTATACACTCAGAAAGTGATTTACTACACCTGTGAGCAAGAACTCTAATGAGGAAATGCTGAAATGTTCTCCATTAGCCACAGCTAGGTCCAGTCATTTGAGATCTATGCAAGGCAACAGTCATGGTGTCTAGAATAAAAACAGAAGGGAGCCAGGAACCTGCTATTGTTCCAGCAGAGGTGCTGCAGAAGAGGAAATAGGGGTCAGTCTCTAAATCCAGAGAATGGCACTGTATTGGTACTGTATTACACAGACAGCAAACCTGATTTGTAGTCATAAGCAAAATATGTGAATACAAGAGAAGCTGTTGAGGGCCAATAGCAAATAGTTTGACTTCTGAATATTTTTCTCTTCTTTAGGTGCTTGTATTTTTTTAAGTTGAAGTGGCCATTTCTACTTTCAGTATCACAAAAAATTTAAAAAAATCACAAACAACTGTAAAATGTAATAAACAAAAAACACTAAGCAAAAACTACAGCTCATTTTAGGCTTGTGCCTAAGCTCCTGCTGGGCATGGCTGAAAGCCATGCACAATGGTGGTTGGCACCCCACAGTATAGTGGGTGCAGTGCATCTTTAAAACCCATGGGCCTGCAGTGAACTGGAGCTGGGCAAGGTCAAAGGCCATGTTTAACAGGGGTTGGCTATTAAAGGCATGTTAGATGCAGCGTATGGACAAAGGCTTGGCTGAACACCATATAAAGTAGGAAAAGGAGCGCTTTTATATAAGTTTAAAGTAGTATGTCAACATACAAAACAGAAATTAACTTACAAAACTATGATAACAGCAGATTTATGATTAGGAGTGGGCATAACACCTTAAAATATGTCTATAAAACCCTGAAATTCACATATACAACTACAGTTAAACTACAGCTATGTTTATGAGTTTAAAACAAAAAGTCACTAAAATACAGAGGGTAATTATAGCCCTTCCATCCAAAACAGCCATGCATAGCATCTATTCAGCCGCGGTCCGTGCAGGTAACAGCGGTGGGGCAGTGGGGCCGGGTAAGGGGGGATTTTGAGAAACGATGCAGAGGGAAAATGAAATAAATCATTAATTTTCCCTCTGCATCATCCCTCGAAATCCCCCCTTACCCGGCCCCACCACCCCACCACTGTTACCTGCACGGACCGTGGCTGCTTCTATTGCATCCCAAACGAAAAGTGCATGAACTCACAATATTAATACCAATAAGTAACAACACCTGAAAATAAAAAAAATCATTTAATAGCAACATTACATACTTAAGCTGGTAACTCATACTATATTCATCTCACTGATAGTGTATGTGATAAGGTGATATTTAATCTGACAACTAAGGTCACTTATGGCATTTGTAATTGCATCTGTCACATCATGCGTGAGGTTATGAGCCTTGCATTTGATGTACAAGTCATTGTTTGCTTGGCTGTTTTGTGATTTATGGATTGTGGAGCTAAACTTAACTGATGAATTCTAATTTGAAAAGTACATATATATTTGTGTGTGTGTGTGTGCGTGCAAGTGAACATCTTGTGAAGGTGTGCGGCGGTTAGTTATGTGCAGTGTACAGAAATAAATTGCAATAGCTTTCTACCAGACCCAGTGAAATGTGTCCCAGAATCTTGTCCAAGTAAGCTGTTATGTTTGCGATTTGTAAAATTTAGTTCCATTTATCTTTCAAGTCAAGCAGGGCTGGACACCACCTAGTTCATCGTGTCTTGTTCTCCATGTCAAAGACCTGTTCGGCCTCCAGCTCGTTTTCTTGGCCCCCTCCCCCCACAGCTTTTTTATGTCTCAGGTAAGCGCAGCATGGGTCAGACATTTTCTCACCAAGATATGGTAGTCCGATCATAGCTCTGCAAATGGGGCAGACCCCCCCAGCAACACGTGCACCAGAATAGTAACTGCGAGTGGTGTGCTGTGGGTCAAATCATGGCAAAGGCTGGCAAACACCACACAGGAAGGTCTGGAGAATACACCGTTCCTCCGCGCTGTTAGCGTTGATACCACAGCCAGCAATACAGAGCCACTTGGAGCAGTTGTGGGGTGCGTTTAGCAGGTATGGGCACCCCAATCATGCCCTTGAGAGTGTCTTTGCTTGTTCCCTGTGGCCAGAAGTTGGTATCCTCCGGTGACATCTCCCCAGCCATCCACATCATTAGCCAGTGAAGCTGACAGGTCAGTTTATATAGCTCGTAGTCTGGTGGCCCCAGACCTCTGACCTCCAGGGGAAGGTATAGCTTGTTCAGAGCAACTTGCAGTTGTCCCTTGACCCAAACCAGCTTTGGAAGCCAGTTATTCAAGTCCAGGAACACCATGCATTGCAACAGCAGCAGTACATTAGCGAATATGTACAAAATCTGCGGCTGAGTTACCATCTTAGCCAAGGTCACTCTTCCTATTGGTGATAGTGGTAATGACCACCAGAACGCCACAGAGTCTTGTAGCAATGTGACCACCCTACCCAAATTGCCCTAAAGTAGGGTCCCTTCCTTCTAGTCAGGATGAGTAAAGTAAACACCTAAGTTTGTCTGTGCTCACCCTCTGGTAGCTTGGCACAGAGCAGTCAGGCTAAACTACAGAGGCAATGTGTAAAGCATTTGTATATAACCCACAGTAACACAGTGAAAACATCACAAATGGACACCACACCAGTTTAGCAAAATAAAGTATCTTTATCTAAACCAAACAAGACCAAAACGACCCAAATCCAACATACAGATATCAAAATATGACTTTTAGAAGGTAAACACAGTTCTGTCTATAGGAAACTATGGATCAATCAATCAATCAGTGTTTGTTGAGAGCGACTACTCACCCGCGAGGGTCTCAAGTCGCTGGGGTGGGGGCGGGGGGGCGCAGGTCCTGATGGGCGCTGAGGTTCAGTCAAAGAGCCTGGTCTTGAGATCTTTCCTGAATTGGGTCAGCGATGGGGATAGCCCGAGGTGGAGATGCACAGTGTTCCAGGTGTGGCGACGAGGTAGGAGAAGGACTTCCTCCATTCCTGGTCTTGCAGATCCGAGGAAGGGTGGCAAGGACCATTTCAGTGGAGAGGAGGTGTCTGGTGGTTACGTGGAATGAGAGGCCGTGGTTCATGTATGCGGGTCCGGCTTCATGGAGGGCTTTGTAGGTGTGTGTAAGGATCTTGAATGTGACTGTTTTGTTGACTGGGAGCCAGTGGAGTTCTAGCAGGTGTTCGGAGATGTGGCTTCGATGGGGAATGTTGAGGGCCAGTCTTGCTGTGGCGTTTTCAATGTTCTGTAGTTTTCGGAGGAGTTTCTGGGTGACACCTGCGTAGAGTGCATTGCTGTAGTTGAGTCTGCTGCTGATGAGTGCGTGGGTGACCGTCTTTCTGGCCTCAGTGGAGATCCATCCGAAGGTCTTTTGAAGCAGGCAAAGAGCGTGGAAGCATGATGAGGAGACGGCATTGATCTGGTAGTTCATTGTAGCAAGGAGTCCAGTATGATGCAGAGGTTTGTGCATGGTCCATGGGTGTGGGGGGATTTCTAACATGGCGGGCCACCAGGAGTCTTCCCAAGCAGAGGTGTTGGGCCCCAGGTTGAGGACTCTGGTCTTGTCCAAGTTGAGCTTGAGGCAGCTGTCTCCCATCCATGTAGCGACGCCCTTCATCCTGTTGTGGAAGTTGTTTCTGGCGATTGCAGGCTCTTGGTGAGGGAGAGGATCAGCTGGGTGTCATTGGCGTAGGAGAAGATGTTGAGTCTGTGGTTCCTGACTATGGCTGCGATTGGGGCCAAGTAGACGTTGAAGAGGGTGGGGCTCAGGGAGCCTATCTCCGTGGGTTCTGAGAGGAATGGTTGTAGTCTGACTTGCTGTGTTCTACCAATGAGGAAGGATGGATCCGGTCCAGTGCTCTGTCGCAGATGCCGTCATCATGGAGTTTCGTGTTTCGTGCTAAGGGTGCAGTGGAAGACGGTGTCGAAGGTGGACAAGAGGTCCAGGAGGATGAGTTCTGCTGCTTTTCCCCAGTCAAGGAGGGAGCGAATGTCATTTATAGCAGTGAGGGGGGCAGTCTCGGTGCTGTGGTTGCTTCAAAAGCCAGATTGAGAGGAGTCCAGGACACGGTTGGCTTTGATGAATTTGAGTTGGGTATTGATGGCCTTCTCAATGACCTTGGTTGGAAAAGAGAGCAGGGAGATGGGTCTGAAATTCTTGAGGTCGGTCGGATCGGGGGATGGTTTCTTCAGCAGGGGGTTGATCTTTGCGTGTTTCTAGTCTTCTGGGAAGGTGGCAGTCTCAATGGAGCAGTTGATGATGCGGTGTAATTCGGGGGCGATGGAGGTGGTGGCTCTGTGGAAAATGGGGTGCGGCAGGGGTCCGAGGGTGCTCCAGAGTGAATGCTCTTCATGGTCTTGAAAGTGTCTTCTGTGAATTGAATGGGGTCCAGTTGAGCCGGATCTGTTGGTGGGCATCGTCGCCACATTTGGTGGTGGCGAGATTGATGGGCGGGTCTTGAGTTTTGAAGCTGTTATAGATCTGCTTGATCTTGTGGTGGAAGTAGGTGCAAATTTTTTGCAGAGGTCCTGGGAGGGTGGGACTTCTGTGGTCTCGCTGTTTGGTAAACTCCTTGACAATGGCGAAGAGTTCTTTGCTGCGGTGATGGCGGCTTTGAAGTCTGCGTGGGCTTCTGGGGTTTTGTTGTTCCTCCAGCTCTTCTCGAGTCGCCTACAGGTGCATTTGGACTCGTGGAGGGTGACAGTGAACAAACTGGCTTTCTTGGAGTGTTGGCTTGCCGGGTGCTTTCTTGAGAGGCGCCAGCACGTCGGAGCAGTTGGAGATCCATCGGTGGAGGTTACGTGCTTTGGTTTTGGCATCTGTGGATGTTGGCAGTGTGATTGTGCTGAGGGTGGCGCTGAGATGTTCATCGGTGACATTGTTCTAGTTACGGCGGGTGGACGGTGGGTGCGGAGGTGTACGGTGGATTTGGTGAAGGTGAAATTAACGCAGTGGTGGTCGGTCCAGAGGAGTTTGGAGGTGTGGCTGTAGGTGATGTTTTTGTTGGCGGAAAAGACGGGGTCGAATGTGTGTCGCACTGCGTGGGTCGGAGAGAGGTGACTAGCTGCTTGAGTCTGATGTTGGTGAGGTTCTCCAGAAGGGATGCATTGTTCTGGTCATGGGGTTGTCCAGGTGGAAGTTGAGGTCGCCGAATAGAATGTAATTGATAGATGCGAGAGCCTGGGGTGCTTTGAAGTCAATGATGGCATAGGTAAAGGGCGGGTGAGAGACAGGTGGTCTGTAGACGAGGGTGCTGTGGAGGGTGGTGTTGGGGATGGTCTGGACCTGGAAGTGGATATGTTCCATGGTTGTCATTGGGTTGTCTGAGTGGGTGGTCAGGCTTGTGGACGTTGGTAATGCCTTCTCCTGGTCCATCGGTGCAGTCCTTGTGGGTGATCTTGCAGCCTTCCGGGATGGCAGTGGCGATTTCCAGGCCCGAGTTGCCTTTCATCCAGATTTCCATGAGGAAGGCGATGTCGGGGGAAACGGAGTAGAGAAGGCCCCAGATTTTGGCATGTTTGTGGAAGGAGTGCATATTCAGGAGAATGCAACTAAGCAGGTTGGGTGCGCTGTGGGTCGGCCGGCTGGCGAGGAGGAGCTGGAGTGCAGAGGATGAGGCACTTTTAACACAAAGTACCTGGGATGTGTCAAGATCACAAGCAAAAATAGCAGCAGGAAAGGTGATGCGTCGGTTTCTTAGGCACAGGGAAGGAGATGCATTGGTTCCTTGCTCCAGGGAAGGTGATGCACTGGTTCCTTACTGCCACGCTGGGGAGGTGATGTGTTGGCTCCTTACTGAACAGGAGGTGATGTGTTGGTTTCTTACTGCTATTCCAGCATTGTTGTAGATTCGGTGCCCAGGTGCGATGCGTGGAAAATACAGACGTGCTGGAGGAGAGGCAGCGACTGCGAACCAGGTGCAATTTTTTGATGTGCTGATAGCAGGGCCTGTGTTGGAGTCGGTGCTGTGATATTCGGCGTTGGAGATTGGTGCACGGGACTTGGCGTGGGATGGTTTCTTGAGCTGCTGGCAGGTGCTGTGTCGCTTTTTCGGCCGCACATGGTTGTGTCAGGAATTTCTCTCGCACTGCAGTGCTGCATCAGAAAATTCAGCCACAAAGAGAGGAAAGCATTGATTTCCTTCAGGTCTTTAGTTCTTGGTAGCTTCCTGTAGCAAGAACAACCTGCAGAGCCCCATAACTGAAATAGGCCCCTGCTGACAGGTCAGAACTCCCAGCAACGGAGTTCTAGGAAGCTGGGGGTGAAGTCTTTGTGTCGCTGAGACTTCAGAACAGGAGCAAAGCACACACAAGCCCTTGGAGATTCTTCTCAAGCAGGTTCACAGCAAATTCCAGTCTTTGTCCTATCCTTGGCAGAAGTAGCAACTGCAGGCCAACCCAGCAAAGCAACACAAAGCACAGGGGCAGTCTCCTCCTCCTCCTAGCTCTTCAGCTCTTCTTAGCAGAGGTTCCTCTTGATTCCAGAAGTGATCTAATGTTCTGGGGTTTAAGGTCTAATATGTATACCCAATTGTATCTTTGTAGTCTTTTTTCCAAGAGTCTTTTAGCTCAGTAAAACCAGTTCTGTCCTCCGTGGTCCAGCTTCACTACAGGGGGTGGAGACAGCATTGTGCAGACACAGCCTAATCAGGTGCTAGTAAAAACTCCTCCCACAACTCTAAATGCAGAAAGGCCTATTCAGCCTGAATTTGAGTCACCCTGGAAAGGCTGGACACTCCTCAACCCCTCTTGTGACTGTCTAGAGTGAATGCACATCCCCAGCTCCTGTCACTCCAAAACCAGACGGTGAATACACAAACAGGTAGAGGGCAACAGGATGGTTAAACAAGAAAAAGCCCACTTTCTAAAAGTGACATTCTCAAACCCACAATTTAAAAACCCACTTTACTAAAAGATGTGTCATTAAATTCTGGGTTCAGAGAGCCTAAACTCCAAATCTCAACCATGTCCCAATGGAAAGTTACACATGATAATGTTACAGTGCAGCTCCCGTGGTAACCTATGGGACAGACAGCCTTTCAATAGTGAAAAATGAAATACACAGTATTTCACCATCAGAACAAATAACACACCGGTACATGTCCTACCTTTCACATACACTGCACCCTCTCCACAGGCCTACCTGGGGCCTTACATGTAAGAAAAGGGAAGGTTAGGGCCTGGCAAGTGGGTGCACTTCCCAGGTCAACATGGAAGTTTACAGCTATGCACGCAGACACTGCAGTGGCAGGTCTGAGACACATTTACAGGGCTACTCATGTGGGTGGCACAACCAGTGCTGCAAGCCTACTAGTAGCATTTGATTTACAGGCCCTGGCACACTCAGTGCACATTACCAGGGACTTCCCAGTAAATCAAATATGCCAATCATCGATAAGCAATCATAATCACAATTTACTCAGGGAGCACTTGCGCTTTGGCGTTGATCAGCAGTGGAAAAGAGCCCAGAGTACCTAAACCATCAAAAACGAAGTCCAGCACACAACAAAAAGGAGGCAGAGGCAAAAAGTCAGGGAAAACCATGCCAAGGATGCCAGGTCTAAAACTGATATAAAATGGAATCTCTTCTACAAAAATGAAAAACATAAATGAAAAATAAAATCCTCCTCTGAACGGTTTGTGCACTCCTTGACCATAGTATTCTACAAATAAAACCTAGCCACAATGAGCGTGGGGCAGAGCGTGTGTGGGCTCACCAGGCTCCAAATTCCTGTGAGGCACCAGTCTCCTGTCATGTACTGCTTCCACTCGTCCTCATCCAGAGTGCTAGAGTTTCAGATTCTAAGTTGGCCTTCTGTATGGCGATGCTCCCAGCTTCTCAGCATCATGTAGCACGAAAGACTACGAGATTCATTCGGAAATACTAAGGGCCTGCTTCATCAAGTTTTTGTGCAAGTTCAAAGTCACAAAAAGTGTCACGTTGTAGCGCAAACGTTTACTAAACTATTTACTATCTAAGGCCAATCTGGATTTGCAACGGAAACTAGCCCTAATTTAAAGCTAAATAGCGTGTGCTCTGCTTTGTGCTACTTTGCATGAAGCGGATGTCTAGTGAGTAGTAAATGGGTGTTCCCATGCAATCACCCATGGTTTTAGTTGCAAGTCATACCTACTAAAATGAAATACAGGGCTTTGCACCAACAAATTAAGCCTTCTCCAAGCAATTGTAGAGTTGGAAAAAGGTTTTCTTTTCTCCAAACCTTTCCAATGTTCCATGTGCAGTGCTCTGTATAGGACACATGCAAAACTGCAAATGTTTTAAAATTGTCTAAGCTTAGTGTTTTGTACTGGAAGGGTACACTTCCAGTACAAAACCAATGCTATACATCATGCAAACACATGCATGTGCTATGGTGCAAGGGGGTGTGCTTCTCTCAAGGTAACATAGGGTGCACCAATGTAGGGGAGAGAGCAACAGACTCATGGCCCTGTCTGCTCTATTCCTTTCACACAATCTAGGGCACCAGCTTTGGTTGCCGGGTTGCATTCTGTGACCTCTTAGTACATTTGACGCATATATTCAAAGGAGCCACATTCTACTCTTTTCAGCCAGCTCACACCATAAACAAAGTTAACAGGCTTGGTCCCAGTAGTTGATCCAACTATGGTCTATGTGAATCAGGCTCTAGCCTACATCCATTTGTAAGAGTGGTATTCACACTGGGTTTGTGGTTAGGAAAGGATAACTGTAGCTGGGAAGGAAATTCAGACTTCAAGCCTTCTTATTTGTGACACAGCAGCCAACACGTGTGAGAGATAGCATCACAATATCTGCAAGTTTGCAATCAGGATGAGCGGTATTCCTTGTGCTATTAGCTATCCTAACCTTCTTGTGTATGTCGTGTGTTTGTTGTAGAGAGTTTGTCATGTCGATGGATAAAGAAACGATGGAGGAAACAGTTGTCAGAGAACTAAGCATTGCAAGGCTCTTTCAATCACATAGAAGATGATGCTTGGTTGGGTAAGGAAACTCCTTATTAAAAGACATCCAGAAATGTGTTCCTTGAATATGTTCCCTCTTAGTACGGTCCACAGAATTAACTGGAAATTGAATTTTATTTTATCATTCGTTAGTAAAAAACATATATTCCTAATTTTTCCCATATTAACTTGCAATACCATTAGGACATGAACATTGAATTTTAGTGAAAGTTACTCGCAATGTACCAATCGTTCCTACATACATGGTAATTGACCTATCAAGGTAAATCTACATTTACTTTTTAATAAATTGGTGTGGGAGTTTTACTCCTAATAAAACCCATAAATGAGTAATTTAATAGAAGATTTGAATCTATCAGCAAAGGCAAAATAATACCCCTGTGATGAAAGTAAATGACATATTATTGGGGCATGTTCCCACACCATTTTGAGCATGTAGAAAAATACTTGAGTAGTATTATCCCACGTACTCACAATCATATTCAGAAAGGGTTTAATTCACAAAAGGGCCAAATCAGAAAATTATTTTTCAGTATGTGAAGAAGTATTCCACTGGCACTATTTTATGTAGATTGACTATTTAACTCCACATTTACATACCTTGATGACATCTGTATTTTTGAGATTACCCATAACCCAATTGTGGGAGTTGATGTTCTTGATTAAATATTTTTGAAGAATGATTGTATTCTGGAGCACATCCCAATTTATGCACCCCATATTCGGCTGAATTGCTTCCTGATACCACAGTTGATGTCTTTGTTTCTAACCCCATATACAATGGGATTGAAGGCTGGTGGGACATTGAGAAGGAATACATTCAGCACTACTGACACATAGGCCATAATTTCATTTTTTGAGCTGTGTGTAATAGCCAACACGATTATAACTGAATATAAAATGAAAACAATTATAAGATGGGAGCTGCATGTTCCTAAAGCCTTAATAAGGCTCTTTTCGTATTGAGCTTTAACACAGCATCCAGGATCAGACAGTAGGACAAGAAGATCAACATCAGTTCTGTCCCTAGCATTGAATTAGCCATTGCCATTTGGTACATGCTATTCAAGCTTATATCATCACAGGCTAGCTTTGTTACAGCCAGATTGTTACAAAAGGGATATTTAACCATATAATCAGAGCAATAGTTTAACCAGGCAGCCAGCAAGGGCACTGGCAAGGCCAAGACTATAGACCTCCCAATGATGAGTACCATTAATTTAACCACAAGTTTGTTATTGAGCATTGAACTGTACCTCAGAGGACTACAAATTGCAATGTAGCAGTCAAAAGCCATGGCAACAAGTATATCGGACTCAAAGCCGAAGAGCAGGTGAACAAAGAACATTTGAGTGAAGCATCCTGCCCAGCTAATGGAGCGTGCATCAAACCACAGGATGGCCAGAATCTTAGGGGCGGTGACCATGCTGAAAGTAAGGTCTACTATAGAGAGCTTGCAGAGGAAGTAGCAGATTGGCTCATGAAGTCCCTGCTCCCTGGATATTGTTGTTATGATTGTTACATTGCCGATTACTGCTAAAAGGAGAAGAAGAGCCAGAGGAACAGAGAGTCAGTGCTGCTGCCAATGATCGAATCCTGGAAACCCCAACAGGATGAACTCTGTGACCTGCTGGATGGTGGAGTTGATCTTCAGAAATCCAGTGGTCACCAGCATCATTTTAAATGCTTAAAAACAAAGACAAGGAATTAATCCACATGTTCCATACATTATATAAATGCAACCATATAATCAGAGCAATAGTTTAATCGGGCAGCCAGCAAGTGCACTGGCAAGGCCAAGACTATACACTTCCCAATGATGAGTACCATTAATTTAACCGCAAGTTTGTTATTGAGTATTGAACTGTACCTCAGAGGTCTACAAATTGCAATGTATCAGTCAAAAGCCATTGCAACAAGTAAATCGGACTCAAAGCTGAAGAGCAGGTGAACAAAGAACATTTGAGTGAAGCATCCTGCCGAGCTAATGGAGTGTGCATCAAACCACAGGATGGCCAGAATCTTAGGGGCGGTGACCATGCTGAAAGTAAGGTCTACTACAGAGACTTGCAGAGGAAGTAGCACATTGGCTCATGAAGTCTCTGCTCCCTGCATATTGTTGTTATGATTGTTACATTGCCGATTACTGCTAAAAGGAGAAGAAGAGCCAGAGGAACAGAGAGCCAGTGCTGCCAACCATCTAATCCTGGAAACCCAACAGGATGAACTCTGTGACCTGCTGGATGGTGGAGTTGATCTTCAGAAATCCAATGGTCACCAGCATCATTTTAAATGCTGAAAAACAAAGACAAGGAATTAATCCACATGTTCCATACATTATATAAATGCAACCACAATTTAACTAAAGTGTGTTGTATTCTATGGATATCCCCATCATTACTGGTGTTCTCTTCTGCCACTGACAGGATTAATTGCATAAGCACTTGATGGTGGAAAATTGCTGACATATATTTAGTAAATACTCAACAAAAATGTGAGGGAGTTTTGGCTTCCACATTTTGCTGTTGGACAAACCGAGGAACATTCTTGACCCTGCCTTTGCACCTGAATTTGCTTGTGTTGAACTTCACCATTAAGGGGACATTTCAAGGTCATCAGTGAATCCAATTTGCAAGGGTGACGTCCTTTCTGTCCTGACTCTATGTACTTTGCACTCACAAATGCTTTTACCTGCATTCCCAATTTTTATTCAGGGGCCACAAATATATTTATGGATTAGATTCTCTGGTCCAGATTTACTAAGGCGTAGGTTTCCAATTTCCAGCCCCAATACCTTTCCCTTCAGTTAACAGCAATCTCATAATGCAGGCATTTGTGTGCTAATTACACATATTTTATTACACTTATTGGCGACATTAAATGAAATGGCCACAGATCAATTAGCTGGTAAAAGATGTGAATATACACAGGTTACATTACCTTAGATAAAGTGTTGGCATAGAGTCAGTGACAAATAAATAATGTGCATTAAATAACAGGAATCGTACAATTATCAGTTAGATTAAGATGCTATGGGGCGTGGCTTGGCACCCACGGAGGATGGCTGACCGCGTTTCAGAGCCTACTAAAGACGTATGATGAGGTGCATTTATCAGCGGAACATGTGCTGATATCCTGGGCACACTTTCAGATCATTTTTCGTGACGCAGGACCTTTTCAGGTCGCGCTTTTACTTCATGCCGAGCCGACCGAGACCGCCATTTTAGGCGCAACACTTCCTCATTCACAGGACGTCTGGTGATAGACAGTTGGAGCTCTCTGCTCCCTGGGACAATCTTTAATGGATTTTTCTTTATGAACTTTGTTTATTTAAACATGAGGTAGTCTCTACAGTTTTTGTAGGGGTAACTCAATAATTGAATTAAGGCAGGATTTGTTACATCTGCCATTTTGTCTGCTTGCTTTGCTCCTGGAAACAACATGAACACCTTTCCTTCATTTCTTCTTTCTACATGCTGCGTTGAATGTGAAGTATTTATATATCACATTTCTCTGGTGGCAGTTTGACGCATTTTTGTTTCTCTCCTTCTTTTTCAAGAAAAGAAGTCACTGTTTTTCTGTACATTGCTGGCAATATTTTTATTGTGGTTTCACCTTTAAGAGAGCGCTTATTCATTTCTCGTTACAGCTGAGTCCCTGTATCTCATCATTTTCAGCCTCTTATTGGTAGACTGAAAAAACTGGGGCCTCCTACGTCACGTTCTACGCAGTCCTTTATTAAAAATTCTAGGATTTTCACAGAATTTTTTAAAATGGAGGACTCGTTGCCTTCTATCTCTAAAGGGTCTTCACCTTCGAGCACTATCACCCCTGTTGCAGGAAAGGCGACTACCAACTGTTTGAAGGAAGATCCACAATCTCCGCCAAAGTCCTCTTCTCCTGTCTCTCTAGACATGTTATTAGAGGAGATACTTGCTCTTCACCCCTTCATGGAGGAAAAAACCACCAAATTGCAATTTCTCACAGAGAATTAGTCTCAGATGAACGACCGTCTTACTTCAGTGGAACATAGCATCTCTTCCTACGCACACACCAACGAGAAAGTTAACGTTCTTCAATCTCAGGTCTCTTAGCTTCAGCGGCAGGTCGAAGACCTTGAAAATAGGAACGGAAGAAATAATCTCCATATTTATGGTCTGCCAGAAGGCTCAGAGGGCTCTGACCCTCTCTCTTTCTTCAAGTCTTTCCTTCCCAAGTTGCTACATTTACCAGAAGGAACGTCGCTCAATATTGAACATGCTCACAGACTTGGTCATCAACATGCAGGTACATCTTCTTCTCGAAGACCAAGAGGAGTATTATGTACTTTCTCGAATATACAGACTTACTCAAAGTAAATGCATTTCACATGATATTTCCACCCGAACACGCAATCCATGTTGAAATACAAAAGAATTCCTCAGCACACGTCTGTAGTGTATCTAAACATTTATCTGCACATTGTATGCATGAATATTAACACAGTATTTTGAGTTTCTTGTTTTTCTTTCTTTATTCTTATCGTTTCTCTTCAGCCGACACGTGTTTTGTCGCATACACTGGGAAATCGTCCCGCGACTTTCTCAAGGCTGTATCAACACAAACAAAAGACCGATGTAACACCAT